>CM069410.1:224030911-224376618 GCA_035609135.1 Eleutherodactylus coqui | reverse complement strand
TTGGGTCATGTGTTGCAGATCAGGACGCAGCAGCGATATGTCTGGAGTAAACGTGAGGCACGGAGGCCGGGAGTCTGCTGGGGGAGATGGTGGAATCAGGTGAGTGGTGGCTTTGAGGCTGCAGATCCTTCACCCCTCTGCTGGGCTCTCATGTTTCTGTCTCCTCCAGGGTCTGACCCGGGTGAAGACATCCAGCGACGTGGTGGGCGCGGTGCTGGACGGAGCTGAAGGCGCAGAGTGGCGGTGGTGCTTTCCGACTCCTGGTGGCTGTGGATGGCGTGAACGCTTTGTGGGGGAGGAGCACAATTAAGAAAGAAGATAAAAGCTTTTGTAAGTGCCCCCACCGTCCACGTGCCCTGATACCGCCCCTCATGCAGCGGGCGGCCCCTCTGACTTGCCCTCTGTTGTAGGTGTTGCCGGAGGAGCTGACGCTTGTCCAAAACTTCAGGAAGATGCTGAGGAATGACTGGTAAGGGGTGACCTTGCCTGGACCTGCTAGGCTCTGCCCTCGCTCCCTTCTTGTGGCCTAGTCTAATGCTGCTGTGCTTCTCTTGCAGGCAGGGGCGCCATTGTCACAAGTGTCAGTCAGACCGGCTCCTTGTTCACCCCAAAGACAATGTATCTACCACAGGACGATCCTTGGGAAGGTTGAGGGCAGCCCTATGGATGGCTACACAGGGTGCCATACAGTACATGTATTATGTAGTGCCCACTTCTCAGAAGCTGCTGTCATATATACACTGTTCGTAGTGTGTGAGTGAGTGACGCTATCCACGTCTGGCATTTATATATACAAATATGTCGCACTTTGTGGCTACTGCCCTCATACATACACCACATTTGCAGTCTACACGCTAGGCATCCCGTGATCCATGTGACGTGTCATGTGTTGCAGGCCGGCTTTTGATGCCTTGGACCCATTCATACCTGTGCTGGTCCCCCCAATACAGCGAGAAGGAGTTTGAGAGCTGCTACCAGTATTATATTGACAGAAGATGGCTCCAGCATGAGAAGGGTATGTAGCTATACGGCCTGTCATGTGTGTTACATGCGTGAGCCGTGTTCTGTGTAGTAAAATGAAGGTTTTGTGATTGCAGCATGCACGGAGGAGGGGAAGATGGAGATTCTGTTCTTGTGTAACTACAATCCCCGTGAGATGGAGAAGATTTGTGCCTTCCTCTGAGGCACCGAACTGCAGCCAGGGGCCCCCGGTGGACTTCAGGCCCCATCTGCTTCTGTGTCCAGCATTGGACTGGCTCCTGCGCTGTGCGCAGAATAGGAGGAAGTAACTGGACCAATGTCTGATGCCATCTATATGGCATGCTCCCCAGGCACCGGCCCCACATGCCTACGCAGCAGCGCTCCTGGGTGGATGGAGGTGACTACTGCCTCCCGTACTTCCCACCAAGGTGCTCTGCCGCCAGCTGTGATGGAGGGGGCAGAAGGAGCGGGCCGCTTTGGTTTCTTCATCAGTGCATCTGCTAGGGTTAGAAAGTGAAACAACTTTGTGTTAATTGAAACCTTCTCCTTTGTGTATGCAGCTCCGCTGCCGAGGTATGTGTCTCTGGTTAGAGTATAAAAGTCCTGCTCTGACCCTCTTCTGTGTTTTCTGTGGAGTGAACCACCATCTTATTCATACTCGGGCTTTATTTCCCTGAGGAGCCTTCAGCGCTGTTGTCATGTCAGTGTGTGAGAGAGGAGTAGTGCGGGGAGCGCCAACCATGCCCTTAAATGGGAGAGGAGCAGGGCACTCTGCAGCTGTTGGCACATGCCTAGGATGTGGGGTGCAGTTACGGAAGGGGTTCAATGGGTGGTCCAGCACTGCAAGGAAGGTGATGCTTGAGCCGGTATGTGGTATCGTAGACTTTCCTTCAGGTAGAAGCTGATGGCGTGCCTTGGGAGTTGGTTATGTCCACATGTGAAGAATATGCTGTGGCATTTTTTGGGTGGACTCGAAAAGCCACAGCATATATAATAGCACAGTGGATGAGATTATAAAAACTTCATCCCCACCCCACAGAAAAAGAATTTCCTACTGGGACTGATGAGCTGACCATGTCAGTCATGGCACGGGCGCTCGGGCGATTTCCCCCTCTTCAATGAGGGGTAAATGACGTACCAATCGTATGTCTGCAGCCGAAAATCTAATCTGCAGCCGGTCCATCCTATGTGACCATACCCTAAAAGGGTGTCTTCCAAGGGAGCGTATGTGGTAATGACCTCCCCTGCTATGAGATGAAGCGGAGCTGCACTACCGGACTCAACCCACAGTTGGGGGGTTGCACATTGATGAAGGGGTGTGTGTTAGGATGCCCCTCTTAGGTGCGGTCCACATGGGACTGACTTCTAGCAGGCATTCCCCTGCAGATAGACTGCCTCCAAATTAGCAACTGTTTGGGTGGGTATTATCGCGAATTCCGGTGCAGAATTTACTACAGTCAATGCTACGGAATTTCCATGTGGCGGGTCTGTTTGGAAATCTGCCCCATGTGAACCCCAACTTAAAGGTCAAGGGGGGTTTGGGCAAACCGGTTTCCGCGCTCCTCTCAACCTCGCTCTTCTGTGAGTGTCAGGGGCCACTTGGTGGCATTAATTGTGGAGGGGAGGCTACTCTCTCCCTGCTACTTATATATTGAAAGCTGTCCGTATGGTCTGATCCCACAGAAGAGCGACTGTAGGACACATTGCTGAGGACGGCCCTGCGGGTGCTGATAAAGGACTCGGATCACACAGGACATCGCAGCTTGCTGTGTGCCGAGAGTAGCTTAGTGCAGCGTGACTCCTGTCCACCACCGAAAGTGTCTACAATGGGCATCGGAACTGCAGCGCGGAGCTATGGCAGAAGGCCCAGTCGGATAGATCATGTGTTACATCGTGTGCTGGGAGCGGTACTTACCTGGGAAGAAGAAAAGCCAGTGGGCAGTGTGAGGTCCTGGTGGGTACTTGGGTCCTGGCATAATGTGGACGGCTGAGTGTCACCTGGTGAGACTGTGACATGTACTACCTACCTTAGATTGTACAGACAAGAACCTCCTTCATGACAGCGGGTTTCCATAATGGCAGCGCCTTCAGCAGGATAATGCTCCGCACTGCAGGGACTGCTCATGGACAGGACGGAGATAAGAAGGTGACAACTGTCCCTCTGATCCACAAAGGTCTCTTAGAGATGAGCGAACCTACTTGTTTCGAGTATTTACTCGATCGAGCACCGCGATTTTCGAGTACTTCAGTACTCAGGTGAAAAGATTCGGGGGGGGGGGGGGGCGTGGCGGCGCGGGGGGTAGCAGCGGGGAACAGGGGGGCGCTCTCTTCTCCTCCCCCCCCCCACCGAATCTTTTCGCCCGAGTACGGAAGTACTCGAAAACCACGGCGCTCAGGCAGAAAAGGGGCGTGGCTGAGTAGGGTCGCTCGTCTCTAGTCTCTTTCTTAGGCCCCACCTGCCGCTGTGAAACCACCAAATCGCTCTACGATGGAGAACTAAACGAGCCCCACCATCCTTCCTAACTGCACCTCTTTGTGTAACTTATCCCTCACCACCTCTTCGTGTTGCAATGCTCACTTTAAATGTTTTTAACGAAAAAGGAACCTGATGCCTCGGATGGGGGATTTTTAAAACCATCCTGAAAACAGTTCTACAATAATAAATTTTTTTTCTTGATCCACATATCTATCTAGACAAGGGACCATCGTTTGAAGCCTCACCAACGTCATCCCTTTTTCCACCAGCCCCATCGCCTTTTCCCTTTTCTCGCCTAGAGCAACATGCTGACCAGCTTAAATTTGCATGTTGCTCCAAATTTACATTTTCCTTCATTAAATTGCCAGCATATTTTTGGTTTCCTACTACCAGACTGCCCTGCCTGTTGCCCCATTCCAACATTGCGACCTGAGCCGACTCCTCTTTGAAAGGGGTGCCCGTACCGTGCTGGAGCCATCACTTTTAGCCATACCCCTATATCCTTATGATCCCATCTTATACTCGGCCGTACCGCTTTCCGCTGACGAAACTGTTCGTCATAACGAAGCTAGGTGTGCCCGCCATCTTATACCCTTCCCCTATTGTGTCCAAGTATCAAAACAAACCCAAACAATTATCAGGAGCCTTTTCATCGATCTCACTTGCCAAAATTGCAAAAGCCTGTAACCAATTCTGAACATTTGGGGGAGTTAACCGTCATCGCTTTTTCTCCATCTTCCTTTGTAGATTCCGTCCGCTTTCCCCTCTCCAATTTAAACATTTCCCATGGCAACAGGGATAACATTTCTACATAGTCACCCTTCCAAACTTTTTCTTTTAGTTCTTTTTTTAAATGCACCCCCAAAGGCCCCTCAAAACACACACAACCCCCCCCCCCCCTTTTGCCTTGTCATCCAAATGTATCCCATCCCATACACTTGTACCGCTACTATCACCCTCGATGTCCCTGAAGCCGTCATAGCCTGCTGACTCCCCAGCGGAGTCCCCGGATTCTGCAAACTACCCCCGTACCAGTCGCTAACCAGGCCACTATTGGCGATGACGACACTTGACTCCCCACCCCCAGTCCTTGCTCACAGCGAGCCAACATCTCCCGCACATTACCCAATAATATTCGTAAATCCCCTTTCTGATGCCCCACTACCGCTCCTTCCACGGTACTCCCCCTTATTGCATTCCCCTAACAAAACCTGCATCATTAAGCATAGACATACACCACAAAGAATGATGCTCACCAGGCCCCATGGGCGCTGTGATCCCACCGGCCGGCCGCTGTGAATCCAGACATCTGTCTTCTGTCCTCGCCACATCTGATGTTAACTCCTCTAGCTGGTACCGGAACAGACTCCCAGGTGGTGTCCGTCTCCCCTCTGCGAACTGACCAGGGCCATATTGAGACCCGTCTAGCTGCGGCACAAATACTGCCGACCTAACTTGTCCACTCCCTCCTGCTGCCTCCCCCTCCATCCTTGATCTCCTCTGGTGCGCTCCGACAAGCCCACTGTGCCCCTAGGTGGATCTTCAGGCTGCTGCAACTCCTCACTGCCTGGCCCAGCTCCCCGCGAGCTGACCGTAGTTATGCGTCAATCCTGATCCGCTCTCCTGGCTCCACGAAATCCAGCATCCCAGGGCCGGGCCCTCTCCCGGGCTGGCACATCGCCCTGGGAGGTAGCTGTGTATTCTCCATGCATGGAGATGTAAGGCCACACAATCCCCGCCCCCCCGAGGAGAGCAGGACCTGCGGCTAGCCTTTGGACCAAGCCATCATCCAGGATTCCTCCTGGACGGTCTAACCCCACTCCCCCTAGCAATATAGGAAAGGGGTGACTGAGCAGAGAGTCCCTGGAGAAGCTCCTTATCCTAGGCCAGGTCCTAGGCTCTGCCTCCTCGTCTAGCTGGAGGATGGGCCCTGCGCACGCGCCGCAGTCTGTCCCTCTTCTTCACTTGTCACCGGTGCTCCACTCAACACCCCGGCTACCTGCTACTGTAACCACCCGGAGGGGGGGGGGGGGTGTTGTTCCGCCGCAGCATCGCCAGCATCTCCTCCACACGCGGCATCCCAGTAAGTACTCCGACACTCGCGCACCGCTCCAGCTGTCACCACACACTCCGCGCCTATGCTCTCTTCACTATATTCCTCCCTGCACGCTCTGGCTGTCAGAAATCTCTTTACTCCTAACTCTCCACATTATGCTCTTCTCTGTCTTTTTCAAAGATGGCGCTCCCACTTTTAACCCCTTCTATCCTCTCACCCCATCAGGTCTCTGCCAATTACATTTGAACGACCTTCTACCCATTCCCACTAACTAATTACATTACCTACATGTAAATTAACCGCCTCTTGCCTTCTTCTGCTCACTGAAGACCTTGTCATGCAGAGCCTCCCCTTATGGGTCCTTCTGGAAGACCCCCGCTACGGCCCTGTGCTTTAGGGAGGTGTGAGGATCCTGTCACCTCATGTATAGAGGACTCCGGGGGTCACAGAGGGGGACACAGTATGAGGTGGAGGTGATGTTCTGGCTGCCTGCTATATAATAGAAGTACATGGCATAGACTCAGGGTTTTAAAGGAGGTGTGAGGTTTGTGTCGCCTCATGTATAGAGGTTTTTGGGGGGTACGGGGAGGACACAGTATGAGGTGAAGTAATGTTCTGGCTTCCCACTTTATGATAGAAGTACATGGAATCTTATGCTCTATATTAATATCCAAACATATACCTGAAATGAAAACACGTAGACGCCAGCATTGATATGAAAGGCCGCAGAATTTATTTTAAACGGGGTTACCTTATAAATATTAATAACTCGAAAACCCAACATAATATAAGACGTAGACTGAGTCCTACCTACTGAAGTCTGCACCAATAACCAATCTTTAATCCATTCCCACCAGGCCATGACAGAGCTATGGCATGGCTCCCGCCAACACAGCCGCAGCCCATTCAATCATCTACTGCAATCCCATATTAAAAATGACCAAAGCAATGTCTGAAAAATGTACCCGATCCAGTTCTGTACAGCCAACCCAAACCCTAAACCCTGAGCGACAATAACCATTTTCCTAGCACTTTGCTCAATCTTTTCCATCTTTTATTCAAAAATAAAACTTTGGAAACACCCAAACCAACTGGGGTACAAATTCAGAAAATACTCAAATCATGTCAGGAAAAATGACTTTAAGGGGGACTACCCACTAGCGTTTTTTTTACTGCGAAATTCGCAGCGTTTTTTTTTTTCTGCAGGGGTCTTTGGGCTATGGGACATGCAAAGCTAAAATCGCGATCGCGGTAAATCGCGATTTTGCGCGATCGCGATTTTAGCTTTACAAGTCCCATAGACTCCTGCAGAAAAAAAAAACGTTGCGAATTTCACAGTGAAAAAAAACGCTAGTGGGTAGTCACCCTAACCCTCTACAATTCCCTTCTGTCGCATAACAGTTCAATCGTTTTAATTTTGCCAATGGCATTCCCTCCCAAATGAAACCCAAGGTTGCTTTGGCTCAGGAAGGACTCAGCAAGAACCACTTCATCCCTCTGTACCAAAAGCCTCAAAAACTGATACATCCAGCCCCAAATCATCTGCTCTGTGCTGCGCCCAGTGAATTAACGAGTGTCCAGTGATCCACAAAACCCTTCGTTGATAAAAGACAAAAATCACACAGCAATGTTATTTGCGCCAATGCCAGCACCGGGCATAGGTTACCATTAACATTACACAAAAAAGTCTGGCTCCAAACCCCTTTCTTCAACCTATGTTTTAGTGTGCCTCAGGAAAATGTTATGCCATTCTCATGCACAGACACATCGGAGAATAAGAGGCGAGCAAATCGCTCTGAATGGAGCCAAACACTCTCTGCATGTCAGCGCTCCAAAATACACTAATGAGAAGGCAGACTGAAACAACATAACCCGAGCGACAAGGGACGAGTTGTATTTTCATTGGTGCTATTTAATGTACCATATAATGTACTGAAAAACTTGTAAAGAATTCTAAGTGGAGTAAAATGAAAAAAAAATACGACATTCCTCCATCTTCGGTGCGTCTTGTTTCTACAGCGTACAAACGGCAACAAAACCAACATAACTTTATTCTATGGGTCGGTACGATTACTACGATACCAAACTTCTATAGTTTTTTTGTGTTTTTTACTGTACTACTCTTTTTTTTATTTTCAAAGACATTTAATTTTTTCATTTATTTTCTGCAGTCATTTTGTGCGCTAAATAACTTTTTTAATTTTCCATCGATGTGGCTGAGCGAGGGCTCATTTTTGGCAGGATGTCCTGTAGTTTCCATTAGTACCAATTCGGAATACATATGCCTTTTGGATCGCTTTTTATTGCAGTTTTTTCTGGGAGACAGAGTGACTGAAAAAGTGCATTTCTGGCGGTCCTAATTTTTTTTTTTTTTCGGACGACGTTCACCGTGCGGGGTAAATAATGTGCCACTTTGATAGATCGGACTTTTACGGACGCGGCGATACCAAATATGTATTTTTATCTTGTGATTTAGATTTTTTAATCATAGATATTGTAAAAGGGGGGTGATTTAAACTTGTATTACTTTTTTTTTTCTTTTTTTACAATTCATAAAACTTTATGGATCTTTTTTTTTACTTTTTTTTAAACCCCCCCCCCCCCCCCCGGGGACTACAACATGCGATGCTTTGATCGCTCCTGCATTCTGACAGGCAGCCTATCAAGCCACCCCACAGGGATGGCTTGATAGGCAGTCTGCTAAGGCAGCGCTGGGGCCTTTCAGAAGGCCCCCCGCTGCCATGACACCTGCACGGCTCCCCTGATTTCACCATGGGGTGGGGGGCGTACGGGACCCCCAAACATTGTTCGGGGGATTTAAATGCCACTGTCAGAATTGACTGGCATTTAAAGGGTTGATAGCCGCAATCGGCCGATTGCAGCTATTGCCCGTGGGTGTCAGCTGTAATAAACAGCTGATGCCCGCGCTGTATCAAGAGAGTTCGCCCCGCGACCTCTCTTCATACATACCCCGATGTTCCAGGACGTACCCTTACGTCCTTGGTCGTGAAGGGGTTAAACTCTAGCAAAACTGCATCAATGTGAGCAGAACATTCTTTTGACTAGTAATTATTAGGACATTATAGTAGCAGTGTTTCTGTTGGCACATCACACTCACAGTAGCTTGATTACCACACAAGACCAACACAGCTTGGCTCCTCCCACAGCTGTGACATCACCACGGGTCCATCAGCCAACCGGATCTCTGTGGTGGTGGTAAGTCAATGTGTTCTGTCAGGACTGCTGAGTTGTGTAGGAAATTATAGTACCAGTGTTTCTGGTGGTGCAATGCGCCACATAACTCTGCTACATGATACATGCATTATGATCCCCACACATCACACACAGCAGCTTGATTCACACACACAGCTTGGCTCCTATCACAGCAGTGACATCACCACAGGTCATTTAGCCCACTGGATCTCTGTGGTGGAGGTAAGTCAGTGTGTTCTGTCAGGACCGCTGAGTTGTGTCTGAGATAATAACGGCTTAGTTGTATTCTCATTTTGTTATTTTTGCCCTCCCCTTGCAAGAGCCCTAACTGTGTTGTTCTTCTGTCGGTCAGACTCTGTGTTTTATATATGTTTTAAGACCTTCATTGAGTCAACGGGGGGCGGAGTGATGACGTTACCAGGGCTGGAGCATAAGAATCACTCACACACATACAGACAAGAGGTTGTTAGTTTGACAGTCAACATGCTCATTGAGAGAGTGAAGACCTCTGGTGACTCTAATATCTTCTGGAAAGAAAAAGAAATGAAAATAAAATTACCAATCCGGATCACATAAGAAGATACAACTATCAATTATAATACCCAAGAATGCTAATCCGGTGCATGGAAAAATGTTTCCCATGACCCAGAGGGATACCAAAAAAATTCTATCGTTGAACAAAAACCTTTTCACTGCCTTACAATTAGCTTCATCAGGAGGACCAACAAATAAAAAGTCATCCAAATAATGCATTACTCCCCTTTTTTCTATAAAATCCTCTTCTAACTACCCATTTCAAGGAAAGAAGCAAAAATCTCAAGGTAAATCCATGACTGAGAAAACCCATGGATGAAGGAAGCCATGTCCATCTCCATCCTTGAACTACAAACCAAAGAATTGAAGACAAACTGTCAGGCAACTCAGGTTCAACCTCAACCTTCGGCTGCATTCCCACGAACGTATATCGGCTCGGTTTTCACGCCGATCTGATATAAGTTGTCCTCATGTGCGGGGGGGGGGGGGGGATGGAAGAGCAAGGAGCAGGAACTGAGCTCCTGCCCCCTCTCCACCCCCTGCACTATTTGTAATGAAAGGATCTCCACCCCCTGCACTATTTGTAATGAAAGGAGGCAGGGTGGGGGCTGGGCTAAGTTCTGAGAATTAGCCCCGCCCCTGTTCCGCCTCTCCCCATTGCAAATAGTGGAGAGGGGGTGGGAGCTCAGTTCCTGCTCCTGGCTCTTCCATCCTCCCCCCCCCCCCCCCCTGCAGATGAGGAGGACGTATATCTGCTCGGCGTGAAAACCAAGCCGATATACGTTCGTGGGAATGCAGCCTTCAGAAAACATTGCCTTGGGTAAGATACATGATAAATCACTGAGAGGAGATGGACTCCTTCTTTGGTATCGCGTCTAAAGGGGACAACCTCAAATTGGCTAAAAGAGGTATCAAAATGATCTGCAATTTTGCCCTCATACATTTCCTTAACAAGATAGGAAATAACTGAGATTTAACTTATTAGCCTCCTTACAGCCGAGTCCCTTGGATTGGGCACAAAGAAGCCATTCAAAAAGCTTTCTTTAACCTCTTCCCGCTGCAGGCCGTAGATTTACGTTCTGGAGCATTGGGGTATGTATGAAGAGAGATCGTGAGGCAGAAAGTGGAGACATAGACCACAAGGGCGTACCTTTTTTGAACATGCGGCAGTGCGATGTCTCACGGTATTGTAGTCTAAGGATGGTAGTGACAATATGGCTGAATTTGTTTTTCTTGTGCATGTTGACAATTACAATAAAGTGGTCATTCTGATGCATTCCAAATTAGATTTTTTGAAATGGTGGGCATTTTAGGGTGTATTGACTGCTCTGTAGGGCTAGATTACATTAGACATAGGGTCATAGTGCCCCTTCTTTTTGGCAGCCGTTGGGGTGCCCGCAGTAGCTTGGGTGATACCCCATCTTCGTTACATCTATCCCTCTCTCTATACCTACCCGCTTTCTTTTTCTCTTTTTTTCCTTCCTTCCCCCCTTTTTCCCTCCCCCCCCCCCCCCCCCCCCCCCCCCCCCGTTTTCTTCCCCTTCCCCCCCCCCCCTGTCATTCATAGTCTGGGGAGCCATAGGATCGGCATCGGGTTTCTACCTGATTGAGTTCAGGCTCAATAATTGCAATTTAAAGAAGACTTGGAAAGAAATAAGAGAGTGAAGTGGTTTAGGGATGCTAATGCCTATGCCACTGGTCGTGTGTTTAATTGGCACCCTGCTCGACCATCTGATCAGGAATCACGTTCTAATAAACCGACGGAGGAAGAGGAAACAACGGACCCGATACAGGAGTGGCTTTACATCTGATGGCTCCAACTCAAATTCAGTTGATGATCTATCTTGGGACTCATCCATTAACAGTTCTTTTTTAGGTAAAACATACATGACGGGAAGAGATATGAGAGACCCCTCAGGAGGAGAGGCGGGACCAAGCAAGACCTGTAAGAGATGGCAGCAGTATGAGAACCAGATCAGGAAATCGGCACCCTCCTCCGAAATTCAGAAGAGGACTACATCTAACGAGGACTTGGTGGTAAACATATCATCTAAAATATTGACTGCTTCTGAAGTATCGGTGTTATCCAGGGGACTTTCTTTTTGTCCGCAAACTAATATTAATTGGTTTCAGGTTGATTTGGAGAGATTTTTTTTTGGCAATTGCGCCTTAACCCCTTGAGTGGCGGGTTTCCTACCACTCTGTCGTGCCCACCAGGGCAGGTTTTTTAAAATGGTCTACTCATTGAATTTCAACTAATTTTGCAGTTGCGTCTCAAGAGCCATAACTTTTTCATTTTTCCATTGACATGGCCATATAAGGGCTTGTTTTTTGCGGGACAAGTTGTGATTTTTTAAACAGGGGGGAGGAAAAAAAGAAATGGGGAAAAAAGAAAAAAAGGGACCATGTCATTAAGGGGTTAAATAATCTATTAACTTCCTTCTCTGGGTCATTACGACACACGGATACCACATGTGTGATTGTATTTTTGATTTTTTTACAAAGTAAAGGGAGACAAGTGTTTTTTATTATTTTTTTTATAATTTTTTAACTTTTTTTTTTTTTGTCCCTTTAGGGGACTTCCACAGGGACCCATCAGGACCCCCTGATCACATTCCGGGGGTCCGATGGCGACAGCCCTTTACATGCTGCAGTGACAGCCCTTTACATGCTGCAGTCACATAGACTGCCGCATGTAAAGGGTTAACACAGCAGAGATCGGAGGTTTTCTCTGATCTCTGCTGTAAGAGCAGGTACCTAGCTGTCCTCTGACAGCCAAGCAGCAAGCTCTCCCTGCCACAGAGACCATCGGCATGCTTCTGACAAGCCGATGGTCTCTATGGCAACCTGTAAACAAAGCAGGAGATTGCCGGCACATCGGCAATATCTTCTGCTGGTTTTTCAAAGTCCTGCACTGGTTCTCTGTGGGTCTGCGCAGGCAGAGCACGATGTGACAGCTTGTGGCATTGTGCTCTGCAGCTCCCATAGTGATACATAGCCCGGAAATGTTCCGGGCTATGTTGCTATGAGCAGTGGAGCTCGTCCCGGAAAATTTCCGGGCGTGCCACTCAAGGGGTTAAGTACTATTTTTCTACACAGGTGTCTACTAATGCTCCTGTTGCGCAGTACAACCCCTGTGGGGACTTTTTCCTTGTGGGTGTTGGACTGCGCAACAGGAGCAATTTTCAACCCCTGAATACCAACTCTGCTATTGACACCTATATCAAATTGGTTAAAGATGAGGTCAACCAATTAAAACGTCAGGTAGTGAATAATGTGGGCAGAAAGGGAATCAACTTGTCTAGGAATGGTAGATCTACTTTGAAGGCACTAGCAGAAGATCATAGTATTGTTATAAAACCAGCCGACAAAGGCGGAGCAATAGGGATAATGGATATGGATGAATATCGTACAGAAGTTAGTGACACTGAGGTATATGAGCCGCTCACTAAATATCCCACTGACACTTACCATACTGAACGGAGAATTATGGTCAATGATGCGCTTATTGATGGCATTATTGATAATGGCTTGGCGTGATATTTAATTATTGATTTTCCCAGAATTCCTACCATGTATATGCTCCCAAAGATACATACAGATTAGAGATGAGCGAGCATGCTCGGATACAGCAGTTACTCGAGCGAGCATCGCTCTTCTCGAGTAACTGCTTACTGGTCCGAGCGTGCTCGGGGGGGCGGGGTGAGTGGCGGGCAGCGGGGGGTGGGGATAGCGTCTTTTCTGATCTGTTATTATATGGACTGAATAGGTCTCATATTTTTATGTGGATTTTATGTTTGATATGTTGATTTGTTATTTTGCAGGTGACTTTCTAAGGAGATCATTACCACATCTGGATGCCGTCTCTGCAGGACATACCTTGGATTTTTTTTGACACTATGGGGTGTATATGACTTTTTATGTTGATTAATAAAATTGGTTTTTGTGTATTTTTACATGTCTCCTTTGCAATGGAATAGGTGTTGACTAGAGATGAGCGAACCTACTCGGCCACGCCCCTTTTTCGCCCGAGCGCCGCGATTTTCGAGTACTTCTGTACTCGGGCAAAAAGATTCAGGGGGCGCCGTGGGTGAGTCGGGGGTTGCAGCGGGGAGTGGGGGGGGGGAGGGAGAGAGAGAGAGAGGGCTCCCCCCTGTTCCCCGCTGCTACCCCCCGCTCCGCCACGCCTCCCTCGGCGCCCCCCGAATCTTTTCACCCGAGTACGGAAGTACTCGAAAATGGCGGCGCTCGATCGAGTAATTACTCGAAACGAGTAGGTTCGCTCATCTCTAGTGTTGACTTAATTATGCTATGTTTTCTCTCGGGGTGACAGTTAATATTAGCTATGCATAGATATCAAATTTGGTTGGTTATGGGTTAATTTTATGCATTTGGGTGTTGACGTGTTATTGCATTATTAGTACTTAGTGTGGCAGATTGGATTTGGATGTATTATGCTCAATCTAGTGATCTAATTTATATATTTGCTGTCACATTGGACATTCTGTACTTTATGCGTCATTCACTCTATGTATACAGTTGATATTACTTATCAGTCGTCTATGTGATGCTCTTATGTTCTCTTTATGGTATGACATATTATACCTTTATAAGGGGGATCAATGTTTGATGCCATGGTTGTTTTGATTCCATATTGCATGAATTCATACATGCATTTTGTTTTGATGGCAATATAGCGGGTTTACCGTGATGGCATAAGAGTAATATACACGCGTGCTTGTCTTTGGCATATGACACTCACGTGATCTGGCTTCTGCCGATCATGGGGTTTAGTGTCACTTATATTATCAATTTGGAGGGTTGATGACCTTATTGAGTAGACGGGTGTCTTCCATTCAGCTTTATGGTGAGTCCGCATACATGCGCACTTGTCTATAACATATATTTACCAACGATATTGTTTAGTTGATTTGATTTAACCCCTTAGTGACGGAGCTTTTTTGCTTTTTTTCCATTTTTGTTTTTTCCTACTCCCTTTTAAAAAAAATCTTAATTTTTTTCAATTATTTTCTGCGGTCATTTTGTGCACGCGATAACTTTTTTATTTTTCCGTCGACATAGTTGAGCAAGGGCTCATTTTTTGCGGGATGTCCTGTAGTTTCCGATAGTATCAATTTGGAATACATACGACTTTTTGATCGCTTTTTATTGCGTTTTTTCTGGGAGACAGGGTAACTAAAAAAGTGTATTTCTGGCATTCTTTATTTTTTTTTTCGGACGACGTTCACCATGTGGGAAAAATAATGCGCTACTTTGATAGTTCGGACTTTTACGGACGCGGCAATATCAAATACGTATTTTTATTTTATGATTTAGATTTTTTAATAATAGATATGGCAAAAGGGGGGTGATTTAAACTTTTATAACTTTTTTTTTTAACAATTAAAAAAACTTTATTGATTTTTTTTTTTTACTTTACTTTGAAGTCCCCCTGGGGGACTTTAACATGCGATGCTTTGATCGCTCCTGCAGTATGACGTAATGCTATAGCATTACGTCATACTGCTTTTTGACAGGCAGTCTATCAAGCCACCCTGTGTGGATGGCTTGATAGGCAGTCTGTTAAGGCAGCCCTGGGGCTATTCATTAGGCCCCCGGCTGCCATGACACCTGCACGGCTCCCCCGATCTCACCGCGGGGGGGCCGTGTGAGACCCCCGATTGCTGTTCGGGGGATTTAAATGCCGCTGTCAGAATTGTCTGGCATTTAAAGGGTTAATAGTCGCAATCGGCCGAGCGCGGCTATTGCCCGCGGGTGTCAGCTGTAATAAACAGCTGACGCCCGCGCTGTATGGAGGGAGATAGCGCCGCTACCTCCCTCCATACATGTCCTGCAACAGCAGGACGTAGTGTTACGATAGCTCCGTCACTAAGGGGTTAATGTCACGATACTCACGTGCCTCGGCATGTGCCGATCACGTATGCAGACGTCATCAACGCACGTACTGGTCACGCATGCGCCCATTGTGATTGATAATTGAGAGGACAGGTGAGATCTTCCTTATGATATCGTGTGAAGTGGTGTATATCTCGCCCATGCGCGCTTGAGTCTGGGCACACTGCGAGTGCCGGCACTCTTGTTAAACCCGTTCTAGGTGACCAGTGGGGACGGATCTATTGAACTTGATCCATATCAAGGTAATGCTATGGCATACAGCTAGTTAAACACTGATGGGGGATGATCATTAGCACTTCACCTGCACACAGATGTTTTCAAGTTGTAATTTTAAACTTTTGTATATATATATATGTGTCATATTGTCTGTATTCACCAAGCATGATTAACCCTTTCCAATCCAATTTGTATTCTGGTTTTCCTAGGGGGCTTACTCTTTTTCTGCCATTATACAATGGCGCTATCTGCTGGCCAAAACCAGTACTGCACGAGGTGACATGTTGGATAGGCTCCAACAGCAGAGAGGCTGGCAATATACAGTAAGAGAACCCCGACGGACGTCTTCCAACATCGGAGCTGTACAGCCTTAAATCATAATGTCTTTAGATGTCAGACAGTGGATTGGAAAGGGTTAAGACCCATTGATGGGTCGAAACGTCGCTGGTGTTTCCTTTATTATGGAGGAATAATATAAGCCTTATTTCATCCCATGCTGCCTGGACTACATATATTTTCTTGGATGAAGTCTTGGTCTTGATCCGGACCACATAGCCGGGCTTGTATAACACCAGGGGACTCTTGTGGTCTTCAGTTGCTGCTGTTTATATTTACTTTATCTATAGGCTCAATAACCTGCGACATTCAGAGCCTGGTATATGACATACTGGGGACAGCTGACCTTAAAGGGGTTGTCCCGCGAAAGCAAGTGGGTCTATACACTTCTGTATGGCCATATTAATGCACTTTGTAATGTACATTGTGCATTAATTATGAGCCATACAGAAGTTATACACTTACCTGCTCCGTTGCTAGCGTCCTCGTCTCCATGGCTCCGTCTAATTTTCAGCGTCTAATCGCCAGATTAGACGCGCTTGCACAGTCCGGTCTTCTGCTTTTCTGAATGGGGCCGCTCGTGCCGGAGAGCGGCTCCTTGTAGCTCCGCCCCGTCACGTGCCGATTCCAGCCAATCAGGAGGCTGGAATCGGCAATGGACCGCACAGAAGCCCTGCGGTCCACCGAGAGAGAAGATCCCGGCGGCCATCTTCGCAAGGTAAGTAAGAAGTCACCGGAGCGCGGGGATTCAGGTAAGCGCTGTGCGTTTTTTTTTTTAAGTCCCTGCATCGGGTTTGTCTCGCGCCGAACGGGGGGGCTGTTGAAAAAAAAACAACCCGTTTTGGCGCGGGACAACCCCTTTAAGTGGTACACTGTGGGACCAGGCTTTGCCATATGTTTTATTTGCGCATTATGTACACGGGTCCGGTATACAATGGTAGCTTTGACAATGGGTCGCGCGATAGCTCCGTAACATCGCGCATGCGCAGGGTGCATAAAAGGCACGGCAGACATAGGAGTGTAGGGGCGTGTTGGGCGGATGACGTAGACACCAAGCCACTGCTGCTCCTCTGGACGCGGTTTGATGACACTTTCACAGCCGGTAACTATTGGTTTTTATTGTTTGTATATATACGGTGGTCTGTGAGTATGTTATACAGGCTTGACAAAGATCCATTATTGGATCGAAACGTTGCTGTTTCACAGGACCATGATGGAATAAAGTGTCCTTTTATTGCTTTAACTTTGGATGCTGCCTCTGATTACATTATTTATTGGAGCGGGTGTAGATCCAACCTGGACTGAGGCGTGACATCTCCCTAACGATTATCACCGTGTTACGGTAATTGGATAAACGAGTGCTGCAGTGCGATTGTATATATATAAAACACATCTGATTAACAGCAGCAGCATTCCAAACCAGCGGCTGCTACAGACTCCATGCAGCGCTCAGCGGTACCACCAACGGACTCCATGCAGCGCTCAGCGGTACCACCAACAGACTCCATGCAGCGCTCAGCGGTACCACCAACAGACCCCATGCAGCGCTCAGCGGTAAAACCAACAGACTCCATGCAGCGCTCAGCGGTACCACCAACAGACTCCGTGCAGCGCTCAGCAGTACCACCAACAGACTCCGTGCAGCGCTCAGCGGTACCACCAACAGACTCCGTGCAGCGCTCAGCGGTACCACCAACAGACTCCGTGCAGCGCTCAGCGGTACCACCAACAGACTCCATGCAGCGCTCAGCGGTACCACCAACAGACTCCATGCAGCGCTCAGCAGTACCACCAACAGACTCCATGCAGCGCTCAGCAGTACCACCAACAGACTCCATGCAGCGCTAAGCGGTACCACCAACAGACTCCATGCAGCGCTCAACGGTACCACCAGAGTGCCCTCAGAAGTGCCACCAACACTCACTCAAGCAATGAGAGTTAGCAATACTCTGTCAATACTCTCAACAGTTACTAATACTCTCCCAAACAGTGAGAGACCTCAGAAATTCACTCAGATCAAACCAGCAAATCAGAAATATATATATACTGAGTAGACCTAGGCCTGGATGCTCCAGACAACGACCAAATGTTACTTCATTTTCATACCCACCCGCAACAGGCGGGCGGCAATAATATATATATATAGTAGACTTAGCCCTAGATGCTCCAGTCTACTAACAACCACTCTATATTCATGCCCACCTGCAGTGGTGGGCGGCAATCCTATCAAGGGTTAACACTGAAACATTTAAAACTGTTTCACCACGGAAATCTCGCTGCTCTTCCACAGCGAAAAACCGTGAGATTTCCGCGGGACAAGTGTAGCTTCAAAAAGCTAAGAGCCGCGGCTTTTGGAGCAGCTTTACCGCATGCTTTTCCGTTGCGGCCCGCTCTTCCATAGAGAGGAGCTAAGCCGCGACAAAAAAAAAAGAAAAAAAGAATTGCTATGCTGCGTCCCGGGAATCCATGCCACAGCTCCTGCTAATGCCAGCTTTGGCACAACGGATTGTCCGCCCCGTGTGCACGAGATTTTTGACAAATCTCGTCCACATGGCTGGCTAATCCCGGGATTAGCAGGCGGATTTGCCGCAGGAAAATTCCGCAGGCAAATCCCACGGCAAATCCACCCTGTGTGAACCCAGCCTTACTAGTATACAGGATAACTCCTTCTATAGACCAGTGCCAGTAACCAGGGATACCACCTGGTTACCGGGGTCTCACTATCTTGTAGAGCTTCACCTGTACCCTGCACCTGCAGCAGCACAGGACTTGGTGTTGGCATCTGGTGGGCACTGTTCCCGCTGCCACGTCTCAGTCGCCTCTGATCAGATGAAGGTAAAAGGTGTCTCTCTCCTTCCGCGTTCGCTTCGCTGGAGGTTTTCTACTGGCAAATCCTCCTCAAATACAAGTGTTCAAAAGATGTCCTCTGCCAGTTGGGCGCTCCTCCTGGCCTGCGCTTCTGACAGGTCCGAAAGCTGAAGCGCAGGGGATTCCAGACATCTGTGAAGCTATTCCTCACCGTCCGCTTCATCCGCTCCGATGATCAGCTGCTGCAGAAGGTCCTCCATCTTCACAGAGAGTCTGGGGCTGTGACAGGAATTGTGCGAGGACAGCTAGTGAGGAAGATCCAGCAGCCACACTAGTAGATGTCCACCAACTGGAGGAGGTGGTGCCAGTGCAAAGCCACACAGCAGGAACCATGACCCTTCGGTTCTCACTAGAGTCCATAATAGAGCAAGGAAGTGGCAGCATCAATGGTGGAGTGCAAGTAAAAGAGTCTCCTTCTTCTTCATGATATAGAGGAGTTGTGGAAAAACTCCCACCAGTCAGCTCTTCTTGCTAGGTCCCCAGCTGCACAGAAGGAACCCTCAGGCTTCTTCCCGCCATTTTCTTCAGACCAATCACCATCAATCCTAGGGCTCGAACATTTCCCCGGAAACCTGCAGCACCTTCCAGCCCGCTCACATCTATTAACCCCTTCCCTTCTCATGACATAAGGGTATGTCATGGCAGGGTGGTACTTCCCGCAACATGACGTACTCTTACGTCATGGGGATAGCACGAGATTATAAACGATCTCGCGCTATCCGGCAGCGGGAGCCGGCTGTCACTGATAGCTGGCCTCCCGCTGCAACAGCGGGGGTGCATCGGAGATGCGACCCCCGCTGTTATCCCCTTCCCTGCCGCAATCTATGTAGATCGCGGCAGGAAAAGGGTTCACAAAGGGAGCGCGCGCCCTCTGTGACGTCAGCGGGCTCTCGCAATGTAATCGCAGAGAGCCCGGCTGGTTACCATGGTAACAGGACGCCACCTATAGGCATCCTGTATTACCACTGCCTATGATCGCTGTAATAGGCAATAAGGCGTTGCGGGAGAGAAGTCCTGCAATGCCTTATTATAGCGATCATCGGTGCTACGGTATAAGTCCCCCAGCGGGACACAAATGGTGTAAAAAAAATATATCAAAATAATGTACAAAAAATAAAAAAGGAAAAAAAATGTAAAAGACACCTTTTTTATGCTTTTTTTCAAATTAGCATAAAAAAATAAAGAAATCCCACATAATTGGTATCATCGTGTCTGTAAAGGCACATACAATAAGTTGAACATGCTTTTTATCTTGCATGGCAAAAAGTGTAAAAAAAAAATGCCAAAAAACTGAGGCATAATGCTAATTGCCTCCCAAAAAACAATGAGGGTGCATTCAGACAACCATATATCGGCCGGGTTTTCACGCCCAGCCGATATACGGCGTCTCTCTCTGCAGGGGGAGGAGGTTGGAAGAGCCCCCTCTCTGCCTCCTCTCCACCCCCCTGCACTATTTTCAATGAGGAGAGGTGGGACGGGGGCGGAGCTCATCCCAGGACTTAGTCCCACCCCCGTTCCACCTCCTCTCATTGCAAATAGTGCAGAGGGGCGGAGGGGGTGGAGAGGAGGTGGGGGCTCAGAGCACTGCTCCTGACTCTTCCAGCCTCCTCCCCTTGGAGAGAGAGACATTATATATTGGTTGGGCTTGAAAACCCAGCCGATATACGGTCGTCTGAATGCACCCTAAAAGTGATCAAAAAAGCCGTATGCACCCCAAAATGGTACAAATAAAAACTACAGCTCTCATAGAGTTCTGTCCATGGAAAAATAAAAAAGTTATAGGACTTTGAATGCAGTGATTTAGAAAAAAAAGGGGTTTTATTGCAGAAAAGAATTTTGTTATCATTGTAATCGTACCGGCCCGCAGAAAACAATGGATTGTGTCATTTATGCTGCAGAATTACCACTTTAAAACAAAAAAAATCTATGGCAGAATTGATGCGTTTTCTCTCCCTGCGATCATAAAAAAAACTAAATAAAGTTTTACAATGTAGTCTATGTACCCAAAATGGCACCAATAAAAACTACAGTTCACCACGCAAAAAACAAGCCCTCATACGGCCGCATCGACAGAGAAATAAAAAAGTTATGGCTTTTGAAAAATAGAGATTAAAATCCGCCAAAAATCGTTTGGTCCAAAATTGGCCATGTCCTTAAGGGGTTAAATACCTCCCTTATAAGCCAATACTCTAATAATTAACGCCCAAAAGACCTTTTAAAACCACGATTCCATGAGGCCTGTCCCTAATTGGCCTTCGGCCGTACATGGGATAGACTCGGGGTCTTTAGGGCGGTGTGAGGTTTGTGTTACCCCATGTATAGAGGTCTCCCGGGGGCACAGAGCGGGGCACAGTATGATGTGGAGGGGAGGGGTTTTCTGATGATCTATAATTCGGTTATAAACATCCAGTCAGTGGGGTCTGGCTGCTGCTCCGCTTTTTGAAGGGTCTGCGGCCTCCTACTCCTTCCGTGTTGTTACATGACCTTTCTGCAGCTGAGTCTCAGTCACATGACAGTCCTTAAACTATAACCCGCACGTTCCGCTCCGCCATGTACGGCCCTCGGCTAAGTTACACTAATGGGGGAGACTGTAGGTAGACCTCCACCGCTCTTACTGACTGATGACCTGCACTTATATTGAAGTCCTAGAAACTCCTTTTTTGGTTACAGCTGCATCATTTATATTACACATCTGTGTCTGACCTATAGACGTACCACACATCAGTATGTCACCTATAGATGCATCATATGTCAGTGCCTAACCTATAGACATACCACACATCAGTATGTCACCTATAGATGCATCCTACATTGGTGTCTGACCTATAGACATACCACACATCAGTTTGTCACCTATAGATGTATGATACATCAGTGTCTAACCTATAGATGTACCAAACATCAATTTGTCACTTATAGATTTGTCACAGATCAGTATGTCACCCATAGATGCATCATATGTCAGTGTCTGACCTATAGATGTATCACGTATAGATGTATCATACATCAGTGTCTGACCTATTGACGTACCAAACATCAATTTGTCACTTACAGAATTATCACACATCAGTATGCCGTATATAGACACAGCACACATCAGTATGTCACCTATAGACGTATCACACAACAGTATGTCACTTGTAGGCGTATCACACATCAGTTTGTCACCTATAGATGTATCATACATCAGTGTCTGACCTATAGATGTACCAAACATCAATTTGTCACTTATAGATTTATCACACATCAGTATGTCACCTATAGATGCATCACACGTCAGTGTCTGACCTATAGACGTATCACACAACAGTATGTCACTTGTAGGCGTATCACACATCAGTTTGTTACCCATAGATGTATCATACATCAGTGTCTGACCTATAGACGTACCAAACATCAATTTCTCACTTACAGATTTATCACACATCAGTATGTCGTATATAGACACAGCACGCATCAGTATGTCACCAATAGACGTCTCACACAACAGTATATCACCTGTAGACGTAACACACATCAGTATGTCACCTATAGATTTACCACACATCAGTGTCTGGCCTATAGACGTACCAAACATCAATTTGTCACTTATAGATTTATCACACATCAGTACGTCACCTATAGATGTATCACACATCAGTGTCTGGTCTATAGAGTTATCATACATCAGCATTTCACCTATAGCTGTACCACACATCAGTTTCTCACCTATAGACAGGTCACACATCAGCATGTTGTCTATAGACATATCACACATCAGTATGTCACCTATAGATACACATCAGCACGTCATACACAGATATACATTATACACAATGGCGTATCACTCATCCACATATTACATCAGAGTAGGACTTGTCGACAATTCATATGTGCTTATACTATATGTGCACATCAGTTTGTCACCTATAGATGTATCATACATCAGTATGTCACCTATAGACGTATCACACAACAGTATGTCACCTATAGACGTATCACACAACAGTATGTCACCTGTAGACGTATCACACATCAGTATGTCACCTATAGATGTACCACACATCAGTGCCTGGCCTATAGACATACCAAACATCAATTTGTCACCTATAGATGTATCACACATCAGTGTCTGGCCTATAGACATACCAAACATCAATTTGTCACCTATAGATGTATCACACATCAGTGTCTGGCCTATAGATGTATCACACATCAGCATTTCACCTATAGCTGTACCACACATCAGTTTCTCACCTATAGACGTGTCACACATCAGCATGTCGTCTATAGACATATCACACATCAGTATGTCACCTATAGATACACATCAGCACGTCATACACAGATATACATTATACACAATGGCGTATCACTCATCCACATATTACATCAGAGTAGGACTTCTCGACAATTAATATGTGCTTATACTATATGTGCAATATACGTCTCTCTAGCCTTCACCTCCCTGTAATTATAACCAATAACATGGCAGCGTCCTCCTTTGCGACAAGACAGTGTGCCTGTGTAGCGTCTGTCCCGCCTTCCATTGTGGGCGGGATTACGTTCATGTGATTGACAACAAGCCGACCAATCCCAAGCGAGGCTGCCCGGCTGTCTTGGTTACCAGCTGCGGCCTGGTTGCCGGTGGCTAGTGAGTGCGCACATGGCGGGGCAGAGCGGAGAGGTGGTGACCCTGCAGCTCGGAGACTATGCCAATTATGTGGGGGCACACTGGTGGAACCTGCAGGTGACGGAGGGGGTGACAGGCCTGTGAGGGCGGTATCAGCAGTGTGCGTGGAGGGTTGTCGGGGGTTATCAGCAGTGTGTGGAGAGTTGTCAGGGTGGGGGGTATCAGCAGTGTGTGTGGAGGGTTGTCAGGGTGGGGGGTATCAGCAGTGTGTGGAGGGTTGTCAGGGTGGGGGGTATCAGCAGTGTGTGGAGGGTTGTCAGGGTGGGGGGTATCAGCAGTGTGTGTGGAGGGTTGTCAGGGTGGGGGGTATCAGCAGTGTGTGGAGGGTTGTCAGGGTGGGGGGTATCAGCAATGTGTGTGGAGGGTTGTCAGGGTGGGGGGTATCAGCAGTGTGTGGAGGGTTGTCAGGGTGGGGGTTATCAGCAGTGTGTGGAGGGTTGTCAGGGTGGGGGGTATCAGCAGTGTGTGGAGGGTTGTCAGGGTGGGGGGTATCAGCAGTGTGTGTGGAGGGTTGTCAGGGTGGGGGGTATCAGCAGTGTGTGTGGAGGGTTGTCAGGGTGGGGGGTATCAGCAGTGTGTGGAGGGTTGTCAGGGTGGGGGGTATCAGCAGTGTGTGGAGGGTTGTCAGGGTGGGGGGTATCAGCAGTGTGTGGAGGGTTGTCAGGGTGGGGGGTATCAGCAGTGTGTGGAGGGTTGTCAGGGTGGGGGTTATCAGCAGTGTGTGGAGAGTTGTCAGGGTGGGGGGTATCAGCAGTGTGTGTGGAGGGTTGTCAGGGTGGGGGGTATCAGCAGTGTGTGGAGGGTTGTCAGGGTGGGGGTTATCAGCAGTGTGTGGAGGGTTGTCAGGGTGGGGGGTATCAGCAGTGTGTGGAGGGTTGTCAGGGTGGGGGGTATCAGCAGTGTGTGTGGAGGGTTGTCAGGGTGGGGGGTATCAGCAGTGTGTGTGGAGGGTTGTCAGGGTGGGGGGTATCAGCAGTGTGTGGAGGGTTGTCAGGGTGGGGGGTATCAGCAGTGTGTGGAGGGTTGTCAGGGTGGGGGGTATCAGCAGTGTGTGGAGGGTTGTCAGGGTGGGGGGTATCAGCAGTGTGTGGAGGGTTGTCAGGGTGGGGGGTATCAGCAGTGTGTGGAGGGTTGTCAGGGTGGGGGTATCAGCAGTGTGTGGAGGGTTGTCAGGGTGGGGGGTATCAGCAGTGTGTGGAGGGTTGTCAGGGTGGGGGGTATCAGCAGTGTGTGGAGGGTTGTCAGGGTGGGGGGTATCAGCAGTGTGTGGAGGGTTGTCAGGGTGGGGGGTATCAGCAGTGTGTGGAGGGTTGTCAGGGTGGGGGGTATCAGCAGTGTGTGGAGGGTTGTCAGGGTGGGGGGTATCAGCAGTGTGTGGAGGGTTGTCAGGGTGGGGGGTATCAGCAGTGTGTGGAGGGTTGTCAGGGTGGGGGGTATCAGCAGTGTGTGGAGGGTTGTCAGGGTGGGGGGTATCAGCAGTGTGTGTGTGGAGGGTTGTCAGGGTGGGGGGTATCAGCAGTGTGTGTGGAGGGTTGTCAGGGTGGGGGGTATCAGCAGTGTGTGTGGAGGGTTGTCGGGGGTTATCAGCAGTGTGTGGAGGGTTGTCAGGGTGGGGGTATCAGCAGCGTGCGTGGAGTGTTGTCGGGGGGGGATATCAGCAGCGTGCGTGGAGTGTTGTCGGGGGGGGGATATCAGCAGCGTGCGTGGAGTGTTGTCGGGGGGGGGATATCAGCAGCGTGCGTGGAGTGTTGTCGGGGGGGGGGAATATCAGCAGCGTGCGTGGAGTGTTGTCGGGGGGGGGAATATCAGCAGCGTGCGTGGAGTGTTGTCGGGGGGGGATATCAGCAGCGTGCGTGGAGTGTTGTCGGGGGGGGGGATATCAGCAGCGTGCGTGGAGTGTTGTCGGGGGGGGGATATCAGCAGCGTGCGTGGAGTGTTGTCGGGGGGGATATCAGCAGCGTGCGTGGAGTGTTGTCGGGGGGGGGGGGATATCAGCAGCGTGCGTGGAGTGTTGGGGGGGGGATATCAGCAGCGTGCGTGGAGTGTTGTCGGAGGGGGGGGAGGATATTAGCAGCGTGCGTGGAGAGTTGTCGGGGGGGGGGGGGATATCAGCAGCGTGCGTGGAGAGTTGTCGGGGGGTGTCAGCAGTGGTGTGTGTGTGTGTGGAGGGTTGTCGAGGGTCTCAGCAGTGGTGTGTGTGGAGGGTTTTCCGGGGGGAAGAGCGGGTGTCAGCAGTGTTTGTGGAGGGTTGTCCTGCCGGAATATCAATAGTGTTATGGAGAGTTGGTGTGTGTGTGTCACGTTGTGTTGTCAGGAGGGGTATAAGCAGAAGATATTGATGAACTCTTTCTACATCAGATGGCCAAGCTCTCCAAAAAGCACAACATAGTGATCATGGGAGATTTTACCCATCCAGACATTTGTTGGGAATCTACCCTTGAATTTACGATAAAAAGGGGAGGAAGACTCAGACCTCAAGGTTGGATTTCAGAAAGGCAGATTTCAATGAACTCAGAAAGAGGGGGGGGGAAGAGTCCAATGGCTGGAGGTTCTTCAGGACAGAAATGTCCAAGAAGATGAAAATGGTGAATTGGTTAAGAATGATGTTGAGAAGGCCGAAATTTTAAATTCCCACTTTGTATCTGTTTTCTCTCAGAAAGTAGATGTAACATCAGCTGATCTTCCCTGTGCTATTGGGGAAATAAAAGAATGCAGACTATCTATAAGCACAGAGATGGTGAGGGAGCACATAGCTAACTTAACCCTTTAAGGACCAAGCTGTTTTGTACTTTCAGGACCAGACACTTTTTAGCGATTTTAACCATGTGTACTGCTGTATTTTGTTTCCTTTTAGCTACCAAAATTATTTTTACTGCGTTTTTTTTTCTGCGACATATAGGCCGCCTGCACACGAGCGGAAATCCCGCCGCGGGATTTCCCACGGGATTTCCGCCGCTGAAAGTTTGCATAGGAGTGCATTAAAATACGCACTCCTATGCAGACGGCCGCGGTTTGGCCGCGCGAAATCTGACGCGGCAAACAAACCGCAGCATGTCCTAATTTTCTGCGGGGCTCGCACTCACCCGGCAGCCGGCTCCGGTCTGCGCATGCGCCGGCTGCGCGGCAGCCAGCACATGAAAGAGCCGGGGCCGCCAGGCGCGGGTGAGTACGTGCTCGTCCCTGCAGGCTCTCGGGTCGGATCGCGCGGCGAGAATTCTCGCTGCCGGATCCGACCCGCTCGTCTGCAGGCGGCCATAGGGAGATTTTTTTTAAAATGTTTTTTACTGCCTTTTTTTTTTTTTTTTTTTTAGTTTTATTGGGGGTAAAATGCAAAAAAAAATAAATTTTTTAACATTTATAGTTTTTTTTTTAAATTTAGTATATTTATGCTAAATAATGTAGGGAATGGGATCCTTTATTTGTTTCGGACGTTTTGATATATATTATGTATGGTTTTGGTTTACAGGGCGCATACGGTGACGGTTTTGGTTGGCATCGGCTTTGTGTTATTTTCTTTCTTATGTATATATTGTTGTATTCTGTAATATTGTTCTACCTATGTATGGAATTATGTTGTTTTTTTTTTTACTATCTTTGTCACCCAATGACGTCATATAAGACCTCTGGGGGACATTCTTTTTTTTTTCTTTGACACTTTCCCACTATAACTGGGGCATCCATAGGAGCTCCAGTTACAGGGGAAAGCAACCCCTATAGTGACATTAGTCACTGGCAGAGTTGGCCAGGGTCTAGTTTGACCCTGCAGCTCTGCTGTAGCAGGGAACCCCAGCAATCACATGCCCTTTCCCCGGGCTCCCGGAGTAAAAGTTATACTGTACTTTCACTTTCTAGTACACAGTGCTTATTGAGCACTGTGTACTCGGGGAAGCAGAAGGCAGAAAGGGGTTAAATACCCCTACTGCCTTCTCCTCCGGGTTATCAGCTGTCACTAACAGCTGATAACCCATTAGCGCTGCCGTAATTTTACTATCGGCGGTGCTTTAAGCCCAGGACCCGTATATTTACCGTGCCTGATCCTTATTGGGTTAAATGAATTCAAGTTTCAAGGTCCAGATGAATTATATCCTAGGATACTAAAGGAAGCAGCGGAGGTAATTGCTGAACCACTCGCCATAATCTTTGAAAATTCCTGGAAAACAGGAGAAGTCCCAGAAGATTGGAAAAAGGCAAATGTTGTCCCTATCTTCAAAAAAGGGAAGAAGGTGGATCCAGGAAACTATAGGCCTGTGAGCCTGACTTCTATACCGGGAAAGATCTTTGAACAAATTATTGAACAGCATGTATGCAAGTACTTAGATAAAAATGGAGTAATTAACCAGAGCCAACATGGGTTTGTAACAAACATGTCATATCAGACAAACCTAATTTCCTTCTATGCCAGTATCACCGACTGGGTTGATCAGGAAAATGCGGTGGATATAGTATATCTTGACTTTAGTAAAGCATTTGATAAAGTTTCTCATACCATACTTATTGAAAAAATGACCAAATATGGGATTGACGAGGCAGCTGTTAGGTGGATTCACAACTGGCTGAGTGATCGTACTCAAAGAGTGGTCATAAATGGCTGCACATCCAAGTGGATGAATGTACTAAGTGGCGTACCATGAGGCTCGGTCCTAGTCCCAGTGTTGTTCAACATTTTTATAAATGAGGAGGGAATTGATGGGAAACTGATCAAGTTTGCCGATGTCACAAAGCTAGGAGGGATAGACACCATTAGGGAAGAGAGAGTATTCAAAAAGATCTAGAAAAGCTTGAACAGTGGGCGGTGACTAACAGAATGGTATTTAACAAGAAGAAATGCAAAGTCCTACATCTGGGCAAGAAATTACCTCACGTGAGGTAATTATCCCCCTCTACTCTTCCTTATTCAGACCTCATCTGGAGTACTGTGTCCAGTTCTGGGCACCCCACTTTAAAAAGACAGACAAACTGGAGCAAGTTCAGAGAAGAGTTGCCAAGCTGGTGAGCGGTCTGCAAATCATGTCCTATGAGAAGCGGTTAAAGGATCTGGGAATGTTTAGGTTGCAAAAAAGAAGGCTGAGAGGAGATTTAATAGCGGTCTACAAATATCTGAAGGGCTGTCACAGTGTAGAGGGATCAGCTCTGTTCTCATCTGCACAAGGAAAGACTAGAAGCAATGGGAGGAAACTGAAAGGGAAGAGACAGATTAGATATTAAAAAAAACTTTCTGACAGTGAGGGTGATCAATGAGTGGAACAGGTTACCACGGGAGGTGGTGAGTTCTCCTTCAATGGAAATGTTCAAACAAAGGCTGGACAAATATCTGTGATGATTTAGTGAATCCTGCACTGAGCAGGGGGTTGGACCAGATGACCTTGGAGGTCCCTTCCAACTCTACTATTCTATAATTCTATGAGCAGTGTGTGTGGAGGTTTGTCAGGGTATGAGCAGTGTGCGTGTGGAGTGCTGTCGGCCGGGGAGTATGAGCAGTGTGTGTGTGGAGTGCTGTCGGCCGGGGAGTATGAGCAGTGTGTGTGTGGAGTGCTGTCGGCCGGGGAGTATGAGCAGTGTGTGTGTGGAGTGCTGTCGGCCGGGGAGTATGAGCAGTGTGTGTGTGGAGTGCTGTCGGCCGGGGAGTATGAGCAGTGTGCGTGTGGAGTGCTGTCGGCCGGGGAGTATGAGCAGTGTGCGTGTGGAGTGCTGTCGGCCGGTGTGTATGAGCAGTGTGCGTGTGGAGTGCTGTCGGCCGGTGTGTATGAGCAGTGTGCGTGTGGAGTGGTGTCGGCCGGTGTGTATGAGCAGTGTGCGTGTGGAGTGCTGTCGGCCGGTGTGTATGAGCAGTGTGCGTGTGGAGTGCTGTCGGCCGGTGTGTATGAGCAGTGTGCGTGTGGAGTGCTGTCGGCCGGTGTGTATGAGCAGTGTGCGTGTGGAGTGCTGTCGGCCGGTGTGTATGAGCAGTGTGCGTGTGGAGTGCTGTCGGCCGGTGTGTATGAGCAGTGTGCGTGTGGAGTGCTGTCGGCCGGTGTGTATGAGCAGTGTGCGTGTGGAGGGTTGTCGGGGGGGAGGAGGCAGCAGCGTGTGCGGGGTTGTCCGGAGGTGGTAGCTGTGTGCGTGTGGGGGGAAAGGTAGCAGCGGTGTATGTATATGTGTGTGGAGGTGTTAGTAGTGGGGGTAATAGCTGTGTGTGTGTGGGTGGAGGGGCGGGGGGTGTCGGGAGATACCAGCAGTGTGTGTGGTGGGTTGTCGGAGGATATCATCAGTTTTGTGTGTGTGTGGTTGTCAAAGGGGAGGGGTCAGTTGTGGGGGAGCTGGGTAGGGAAGTTTGGTGGTGGGGGTCAGTTATTTGGTTGTTGCCATGTGGCAATGATGACACGATGGCTCATGTGATGCCATTTATATTGCAGAAGGCTGAGTTTTCCCAGAGCCTGGATAGTGAGTTTTGCAGTGACGTCCTCTTCCGTCGAGGAGTGACACTGCAGGGGGCTGAAACCTGTAACCCACGTCTCATAGCCCTCGACCTGAGAGGTAAGTGTGCGTCCAGGTCACATGCACCACTCAGCTGATGTAACCGGCCCTGAATCTTTGGTTTCTAAACATGGAGGCGAAGTTGCCAGCAGCCCCCTCCTCGCGTGTTATGTCACCGCAGCCCCCTCCTCGCGTGTTATGTCACCGCAGCCCCCTCCTCGCGTGTTATGTCACCGCAGCCCCCTCCTCGCGTGTTATGTCACCGCAGCCCCCTCCTCGCGTGTGTGATGTCACCGCAGCCCCCTCCTCGCGTGTGTGATGTCACCGCAGCCCCCTCCTCGCGTGTGTGATGTCACCGCAGCCCCCTCCTCGCGTGTGTCTGAGTGGTGAGGAGAGGGCACTTTTCTTGTAGGTTGCCGACACCCCTCTTCGGGGGCTAATTACTCCCTTTCTGTCTTGTAGAGCACGTATGTTCTGTGAGAGAAGGCGGTGCGTTATACGAGGACGGAGACGAGAGGCAGTGTGCGCCCGCCTGGTGAGATCCTATGTGCCCGCTTCTATGCCAACCACACAACTCATCCCCAGAGTACCTGCAGCCGGGGGAACATGGCTTCAGCCCTCCTCCATTGCCTGATCCTGTAACCCCCTTAATAATAATAACTTTACAGCTCCTCCCCCTTTTTCATTGCCATTATATGGCGCTGTGTGATTCTACCTTTTCGATCTGCTGTGTTTTCAGGAGAGGGGAGGTGAGTGTACACACAGAGGACAGCAGCACCGAGCAGGTACGTGGGGGGGGGGGAGGGTCTGCATTGCAGACTTGTCCTGGTTGTATAATGAAGGGGAGGTACAGGTCACTCCTGAGTGTGACTTGAATTTCCGTGTATGTTGTCAGGAAGAAGCCGGGATCCCAGCAGGTGTCCATGATGGAGGTGAGTAGTGAGGGAGGAGCTGTGTTTTCTCACCAGTGAGTGAAGCCTCCTTTATACGTTTATTTCCCAGTATTCCTTTTGCAGAGGAGGGCCGGTTAGCAATTGGGGAGGAGGAAGCCAATGTAAGGACGGGAGGTTAGCGATTAAGGAGGGAGCGGTCCACATAAGGACGGAAGGTTAGCGATTGAGGAGGGAGGGGTCCACATAAGGACGGAAGGTTAGCGATTGAGGAGGGAGGGGTCCACATAAGGACGGAAGGTTAGCGATTGAGGAGGGAGGGGTCCACATAAGGACGGGAGGTTAGCGATTGAGGAGGGAGAGGTCCACGTAAGGACGGGAGGTTAGCGATTGAGGAGGGAGGGGTCCACGTAAGGACGGGAGGTTAGCGATTGAGGAGGGAGGGGTCCACATAAGGACGGGAGGTTAGCGATTGAGGAGGGAGGGGTCCACATAAGGACGGGAGGTTAGCGATTGAGGAGGGAGGGGTCCACATCAGGACGGGAGGTTAGCGATTGAGGAGGGAGGGGTCCACATAAGGACGGGAGGTTAGCGATTGAGGAGGGAGGGGTCCACATAAGGACGGGAGGTTAGCGATTGAGGAGGGAGGGGTCCACATAAGGACGGGAGGTTAGCGATTGAGGAGGGAGGGGTCCACATAAGGACGGAAGGTTAGCGATTGAGGAGGGAGGGGTCCACATAAGGACGGGAGGTTAGCGATTGAGGAGGGAGGGGTCCACATAAGGACGGGAGGTTAGCGATTGAGGAGGGAGGGGTCCACATAAGGACGGGAGGTTAGCGATTGAGGAAGGAGGAGTCCACATAAGGACGAGAGGTTAGCGATTGAGGAGGGAGGGGTCCACATAAGGACGAGAGGTTAGCGATTGAGGAGGGAGCGGTCCACATAAGGACGGGAGGTTAGCGATTGAGGAGGGAGGGGTCCACATAAGGACGGGAGGTTAGCGATTGAGGAGGGAGGGGTCCACATAAGGACGGGAGGTTACCGACTGAGGAGCCCACATAATGACGAGAGGTTGGCGATTGAGGAGGGAGCTGTCCACATAAGGACGGGAGGTTAGCGATTGAGGAGGGAGGAGTCCACATAAGGACGAGAGGTTAGCGATTGAGGAGGGAGGAGTCCACATAAGGACGAGAGGTTAGCGATTGAGGAGGGAGGAGTCCACATAAGGACGAGAGGTTAGCGATTGAGGAGGGAGGAGTCCACATAAGGACGGGAGGTTAGCGATTGAGGAGGGAGCGGTCCACATAAGGACGGGAGGTTAGCGATTGAGGAGGGAGCGGTCCACATAAGGACGGGAGGTTAGCGATTGAGGAGGGAGCGGTCCACATAAGGACGGGAGGTTAGCGATTGAGGAGGGAGCGGTCCACATAAGGACGGGAGGTTAGCGATTGAGGAGGGAGCGGTCCACATAAGGACGGGAGGTTAGCGATTGAGGAGGGAGCGGTCCACATAAGGACGGGAGGTTAGCGATTGAGGAGGGAGGGGTCCACATAAGGACGGGAGGTTAGCGATTGAGGAGGGAGCGGTCCACATAAGGACGGGAGGTTAGCGATTGAGGAGGGAGCGGTCCACATAAGGACGGGAGGTTAGCGATTGAGGAGGGAGCGGTCCACATAAGGACGGGAGGTTAGCGATTGAGGAGGGAGCGGTCCACATAAGGACGGGAGGTTAGCGATTGAGCAGGGAGCGGTCCACATAAGGACGGGAGGTTAGCGATTGAGGAGGGAGGGGTCCACATAAGGACGGGAGGTTAGCGATTGAGGAGGGAGGAGTCCACATAAGGACGGGAGGTTAGCGATTGAGGAGCGCACATAATGACGGGAGGTTGGCGATTAGAGGAGTCCACCCAAGGGCGGAGGGCGGGCGATTGGGGAGGGGGCAGTCTATGCAAGGGCGGGGGGGCGGGCGATTGGGGAGGGGGCAGTCTATGCAAGGTCGGGGGGCAGGCGATGGGGGAGGGGGCAGTCTATGGAAGGTCGGGGGCGGGCGATTGGGGAGGGGGCAGTCTATGGAAGGTCGGGGCGGGCGATTGGGGAGGGGGCAGTCTATGGAAGGTCGGGGGGCGGGCGATTGGGGAGGGGGCAGTCTATGGAAGGTCGGGGGTGGGCGATTGGGGAGGGGGCAGTCTATGGAAGGTCGGGGGCGGGCGATTGGGGAGGGGGCAGTCTATGGAAGGTCGGGGGCGGGCGATTGGGGAGGGGGCAGTCTATGGAAGGTCGGGGGCGGGCGATTGGGGAGGGGGCAGTCTATGGAAGGTCGGGGGCGGGCGATTGGGGAGGGGGCAGTCTATGGAAGGTCTGGGGGTTAGCGATTGGGGAGGGGGCAGTCTATGGAAGGTCTGGGGGTTAGCGATTGAGGAGAGGGGAGTTCATGTAAGGACGAGAGGTTAGCAAGTGGGGAGGAGAGAGTCCATTTAAGGATGGGAGATTAGCAATTTAGAAGGAAGAAGTCCATATAAGGACGGTAGGTTAGTGATTGGGGAGTCCATGTAAGAACAGGAGGCTAGAGATTGGGGAGTCCATATAAGGATGGGAGATTAGCGATGGAGCAGAGGGGAGTCCATATACGGACAGGAGGTTAGCGATTGGAGGGGGGGGGGGGGGGGGGAGTGAGTCCAAAAAAGGATGGGAAGTTAGTGATTGGTGAGGGTCTATATATGAGGATGGGGTCCATGTAAGAACGGGAGGTTAGCGATTAGGGGGTCCATGTAAGGACGGGAGGTTAGCGATTGGGGAGGGAAAGTCCATATAAGACGGGAGGTTAGCGTTTGGTGGGGGGGAAGGGGGAATCCATTTGAGTATGGAGGTTAGTGAATGGGGCTGTAGATGAGGCTGAAGATTAGCAATGGGTAGGGTTGTATTGCTGCTCTCTATGCTTCTCCTTCTATCACCAGGGTTGTCCCGGACAGTGCCCTCACCGTGCCTCACACAGAAGACCAATTGGGTTTGGTCAGATGTTTTACAGACACAACTTCACCCTAAATCTCTTTGTGTTGTGGATGGTCAGCACCGCGGTGGGTAAGTGCAAGGAGGGGACGAAGGTGAGGGTGGGGGGAGGGGCAGCATGTGTCTGATCAGATGCCCATGTGGTAGGGATGTGGACGGACTGGAGTCATTCAGCCAGGGGGAAGCCACGTTCAGGAGTCAACTCGAAGAGATTGAAGACAGACTGCACTTCTTCACTGAGGAGTGTGACTACTTACAGGTGAAGGGTGGGTGGGGTGTGACTACCTACAGGTGAAGGGTGTGACTTTAAGGGTGCTATTTATAAGGGAGGCCAATGCATAGTCCTTCTGAGAGGGTGGGGTGGACTATATGGGTAGTGGCTGAACCTCCATGCCTGCTGTTTGCAGGGCTTCCAGCTGCTCTGTGATGTACACAATGGCTTCTCTGGCGTTGGGGCCCGGATGGTGGAGCTGTTGCATGATGAGTATCCGGGCCGGGGGATTCTCAGCTTTGGCACGTATCCTGTACCATCAGGCAGAAAGGTGAGGGGATGGGGGTAGAGTTGGTGTGTGGCCCCCTTCGCCATGATCCAGCATCTGGTCTCCTCTTCTAGGACCCCTGCAAGGCCCTGTACCAGCTGATGAACTGTGTCCTGGCCCTTGGGCCACTCAGCAGCTACAGCTCACTGTTCTGCCCGCTGTCTGTAATGTCCAGCCTGGGTCGGAGACCAGGACCCCCCACAGTGTTCCCACAGCTGCTGTACGATGTGAGTGACATATGTACAAGTGTGTGTGTGACCCCGGTCAGGTGTGGGGGCCCTCTTTCACTGTGTTCGGCCCTGTATCTTGCAGGCCAGTGTGCAGTATCACAGCAGTGCGGTTCTGGCGGTGGTGCTGAATACCCTGACTGTTCCTTATCGGATGTCGTCCTCTGGTCTCTCCATGTCACATCAGGCGGAGACGCTGACGTTTGGCGGGAGGAAGGTGGGTTCCCGGGGGTGGTGACTCCTGTAGCTGCTCCATGCTGTGTGGCTCATGACTTCTTCTTCTGTCAGGTACTCGCTGCAGCTTGTGCAGTGCCATTTCCGTTGTCGTCGCCCATGTCTCTGTCAGATGCTTTGCTTCCTCATCGTAGTGCCGCCCCTTGGCGCTCTGTGTCAGCATGTGGAGGAGGTGCTGCCATCTTCTCCCAGTCGGTAGTCCTGAGAGGACTCCCAGAGATGCATCACAACAGGTGACCTTCCCCTTATGTACAAATGGCTACCTGCAGACTTATTCCCCCCCCACCCAGATATCTTATTATTTTTTGTCTACTCTGTAGCCTCTTGCCTGGGCGATGGCCGCCATCTCCTCTGCACACACATGAGAGCGAACAACAAGTCCTGCAGCAGTACCTACGCACCCTATACCCAGGGACCCTCAGGTACACACGGTTGGGGACTGGATGCCATACTGCCATTGTGACTGATGAGGGGGCACTTACTTATTATACAGTAGATTTGGGGATGTTGTAAAACTTCAGGCCATATTTATACAATCGTATGTCATAGGTTTTTTGCCTTTTACACTGCTGTCTCCACCTGTTCTAAAATGGGTAGAGCTAGTCAAAAAAAAAGAGGCATGGCCAACAGCCAAGGGTTCTGTTTACAGGGAGCAGAAATGTAAGATTACCCTTCCTCTCCTTTGTGCCAGTTTGGAGCTGCAGTAGCAGCGTAAGTAAATATACCGCCGTAACCACGACTCCAGATAGTGGTCCTTATTTCCATCCTAGGATCACAGTGGCTTTTTTTTCCCCCCTCTTTCCTCTAGTATGACCCATGTGTTGAGGGCCCCCTGCACACTGGGACCCACGTTCCCTCAATTCTTTTCTCCATATGTGACCAAGGACGGCTTTACAACAGAGGAGCCCCAGGCCGCACCACCAGGTGAGGACCTCCAGCGTATAGGGGGTGGGGGTGGAGAGCAACATACTGAAGATCTGTAGCCTGGCCGCAGCTCCAGGTGAGGACCCCAACGTGGGACGGGGACATACTAAGGAATAGCCCACAGTTGATAAGTTAGTGCATCTATTAGAGTGACACCATTTTGACCCAATCCTGCTGCAGCGTAAGGTTTTACGCCACTTTTCACCCAACCCATCCTCTTCCTGTAAGCTGCGCCCCTTGTACAAAGCGCTCGCCATCCTGAGCTGCAACATGAACAGGATTGTTTAATTTTATTAAAACAAATTATCCCTTATGTTCCCCCTCCCCCACTTATGTACAGAAAGTGCACTGTGCGCACCCCAGGACCACACAGCCATGGAAAGGGTAGGGGGTGCGTCCTGTCCAGTAATGACCCATTGTCCTTCAGTTGTAGGTCATATACCAGTGCTTGGGGCTCTGCAAACGACCAGCGCCCTGGAGCACATGCTCTGCGGTCTTTGTGACGAGCTCAGTATGGCAGTTGTACGGCGATGGATGAACTTCTCTACCGCTGCCATGGAGCAAGACGACTTCCGCGAGGCTGTGGACGATGTGCGAAACCTGGCCCACCATTACAGGGCAAGAGAGGGCAACGAGATGGAGGACAGCGATTGAGTGCTAGTCTTCCTCCTCTTCCGACATGATGTCTGTTCCCTCCTCTTCATCATCCGAACTCGTAACAGATCCTGTCTGGAAAAGGCTAATAAGCTCACGGAAGCGCTGTGACACCTGGGGGAAGGAGACAAGCGTGAGGATGGCGCCTCTTACAGTGGAAAGGATTATATATATTTTTTTACTTTGTTTCTGTTTATACATGTTGTCTAATAAAACAAGCAGCGTAAAAGATATTAAAAAGCTTTATCTGCCATTAACCCCTTAATGACGCGCCCCCCTTTTTTTTTTCTCCATTTTTTCCTTTATTTATCCATCGACGTCGCTGCATGAAGGCCTGTTTGCGGGACGAGTTGTAGTTTTCGATGGTGCTATTTAATGTACTAAAAAACTTGTAAAGAATTCTAAGTGAAGTAAAATGGGGAAAAAAACAACATTCTACCATCTTTCAGTGCATCTTGTTTTTATGGCGCACAAACTGCAACAAAAGCGTCATAACTTTATTCTATGGGTCGGTACGATTACTACGATACCAAACTTGCATAGTTTTTTTTTTTTTTTACTGTACTATTTTTTTTTAAAGACATTTCACTTTTTTCAATTATTTTCTGCGGTCATTTTGTGCGCGCAATAACTTTATTTTTCCGTCGGCGTGGCTGATCGGTGGCTCATTTTTTGCGGGATGTCCTGTATTTTACGTTAGTACCAATTCGGAATATATACGACTTTTTGATCGCTTTTTATTGCGTTTTTTTTCTGGCGTTCATTGTGCGGAGTAAATAATGTGCCACTTTGATAGATCGGACTTATGCGGCGATACCAGATATGTATTTTTATTTTATGATGTAGATTTTTTAATTACAGATATGGCAAAAGGGGGGGGCGATTTAAACTTTTTTTTTTTTACCCCCGACCCTCCAGGATGTAAATGTACGTGCTGGAGCGGGAAGGGGGTTAAACCAACCCATGCAGAAAACGTATGAGTGTACAGGCCAGAAACTCTCTGGCCATTAAGGGGTTAAAAAGGGCCAGTTATGACAGTGTGTAATATACTATGGAGATCAGCACCAATTCTGTAAATTTACAAGAGGCTCTGCCGGTCTCAGTGGCGAAAACATCGATCGGGGCAGTGGGCCACGTGTGATCAGCCCCCACCAATATAAAGGAGTTAGCAGAGGCATGGATCATCCACTGATTATATACTGGATTATGCACAGGACAGGGGGCGGAGCAATGCCACGGATTAGTGCAGGGAGTTCTGCACTCACTACCATGTACGATTTCAGCATTAAGACAAAAATTCTGAAGTTTGGAACACAGAAATGGTAGATTAATCGGCCCGACCTAGCTGTACAGGGGCGTCAGGTGTCAGACTCACCTCAGAGGGGCTCTTGTTCTCAAGCTGCGCTGAAATGGCTCTGAACGTGTCGTCGTGCGCCCCTCGCTCCTGGCACATGGTGAGGAGCACACGGTCAGCTTCCCTGCACAAACAGAAGATAAGTCACTTCCTCCACTGTGGGTATCTGCCCCCTCCTTGTATGTTCTGAAATACTTCTCTCCTAGCACAGTATTCTGCTGGGCTACTAGAGCAAATGCCACACCTACCTGGTCCACACCACAACCTTCTCCCCACTGGAGCTGACTTTGATGTTCTTGGCACACATGGTCAGTGTGTGCTCCTCCCGTGCAGCAGCTTGCAGGATGGAGGGATCCTCAGGGGTGAGACTTAGGCATAGAGTTGGGGATGTTATGGGCAGAGAACATGGAGGAGACCTTGTTCCTGGAGCATCGGACTTTGAGGGTCCATGGCAGCACTGCACCTTCTCAACCACCACAGACTTTACAGAATGAGGTCTCCTGCCTCCCCGGGACGAGGCAGTCCTGACCTGGTGTCTCACTTTGGCTGCTCTCTGTCCCGACATGCTACTCTCCAGCGCCAAGACTGCTCTGCTACTTGAAGGACCCCGGGCGGCTGCACCTGGTCTGTCATCAGAGGATGCGCTCTTAGGAAATTGCAACCTGTCCCCTGTATCAGACAGACAACATTTTACTAATGCACCCAGAAACCAGCCAGCCCCTCCCACTTATAGGAACTGGCTAAACTTTCCATTTCTACATTATCCAGCCCACCTGTGTCTTTCATTGTGGAAGCCCCGACATCAGTGGATCTCTGGAACCGACTGTCACAACCCTAAACATAAAATAAGGAGAGTGAGCGAGGTGCAAGGTACACGGCCCCAAATGAGAATCCCGCACAGCACTCACCTTATTAGTGCACGGAGCGCACATCCTCCGCTTACAGCGCTTCATCCTTTGCTCTGTAGCCACCTCATGGCAAGAACACAAACACTCCTTCCCACCATCCGGCCAGTCAGCATCCTGTAAACACCACAAGACTGTAAGGGACCACAAGAACAGCAGACCAGCACGAAGAAAGAAGACTTCTGGCTCTTACCTTATCTGGCCCATGACTGGCATCCTTCCTCCGCTTACTCCTGGGAGGGGCAGCAACTTTATTCTGCTCCTCCTCCTCCTCCACCTCTGGTATCGCCACTTCTTCAAACCCATCAAACTTGGGGAGCAATAAGTCACAAATGTCTGCTGTCCTCATTGGTATCTACTTCCTCCTTCCACCCAGATCTGTCCTCCTTGGTCCCCACCATGTCCTCCCACCCCAGCTCCGTCCTCCTTGGTGCCCCTGTATCCTCCCGCCCCAGCTCCGTGCTCATTGGTCCCCACTGTGTCCTCCCTCCCCAGCTCCACCATCACTGGTTCCTGCCTCGCCCCCCGAGAACACACATACATCTATGACGTGACTCCCCTGGAACTTTGTCATGCACTCACTGTGTATTCTTTGTCCTCTGTCCAGTTCATCACTTCAAAGTCCTCCATGCGGCTTGTGGGGGGCCTCAGCTGGTCGAAAAAGAGGGAGAACTCCTCCTGCAGGTGCGTGTGCCCCTTCAGCAGCTGCCACATTTGAGTTTTGAGCTGCAGCAAAACAAATTCTGGCATTAACATGGTGCCTGGAAGCAGGAGCGCCGGTGGAGAGGGAGAACATACCTTGCCAATCTCCTGCAGGGGGCACTCCGCACAGCTTTGCAGCAGTTTGATAATCTTCTGATGCTGTGCCGGGTTCTCCTGGAAACATATCTCCAGCTGCCGAAGGAACCTGCGACTTTTATCGAAGGCTTGCTGCTCCTCAAACTGGAGGAAAATCATGGGTTACAAGTCAAGTTACCCTAATCCCTACATCCTTCCAGGATCTGCACCCCGTGGTTACTGACCAGTCCACACTCCAGGGCTTGTTCTGGCAGCAAAAAAGCAGCAAAATCCTTGAGGAGCTGGGGCCAGTCGTGCAGGAGCAGCCGCAGCCTCTCATACAAATGTACGGCAGTCTTTCCGTCTCCCATGGTCTCAAATTCATAGATAAGATTGAGGAATTGCTGGTAAATGCTGGGGGTGGAGTGCAGCGCCTCCCGCACCTGAGGGGACAGGTGGTTATAGGACGTCGTATGTTACAGGCACCACCTGTGGCACAGACCACTCACCCTGTTCAGGTAGGACTGTGCAAACGCCATGTCTTTCTGCTCCCTAAGCGGGTCCTTCGTCAGGATCTTCTCATCGTACAAAAGAAGCAGTTTGGAGGCGTCCTTGCTGGCTCGTGTGCGACCCCTTTTGGCCCTGGCACGGTATGAGCTCTGCCCTTTGTTGCCCCCACGCCGCCGCTCTGCTGAATCAACAATAACCATCATCTCATCACACATTGGGGGAAAATGAAAAGAAAGCCCGCAGCAGCATATAGATTCAGTAAAAAATGTCAGACCTTTATTCCTCCATTCAAAAATAGTTGCCATACAGATGGTTGCTACGTTTCGACCTTTCAGTCAGGTATTTTTCAAGGTCGAAACGTGGCAACCATCTGTATGGCAACTATTTTTGAATGGAGGAATAAAGGTCTGAAAAATTATTACTGCATCTATATGCTGCTGCGGGCTCTCTTTTCATTTCCGGTTTTGGAGCTTCAAGTCCAGGCTCCTATTTTTCTGTGGCTCTGTATACCTATGGAGGTCCTACCCTCGTTGGGGCGAGATGCTGAAGGGGCGGGCACAGTACCTACCTGTTGGAGCCATGCTGGCTTCCACTGGGGCTGGTGACGGGGCATGGTGATGGCTGCTCAGCAGCTTCTCGTCTCCAGCTTCATCCGTCATTACCTCTGGCTTCTGAGACAATCCACCCACACCCTCCTCCTCCTCTTCCTCAGGTTCAGTGTTGTCCTCCTGGGAGTTATCCTCAGAGTCTCCCTCCTGACTCAGACGTCTCTCTGAAGCCAGCCACGTCAGCTTCTCCATGGTTTCCTAGCAGCAGAGAGCAGTGTCAGCACCTGAACCCCCCGAAGCGGTAAGACCACTGGTAACATGCACCCCGTTATCTCACCTGCAGCTCGGGCACTGACAGTACTGACTCCTCCGAGGACATCTCATCCTCATCCTGGGTCAGGTCATCAAAATCTTCATCCTCTTCCTCCTCCGGGACGTCTTTGTCGTTGCCCAAGTCTTGGCCATCCACAGGGCTGGAAGCATCTCGCTGGGGCCCTGCGGGGCTGTTGATCTCCATGTCACCATCTATGGAAGTGTTTTTCGGGGAATCCCCTGCACCCTCTGCACTTTGTGTCTCATTTACCTCCTTCACTTCTCCAGAATCTTCAGCCTTGGAATCTGGAGAAGACGCAGCTAAACTCTGGTGGGGAACAGACGGTGCACTCTGAGTGGTGAGGTTAGGCTCCTCTTTACATGGGGTCACAGAGTCTATGCCATCACTGGATTGGCCCCTCCCCTCTAGTGGCATCTCCTCTGCTTCAGCTGAGCTCCCCTCTTCTTCCACCTTTATAGTGATGGACACGCACTCCCACTCATCATCTTCACTCTTCTGGCTGCTGGGACACGATGGCTGGGTGCAGGGAGGCGCGATGGCCTTCTGACTCATCGGTACGTGGGGTGAATTAAGAACAGCTGTCACGGGCGCTGCACTTCCGGCACCGAGTGGCTGGAGGACGCCACACGCTGTACCCAGAGTCACCAGTTTTAAAGCACCATGTGGTACAGCAAGGACGATGGGAGCCGACTGAAGGATGGGAGCGGCCCTTCCCTCCAGGGTCTTGGCCTCAGCCAGTCTTTTGGGCAGAACACAAACAAGGGATTTCCTGGCCCTCTGAGCAGCTGCGAGGGGCACCACTTGTGGCTGGGGAGCAGCAGATATCTTATGAGAGAAGGCAGAAACACATGGTGTTGTATGGGCCTTACGCCCCAGCGGCACGCTGAGTGGCTGCATGTTGACGATTCCTTGCATGGCCGTAGCAGGATGAATCAGGGGTGGAACCTGCCCTACGATCCTTATGGGAATGTTTGGTGGAGTTGGAGGCTTGGTAACTTGTTTTGGTACAGGGTTGGGCCAAATCAAAAGCGGCTTTAGTGCTGTTCTTCTCTGACGCCATAGTTTCCTGTAGAAGCGTTTAGGAAGGGGTTTGAGGGTAAGTGAGACTCCGGGTGGGGGGATGAGGGGGTATGTGGAATCACCAGATTTCTTCATTTCTGCTTCGATGCTGCTGAGGCTGGCCTGTGGGGAAAGACCAACGTCACCATCAGCTGCATTAATACAGCACAGAACACACAGCCCGGCCACCTACCTTGATCCAGAACGGGAGCCTGCGTTTCTCCCTCTCCACTGGAGGGCGGGAATCTTGGGGCAGGACATCCTCACAGCATCTGCTCAACACTGGTAACATCTTCGTTTTCTTATAAAACTGTTAAAGAAAGAATCTGGAGTATGAAGAGCATGAGCTGCGGAACAACTCCTCCATCCCCCCCAACTCCAATGGGAAAGTACCTTGATGATATTGTCCAGTGCCTTCTTCATGGTGAGGTTCTTGATCCGCACGGTTAGTTGCTGCGCCGATTTGGCGGTTACTAAGTATTTGCTGATCAGCTGCTTGGAGTATTCGATGCCTTCAAAATGCTTCAATCCTAAAGCAAGTAAACTAAAAAACAAGGGAATGAGATACTGACCACACAACAGGCGAGGGGGGCTAGCAACACCGCAGGCACTTACTTGTCCTCAGCCTTGGTGAAGAACACTCTGTCCTGAGGTCCTCTGGGCTTCATGGCACACACGGGCAGCAGCTCAGGATACATGAAGACGGAGCGTGTGGCCAGGATCCAGGCTGTGTGTTTTGGCAGGTTGAGGATGTCATTTGCTGCAGGGAAAAAATCCTGACCAGTTAGCAGCCATATTCAGACAGGTAGCGCACCACTAAATGCAGATAAGCAGAGCTCTTAACCCCTTAGTGACGGCACCATAGTGTTTTTACATCCTGCCATTGCAGGACGTGTATGGCGGGAGATCGCGCTGTGACCTCCGTCCATACATTGCGAGTGTCAGCTGTTTCTTACAGCCGACACCTGCGGTCAACATCCCCGACAAGCCGCGCAGCTGATTACCCTGTCAATTCTGACAGTGGCATTTAAATTCCCCGAACAATGTTCAGTGCTCCCGTATGGCAACCCCTTGAGATAAGATCGCAGGGAGCCGTGCGGGTGTCTGAAAGGCCCCCGGGGTGTCTTGGCAGTATGTGGGGTGGCTTGATAGGCTGCCTGTCCGATTGCAGTATCATGTAATGCTGTGGCATTTCATTACACTGCAGGAGTGATCAAAGCATCTCATGTTGTGGTCCACTAGGAGGACTAAAAGAAAATGTAAAAATAAGAACAAATAACGTTTTACTAATTATTTAAAAAAATAAAACACTTTTGCCATATTTGCAATAAAAGAACACATATTTGATATTGCCCCGTCCGTAGAAGTCCAATCAAAGTAATGCATTATTTACCGCGTACGATGAACGCAGTCCCGAAAAAATAAAATAATGCCAAAAATGCGCTTTTTATGGGTTAAGAGTGCCTCAACTTAGAAGCTTTTTGACTTGAGAGCAAGCTCTCTCCCGAATTTTTGCTTGGGCTTAAGAGCAAAAACTTGGGTTAAGAGCCTTGCTCTCAATGGGGCTGCTGTGGCCCCATTAAGAGCAATTGCCTGCTGGCAACCCCTGCAGTAATTTTTGGGGAAGGGCTTTAAATATAAGCCCTTCCCTGAAAATCATCCCTAGCTGTAGTAAAAAAAAAATATATACTCACCTGTCCGCTGCTGCCGGGGCTCAGGCATGTCTAGCTGATGCTTGTTCTCCCTGCATTTTTAATCCCCGCCTGCTGAAAAGTTTCATAGCAGTGCAGGGAGAACAAGTGGCGGCTAGACGTGCCTGAGCCCCGGCAGACAGGAGAGTATATATATATATTTTTTTTTTTACTGCAGCTAGGGATGATATCAGGGAAGGGCTTATATTTAAAGCCCTTGCCCAAAAATCACTGCAGGGGTGCCGGCGTACTATTGCTATCAATGGGGCAATGCCATCCCCATTGAAAACAGTGGGAGAGCTTCACAATCCGGAATGGATTAATGGCTTTTCTATTCATTTCAATGTGCAAACTGGTTTTGAAATAAGAGTGTTTTGCGTTAAGAGCTCCACCACGGAACAAATTAAATGCTTAACCCAAAGCACCACTATATATTTATTTGTATTTTGCACAGAGAAATAAGTCTTTGATCCCCTACCAACCATTAAGAGTTCAGGCTCCTCCAGACCAGTTAGACGCTCCTAATCAACTCGTTACCTGCATTAAAGACAGCTGACTTAAATGGTCACCTGTATAAAAGACTCCTGTCCACAGACTCAATCAGTCAGACTCTAACCTCTACAACATGGGCAAAACCAAAGAGCTTTCTAAGGTTGTCGGAGACAAGATCATAGACCTGCGCAAGGCTGGAATGGGCTACAAAACCATAAGTAAGACGCTGGGTGAGAAGGTGCAATAGTAAGAAAATGGAAGACCTACAAGATCACTGTCAATCGGCATCGATCTGGGGCTCCATGCAAAATCTCACCTCGTGGGCTATCCTGGATCATGAGGAAAGTGAGAGATCAGCCTAAAACTACATGGTTGGAACTTGTTTAATGATCTCAAGGCAGCTGGGACCACAGTCACCAAGAAAACCATTGGCAAAACATTACACTGTAATAGATTAAAACCCTGCAGTGCCCGCAAGGTCCCCCGGCTCAAGAAGTCACATGTTCTGCCCGTCCGAAGTTTGGATGATTCTGAGAGTGATTGGGAGAAGGTGCTGTGGTCAGATGAGACAAAAATTGAGCTCTTTGGCATTAACTCAACTCACCGTGTTTGGAGGAAGAGAAATGCTGCTTATGACCCAAAGAACACCGTCCCCCCTGTCAAGCATGGAGGTGGAAACATTATGTTTTAGAGGTGTTTCTCTGCTAAGGGCACAGAACTATTTCACCGCATCAATGGGAGAATGAATGGAGCCATGTACCGTAAAATCCTGAGTGCCAACCTCCTTTTCTCCACCAGGACATTAAAAATGGGTCGTGGCTGGGTCTTCCAGCACAATGACCCAAAACATACAGCCAAGGCAACAAAGCAGTGGCTCAAAAAGAAGCACATTAAGATCATGGAGTGGCCTAGCCAGTCTCCAGACCTTAATCCCATAGAAAACATATGAAGGGAGCTGAAGATCAGAGTTGCTGAGCGACAGCCTCGAAATCTTAAGGATTTAGAGATGATCTGCAAAGAGAAGTGGGCCAAAATTCCTTCTGACGTGCGCAACCCTCATCATCAACTGCAAAAACCGTCTGACTGCTGTGACTGGCTACAAGGGTTTGCCACCAAGTATTAAAGGGGTTGTCCGGCCATAAACATTAGGTCTCATTACTTCTGTTTGCCCAATACAATGCACTTTGTAATATACATTGTGCATTGTAAATTAGGCAAACAGAAGTTATTCACTTACCTTTTGGGATGCCCCCCCCTGTGTTGCTCCTCGGTTGCCATGGGTTCCGACAAGTCTCTTGTCCTCTTCTTGTCGGGAAGACGGGGACACGCTTCTCCAGCACAGCTCTGCGCATGTGCAGAAGAACTTCAGCCGCTGGGAAGCTCAGTTCTGCCTGCAGAGGAGGCGTGGCTGCTGGCTCTTCATCTCCAAGGTAAGAATGAGTGGAGGGGCGGGCTCTCGCGGGGGGGTGGGGGGGTGGAGAGGGAGAGATGGATGGATGGATGTGTGCAAGGGGGGGGGGGGGGGGGTGCAGTTATGTGTGTGTGTTCGTGGTGTCTGGAGACCCGGCTGTCAGAAGTCCCGGGGGAAGGGGTGGAGAGGGAGAGATGGATGGATGGATGTGTGCAAGGGGGGGGTGGGGGGGTGGTGGTGCAGTGATGTGTGTGTGTGTGCAGGGACCCGGCTGACAGAAGTCGAGGGGGGGGGGGGGGGGTCGCTGTGGGAGGGGCACTATGAGGGCATGTGTGTGTGGGGAAATGTTTTGTTTTACTTTACTTTAGCAGGGTGGGGGGGCAGTAGGTAGCCTTGCAGTGGGGGGCTGCAGGAGAGTTCTCTCTCTCGGCTCTCCCCAGCCCCTCTCCATTCACTATACACTCATGCCAGGATTTTATCCTGAACCATGAGTGTATAAGTGTCCCCTGGCTACAACCCCTCTGAGTATAGTATGCAGCAGGGGGCGGGGCCTGGGCGGGGAGAGACTGTAGAGCAGTTCAATAGAGGTGGGCATGTCGTGGGCGGGGCTAGGACGTGAGCTGAGGGAGGCCATGAAATCCTGCCTTTTCATGTCTCTTACTACCATCGGGAGCGCGCACACAGAAGAGGGAGAGCGCAGAGCATTGTGGGAAGGCAGCACAGAGGCGCCATCTTTGAAAGCTGCAGTGAAGATCAGATTCTAAGGTAAGAAACTGACATTCCAGCTGATCTGCCGGCCGGTTTGAGCCCCTGTACGCTGTGTGTTACTATCCTTACTGAAAGGGAAGCAGCAGCATTATAAAAATTTTTACCCTGTGTGGCCGGACAACCCCTTTAAGTCTTGTTTGCCAGAGGGAGAAAATGCCTATTTCTCTGTGGAAAATGCAAATAAATAGATATAACTTAAAAATGTGATTTTTCTGGATTTTTGGGGGATATTCTATCGCTCACTGTTAAAATTAACCAATCCTAAAAATTATAGACTGTTCTTGTCTTTGACAGTGGGCAAACTTACAAAATCGGCAAGGGATCAAATACTTATTTCCTTCACTGTAAATGCTGAAGAACTGACACATTGGAGCGGAAATGAAACTATCACTGTAAAATGAGGAGACAGGGCACTCTACACAGCAGGTCCCCTGGTAACAGAACAGTGGTCACCCCATACAGCCCCTTCCTACCGTTCTTCTTCGCTGGTTTAGGGGGCTCAATGTCTTCTACGTCTATACTTTTAACCATGGGAATGAGCTGCAGAGCCTCCTTCAGGTTGCAGGTCTGGAACATGCTCAGGAAGTTGGGGTTTACCAGTCGGTGGGTCAGGGCCGAGCTTTCTGCAAAGGTGGAGAGTTCAGCCTGAAAGAGAGAGATCCATCAAAAGCCTCTACACATGGAACCCCGATTGCCATACAGCCTCACACTCCTCTTTAGTCATAGCCCTGCCCACTATCCAGCCTCAGACCCTCCCCTGCCCCATCATCTCCCCACCCACTATCCCGCCACAGACCTTTTTTGTGATGCTCACCAGGTACATGTGTGCAGTATCAGCCTCTGCATGAAGTTTGGGGTTCCTGAAGCTCAGGATGTGGAGTTGGGTCAGGAGCTGGACGTGCTGAGGTATACGGAGAACACAATGTGGTGGATTTACTATCTGGTCTAATAAATGACAGAAAGTCTAAAAAGCTCACCAAGTTTATACTAACTGCTCCTGGCAGATGACGCATTTGGTGCATCTTTATATCGCCTGTTAGTTGGCGTATATTGTATTTCAGAGCAGGCTTCTTTCATGGTAAGCCACGCCCCTAGGCAGGCAGTATCAAAATTACCAAAATTTCGGCACTCGGTGAAAGGATTCCCCAATCCAATAGAATAGAAGATTTCCAGCACTCAGTTATTCGTGGCCCTTATTACGAGTAACATCTGCGTTTCACTGTCAGGTGATCCACAGACTATGCTACAAAACCTGGACGCCACTTATTTGGCGCATTTAACTTAGTAAAGCCCAATTCCAAAGAAATTGGGATGTTGTGTAAAATGTAAAGAAAAAAAAAAAAAGATGCAATGATTTGAAAATCTCATTTCAGAAGGGGAGGGAGACTGTCCTCCATTTAGAAATTGCTGGCAGCAACACAGTTGCGGCGGGGCCGTGTCTATCACTGTGTGGCATCCCCTCTTCTGGGAAGGGAGGAGACCAATTACTGCAGTTTTGGGTGAGGAATGTTGTCCCATTCTTGTCTGATGGAGGATTCTAGCTGCTCCACAGTCCTCGGTCGTCTGTCAGATTTTCCGTTCCATAATGCACCAAATGTTTTCTATTGGTGGAAGGTCCGGACTGCAGACGGCCGGTTCACCCCTGGACTCTTCTTCTGGAAGCCATGCTGTTTTGAAGGATGCAGTATGTGGTGGAAGGTCTGGACTGCAGGCGGACGGTTCACCACCGGACTCTTCTTCTGGAAGCCATGCTGTTGTGATGGATGCAGTATGTGGTGGAAGGTCTGGGGACTGTAGGTGGACGGTTCACTCCAGGACTCTTCTTCTGGAAGCCATACTGTTGTGATGGATGCAGTATGTGGTGAAAAATCTGGACTGCAGGCGTCCGGTTCACCACCGGACTCTTCTTCTGGAAGCCATGCTGTAGTGATGGATGTTATATTGGTGGAAGGTCGGGACTGCAGGCGGCTGGTTCATCCTGGACTCTTCTTCTGTGAAGTCATGCTGTTATGATGGATGCAGTATGTGGTGGAAAATCTGGACTGCAGGCGGCCGGTTCACCACCGGACTCTTCTTCTGGAAGCCATGCTGTAGTGATGGATGTTATATTGGTGGAAGGTCTAGACTGCAGGCGGCTGGTTCATCCTGGACTCTTCTTCTGTGAAGTCATGCTGTTATGACGGATGGAGTATATGGTGGAAGGTCTGGACTTCAGGCGGACGGTTCACCCCCGGACTCTTCTTCTGGAAGCCATACTGTTCTGACACATGGCATAAAAATATTTAAGGTCCCACCTTCAGTGTTGATCTTCTGCTCTCTTATCCCTCTGTGCAGATATACTCACAAGTCTTTTTTTCTGTCATCCGGTCAAGGTAGCTGTCTGTATACGAAAAAAATCCAATTCGGGAACCCAAAAGACTTTTGTGAGAAACTTCTGCTTTTATTACATATTGTGCTCAAGCACAGGATGACATCAGAGAAGGCGTTTCAGTTCTACACGAACCTTGTTCATGCGTTCTCTGATGTCATCCTGTGTTTTGAGCGCGATATGTAATAAAAGCAGAAGTTTCTCACAAAAAGTCTTTTGGGTTCCCGAATTAGATTTTTTCGTGTTGTGACAGATGCAGTATATACTGGAAGGTCCGGACTGCAGGCGGCTGGTTCAACCCGGACTCTTCTTCTAGAAATTATGCTGTTGTGATGGATGCAGTATATGGTGGAGGTCCAGACTGCATATGTTGTTCTACAACCTCTATATACTGTCAGAATTGGTAGTGTAAGCTGCCCATGCCTTAGGCACTAATGCCACCCCAAACTACCAGAGATGCAGGACTGAGCACTGATAACACGCTGGATGGTCCTGTTCCTCTTGAGTTCATGGCTTCAAAAAACAATTTCACATTTTGATTCATCACAGAACAGTTTTCCATTTTGCCTCAGGCCATTGTAAATGAGCTTTGGCCCAGAGAAGACGCCGGCATTTCTGAAGTATGTTGGTATACGGCTTCTTCTCTGCATGATACAGCTGTAAGTTGTATTTGTGGATTATATATTCACAATGACTTCTGGAAGTATTCCTGAGCCCATGCAGGGATTACAATACAGAATCAGGTCTGTATACAATGCAGCGACGCCTGAGGACCCGTAGATCTCCAGCATCCAATACTGACCGCCAACCTTGTCCAGATTCTCTGACTATTGGTGATATTATGTGCTGTAGATGGGGGGGATATTCAAAGTCTTGGCAATTTTATGTTAAACAATTTTCTGAAATTGTTGCACAATTTTTAGACTCGGTTTTTCACAGATTGGTGATCTCCGACCATCTTTATGAGAGACTCGGCCTCTCTAACATACTCTTTTTATATCCAGTCATGTGACGTAGTAGAAAATTGACCCTCCAGCTGTTTTTCATTCGATCCACTACTATTCCAGCATTTTGCTAACTCTGTCCCAACTTTTGTGAGATATGTTGCTGCCATCAATTTTTAAAGTAGTTAAAGGGGTTGTCTCACGCCGAAACTGTTTTTTTTTTCTTTCAATAGGCCCCCCGTTCGGCGCAAGACAAACACAAGGGATGGGTTAAAAAAAAACAAAAAACGTTTAGTACTTACCCAAATCCCCACTCTGCGGCGACTTCTTACTTACCTTACCAAGATGGCCACCGGGATCTTCACCCATGATGCACCGCGGGTCTTCTCCCATGGTGCACCGTGGGCTCTGTGTGGTCCATTGCCGATTCCAGCCTCCTGATTGGCTGGAATCGGCTCACGTGACGGGGCGGAGCTACGATGACCAGCTCTCCGGCACGAGCGGCCCCATTCACCACGGAGAAGACCGCACAGCGCAAGCGCGTCTAAAATCGCCAGAAGACGGCGAATTTAGACGGATCCATGGCAACGGGGACGCTAGCAACGGAGCAGGTAAGTGAATAACTTCTGTATGGCTCATAATTAATGCACGATGTACATTACAAAGTGCATTCATATGGCCATACAGAAGTGTATAACCCCACTTGATTTCATGAGACAACCCCTTTAATTTTTTAAGAATCAAATGGAAAAGTTTTCCCACCCCCCTGATATCTTCCATTGTGAATAAAATATGGTTATATGACATTTCCAAATCATTGCATTGTTATTTTTCTTAACATTTCTTTACATGTTACACAGTTTTGGAATTGGGATTGTAAATCTCCCGTTAAATCATAATTGGCGGGCTGCACTTGAGTCATGTGACCAGCTGTACTCACCTGCTGCATCTGCTGTTGGAGCCGCCTCCTCTGTGCAGCATCCAGACCCATGACGGGCGGCAGCTTGGGGACCGATTGGTACGTGGCAGGCTGCATTTCTCTAGCCGGATATTTCTCCTCTTCTGTTTTCATCAATAAGGATTTCCTCAGGCGTAAATATTCAAGCTGTGCCCGGACTGTGCGATGCTGCTCCGTCAGGAGGGGCTCCTCTAACCTACAAGGGAAGCAAAGTCCAGGTGGTCAGTGCCACAATGTGGAGGGTTAGGGTGGTGGCTATGATGTGGGGGCAGCAGCGGTGACCCCCACTCAGCACAACTCATGTGAAGGCGAGGGGCCGTCACCCCAACCTTCATTTACCTCCTTTCCCAAACAGTTGCAGGCGTTCTGTGGCTGCTCTGCCCCGTAGAGAGGAGGTGGTTACCCATTAGAGGCCGCCACCCACCCCTTACCTGATGGCCTGTGGGGTGTTGAAGTTGGGCAGCGGCTCCACATTACTGTCCTCATCATCCGCTCCCTCATCTTCCGGGTGGGAGATCCCCATTTCATCCTGAAACTGAAGAGAAACTGTCAGTGAGCCGCCGATCAGTCACATATCAGAAGGGTCAGTGTTGGAGATGCTATTACTCACCGTCTCAAACAGCTCCTCCATCAACTCATTCACTTCTTTCTCTACCAATTAAACACAACAGAAGGTGAAGCCGTGGCCCTCATTGAATTTCCCCCTCACCCCTATCACGCTCCCTCCCAAGCTCACATACTTGTGATCCTCACGGCCCTGTCATTGCGCAGGTCCTCGGTGTCCGGCTCATCCCAGTCCTCCAGGATGTTGTATTCTGGATCATCATCATCGTCGTCTGAAATGAGAGAATGGTGGCACAAAAGGTCTGAGTAATGCCTCGGAGCAATTTAAGGGTTAATTGTTCTGGTTCTGACCTGTCAGAAATGTTCCAGAATCTCCGTGTAAAACCAAAAGCAGCTAAAAACAGTTGGCGTCTATAACCACGTGGCGGTACACAAAGAGGGTGGAGCTGAGCTGACTGAAGCAGTGTTCACTGCCATGACATCGTTACACCTGAGGGGAGCAGGATACCCCCAAAACCAGCTGATCCCCACATATATCCCTCTGACAAGGAGTGTAATATAAATGTATTTGCCCTCCTGAGGAAGGGGAGATTGATGTAACCTCTCCCAAACATGTAGACCTTTTGTATTATATTCGCTTCTGAGTACATTTTCCCTTTGCTGCGGATCCCTATATATATATGACTGAATGCAGACTGGGACTGGAAGGGGGGGGGGGGGGGGGGGGTGTTTCTGGTTTTGGGGGGGCAGTCGGTGACTAACCGTTTATGTGTTCCCGGATCCTCTTATTAGCTAGCTATCCTTGGTAGGAGGATGGTATGCTCCATCTTTACCCTGGGGAATACATGGAATAGAGCGTGGATGTACAGGAGGACCGCATTGGGTCTGGTCTATGGCATGCCCATCACTCCTTACACTCACTACTTTATTCCTGCAGTCCCGCACGGGGCCACAGCTGACGGAGGCCTACACACTCACCATCGTTTCCCACGTCATCCTGCATTAAACTGCACAGCCAATTCTTCCAGTCATCATCATCGGCAGTGTTGCCCTCATACATGTCAGGAGTGATATCTGGCGCCCGGAGCTCCGCCTCCAGCTTACCAATGGGCACATTCTTCAGGGGGCGCTTAGAACGTGTACGAAAAGCGATGAGGCTCTCATGCAGGGACTACAAAGAGGAAAAGCATTGATTACACTGCAGTCTCATTTGTGAGGGGCGGAGCTAACCCGAGGCAATACCAGAGGGGTGGAGCTCACCTGGAAGGAGTCCATAGCAACTGGATGACTGTCCAGCTCCTCCTCCACAGCATGCAGCTTCTCCATGAAGGCACGATCCTGGATGTCTCTTACCCTGGGGGGTGGTGGAGGTCCCATGGAGACAGACTCCACACTGATTTGTCTCCTTGGTAACCCCTGCTGAGAGACGTCACTCATTTATGGGGGTGACCCTCCTGAGCCCCCCGCGCCCCTCCACAAGCCCCAACCACAATACCTGTGGGCCTTCCATGGACACGTCCTCCTGCATCTCACACAAATGATGGCCTCTCGTGCGCTTCTGACCCCGAGGGGAGGACGCCGTGCTCTCCACATCACTCTCCAGCACACTCTGCAGACGGTCATGAGATAGCGTCAACACCCAGCAGAACACCCCCCGCGCTTGGAAGGCACCCCATCCACTCACCTCCTCAGCAGTTTCATCTTCCTCCTCTTCCTCTGGCTGATACTCCTCATCAGAGGAGTCCTCTTCTTCCAGGGGAATGTCAACAAACTGAAAGATGGGAAGCAGTGAGAAAGTGGGACCCTGGTACCCGCTCTACACCAGCTGCTGCCACAACCCCCATCGTGTACCGCCCAGAGTGCCCTGCACTCCTCCCCTTGGGCGAATCCCACTCTTCCTCTGGGCACTTATCTCACCTGCTGTTTGCTGCTTTTCTTGATAGGAGACAGGTTCCATGAGGGAATGACCTGAAGGTGAGAGGGGTACAGTCAACGGGCGCAGCTTCCACCCCCCAGCACAGTCAGAAGGCGTAATTTTGCCCCAGTCAGCAGGCACACCCCTCGCTCAGGTACTCACCACGCCTTTCTCCACTACCTCTTTAAGCTTTGACCGGGTCATTTTGGGCTCCTGAAAGACAGAATGTGAGATGACACCAGGGAGTGCACTCTACAAAGGCACCCACAGATAGCTCTACTGCTCCCTGCTACGGCAGGCAAAGGATTTAGGACAGGAGATGGCGTGTCGCCCCCATGTCATCTGTTTTTATCACGTATGTCTGGGGCTGGGAAACATCCCCAGACATACGTGACCCCCCCCCCCCCCACCTCGTCAGCTACGGGGCACCCCCCTCCCACGTCAGCTGTTACTTACAAAGGGCGGCAGACCTTCAGTCTCTGCGATGGCAGCTTTCATCATGGCCACGACGTGCTCGTTGGTGATCACCTCCTGCAACGTCAGGAACAAGTTACACGTGTACTATAATACCCAACCTCCACCAAGCATGTCCCAGGCCACTTACATGGAGGATATTGCGGACGTTGACAGCGGTCAGATTGTGTTGCTTGGCGCCGTCCTCCAAGGCTCGATCCAGATCCTGATCTAAATCGCAGGTCACCACCTCCTCCGCCTTGTGGTCTCGATTCCTCTTACCCAGAAGTCTCTTTTTTCTTCTCCGATTCTGGTTGTCATCCAAGTCATTGTCATCTGAAATCAGAGGACCCCCCTGTAAGGCTCAAGAGGGGAATGAGATCCAGCCCTATGCAACTACCCTGGTGGAATGAGAACTAGAAGGCCTCCATACACTCCCACCCAAGGGGAGGGAGAAGCAGCGACGGGCCCCCACCCGGGCCCCCACCCACCCAAAGGGAGGGAGAAGCAGCGACGGGCCCCCACCCACCCAAGGGGAGGGAGAAGCAGCGACGGGCCCCCACCCACCCAAGGGGAGGGAGAAGCAGCGACGGGCCCCCACCCACCCAAGGGGAGGGAGAAGCAGCGACGGGCCCCCACCCACCCAAGGGGAGGGAGAAGCAGCGACGGGCCCCCACCCACCCAAGGGGAGGGAGAAGCAGCGACGGGCCCCCACCCACCCAAGGGGAGGGAGAAGCAGCGACGGGCCCCCACCCACCCAAGGGGAGGGAGAAGCAGCGACGGGCCCCCACCCACCCAAGGGGAGGGAGAAGCAGCGACGGGCCCCCACCCACCCAAGGGGAGGGAGAAGCAGCGACGGGCCCCCACCCACCCAAGGGGAGGGAGAAGCAGCGACGGGCCCCCACCCACCCAAGGGGAGGGAGAAGCAGCGACGGGCCCCCACCCACCCAAGGGGAGGGAGAAGCAGCGACGGGCCCCCACCCACCCAAGGGGAGGGAGAAGCAGCGACGGGCCCCCACCCACCCAAGGGGAGGGAGAAGCAGCGACGGGCCCCCACCCAGGGGGAGGGAGAAGCAGCGACGGGCCCCCACCCAGGGGGAGGGAGAAGCAGCGACGGGCCCCCACCCAGGGGGAGGGAGAAGCAGCGACGGGCCCCCACCCAGGGGGAGGGAGAAGCAGCGACGGGCCCCCACCCAGGGGGAGGGAGAAGCAGCGACGGGCCCCCACCCAAGGGGAGGGAGAAGCAGCGACGGGCCCCCACCCAAGGGGAGGGAGAAGCAGCGACGGGCCCCCACCCAAGGGGAGGGAGAAGCAGCGACGGGCCCCCACCCAAGGGGAGGGAGAAGCAGCGACGGGCCCCCACCCAAGGGGAGGGAGAAGCAGCGACGGGCCCCTACCCAAGGGGAGGGAGAAGCAGCGACGGGCCCCCACCCAAGGGGAGAAGCAGCGACGGGCCCCCACCCAAGGGGAGGGAGAAGCAGCGACGGGCCCCCATACAGCTATCCAAAGGGGAGGGGGAAGCAGCTCCAGGCCCCTATACACCCACCCAAGGGCAGGGAGAAGCAACTCCAGGCCCCCACAACCCCACCTCCATAACAAGTGTTAGACTGGGTTCTCACAGGGCGGTATCCCGCTGGAAATCTCACGGTTTTGTCGCAATGAAAAAACGTGAGATTTCCACCAGGAAAGCACGGTTTTTTTAAAACCCACAGCACTTAGCCGTGGGTTTTGAAGCAACTTGGGCACATGCTTTTCTGTTCCGACCGGCACTCCCATAGAGAGCATCGTGGCCGCAACGGCAAAAAAAAAATAGACACATTACAGACAAGGAATCTGCACCGCCGCGACGGACTGGCCGTCCTGTGTTGACAAAGATTTTGACAAATCTCGCCCACATGGCTGGCTAAACCTGGGATTAGCGACCGCAGGCAGATTTGCCATAGTGAAATTCCGGATGGAATTTCTGCAGCAAATCCGCCCTGTGAGAACCCAGCCTTAATGTGATGTAGAGCGGCCACTTACCTAAAGGGATGACGAGCCCTACATCGTCTTCCTCCGCAGGAGTGTGTGGGCAAACGTCTCGGTTTGTCCCCATCCCATGGTGGACCCGTCCACCTAACAAAGGAACAGAGAGAATAAAGACCGGACTACTAATACAGTGACCTGTCCGAAGCAGGGGGCTCGCTGCAGCACCGCGCACTCACCCGTCTCATGTCTCTCGGGTTCCAGCTCAGAAGCGCTTGTCCTATTGGCATCCGACGTCAGACTGACCCTGGCTTCATTGGCGGCTGTAGACCCAATGCTGGAGTCCGGGCTCTGCACACACAGGGGTCCTGAGGACGGCGCTGCACCCACAACACACATTCTGGGGTCACTCTGCATTTCAATTGAGAGATCAGGGGGTCTCCGAACAGAGTCCAAGGGGACAGCATCAAGGACAGGCTGTGGGGTGTCATGAGGGCACTGGGGTTCAGTATTATTGGGGGGCTGTGGTGAGTCATTAGGACACTGCGGTGGAAGGGTGGTCTCCATTTCAGAGAGTCTTCTGGTAGGCTCAGCTGAAGGTCTGTCCAAAGTGCAGTGGGCTCACAGCGTGGGGGTAGCAGCTCTCAGGTGACCCCACAGGTGAGCGCTCGTTTCAGCCCTGGGTGGTCTCTCCAGCAGCATCTGAAAAACAAAGACAGCATGAGTCCTACAAGGACCCCCGCACTCCCCGCAGCCACTCACACACGCCCCGGCTTTGCTAGTGTTACTTCGCTCAGACATTTTCATCTGACTGGTGTGAGGAGCGCAGTGTGGGGCCTCCTTACATCTTCTAAGGGTCGGAGGTCAGGACTGGGACCTTCACACAGGTACGACGGGCAATTAAAGATTTCTCCTGACCCACTTTTATGGAGGGAGAGTGGAGCGAGCAGGTATGTAGGACGCGGGCAGTTACTTAGGACATGGGGGGAAGCAATGGGTACATATGTAGGATGCGGACAGGTATGTAGGACGCAGGGGTCAGCGGGTGGGTATGTGGGGCATGGGCAGCAGGTGGGTATGTAGGACGTGGGGGTAGCAGGTAGGTATGTGGTACATGGGCAGCGGGGGAAAGCAGGTGAGTATGTAAGACGCGGTAGGGGCAGCGGGTGGGTATGTAGGACGTGAGTAGGTATGTAGGATGCAGGGGGGGGGGTGGCAGGTAGGTATGTAGGACATGGGCAGCAGGGGGGGGTGGCAGGTGGGTATGTAGGACGTCAGTAGGTATGTAGGGGTAGCAGGTAGGTATGTGGTACATGGGGAGAGCAGGTGAGTATGTAAGACGCAGTGGGGACAGCGGGTGGGTATGTGGGGCACGGGGGAAGTAGGTGGGTTTGTACACACCGGTGCCACTCGCTTTTCCCGCTAGGCTCCGGCCGCCATCTTATTAACAGGATACAAATACGGCACAGACTACGCCCCTAATCCCGCGCCTGCGCACTGCATGGAACTTGACATCACGAGAGTTGGTGCAGGACTGCCCGAGCGCTATGACGTCATTTCCACGTAGGCGGAGCTTCGTCGCGCCTAGTTGGTTTTCCTCGCAGCACTAGATGTTGATGGGAGACGCTTCGTAACTCCTAGTTAGTCCGCCTGCGGACGACCGGGTCGGATCCGGCCGCGTGGCTTCTCGCAGAGGGACCCGACCCGAGCGCCTGCTGAAAACAGCGCGGGCACTCACCCGCTCCCGCGGCTGTTTGATGTGCCGGCTGCCGGCGCATGCGCAGACCGCAGCAGGCGGTCGGGGAGTGAGATTTCTGTGCGGGGCTCTGCTCTCTGCGAGCCCCGCACAGAAATAGGACATGCCGCGCGAGCAAATCGCGGCCGTTTGCCTAGGATTGCGTTTGTTAACGCCATCCTATGGCAGCTTCCACAGGTGGAAATTCTGCGGGAAATCCGCCGCGTAATTTCCGCCCGTGGACGCTGCCATAGGATGGCGTTAGCAAACGCAATCCTACGCAAACGGCCGCGATTTGCTCACGCGGCAAACAAATTGCAGCATTCTCAAATCTCACTCCCTGGCCGCTGGCGCCAGCAGCCGGCACATCAAACAGCCGGAGCCCCGGAAGCGGGTGAGTACGCGCTGCTCTCTGCAGACGCTCGGGACGGGTCCCGCTGCAAGAATTCTCGCAGCTGTACCTGAACCGCGCCCCTGCAGAGAGCAGCGCCTCACTCACCTGCTCCAGCGGCCCCGGATCTTTCATGTGCCGGCAGCCAGCGCATGCGCAGATCAGAGCCGGCGGCCGGAGTGATTTGCCGCGATTTGTTTTCTGCGCGGGATTTTGCGCAGACAAATTGCGACTGTCTGCATAGAATTGCGTATTGTAATGCAATCCTATGCAGGCGTGTACGGGCCGGAATTCTGCGGGGAATCCCGCGGAGGAATTTCCGCCCGTGTGCAGGCGGCCTAAAGGGCGTCACTTTTTGATGGCAGGAACGCACGTGCGCATGCACAACTCTTCTTGGCACTACGGAGCGTATGAAGCGGGCCCTAGCGGGGACATAACGGGGAGAATACCGCTAGCGGAGCCGAAAGCCCTGCAGTCTGAAGAAGCTCAGCAGCAGAGGTGTAACCTGAAGCTCCTGGGCCCCCATGCAAAACCTGTAACCGGGCCCCCAACTATAATGCATTATTCATAGTACTGGGCTCCCTGTATGGAGCAGAGAGGCCTCATGGGCCCCTAAGTCACTGCATCTCGTAGGCCTCATGTCCACAGGGAAAATCAGGCCCGCCGCGAATTCTTCATGCAGAATCCCGTAGCGGGTCCCTCCTTTTCCGTGGACATGAGGCCTAAAAATAAGACTTACCTGTCCGGACGCTGCGGACCTTCCCTCCGTGGTGGCCGGATCTTCTTTCTTCGGCCCGGCAGCGTCCTGCGCATGCGCCATGCACTCCTTTTTTTTTGAACTCCTGCGCTGGAGAGCAAGAATTCAGCTGCGGGTGTGCCGCGGATCCGGACAGCTTCCATAGGCTTCAATAAAAGCCTGTGGGAGCCCTGCACTAAAATGAAGCATGTTGTGGGTGATTTTCCGCACACACAATCCGCGCCTAAGGCGAAAATGACATCCGCAGGTATTTAATTACCTGCGGGTGTCCGATGCATCCCTATGGAGCGTGGATCACACGTGCGGGTGATCCGCTGCAGATCTGTCCCTGTGGACATGAGGCCTTTGGCAAAGTGAAAACACCTCGCAGTAAAAACGCTGGAATATCGCCAGTGTTTTCAATGGGGCCAGCAGCAGCAGCGCTAGCCCCATTGAAAACATATGTCGCTTCTGTCACAGCTGTGGCAGGAGTCTCCTTCATCCTCTGCTCAGCCAATCGGCACAGTCCTTTCAGGAGGTGAGTAATTTTTTTTTTATCCAGCTAATGATGATTTTCAGGGAAGGGCTTATATTTCAAGCCTTTCCCCGAAAATCATACTGCAGGGTTTGCCACAAACCACTGCATTCAATGGGGCGGGCAGTAGCGCCAACCCCATTGAAAGCAATGGGATAGCATCCTGGACTTCTGCCACAGCTATGGCAGAGGATTCCTTCATCCCCTTGGTCCCCGTGGGAATGAAGGAAACTCCTGCCACAGTTGTGGCAGAAGTCCACGGTATTCTCCCTATGTTTTCAATGGGGGTAGCGCTGCTGGCTCTGGCCCCATTGAAAACACTGGCGATATTCCAGCGTTTTTCTTGCGCTGCGAGGCGAGTGTCTTCACTTAGTCTCGCAGCGCAAGAGAGAATAAAACGCCAGTGGGGGTCTACCCTTATACTTACGCCAGTGCGTGGCGGCACGTCGGGGTTTAACAAGCCGCAGATCTACTTGCTCCGCGGCTCAGCATACTGCCTGCGCTATTGTCATGTTTGGCATGAGACCCCTGCAGACGCTGGCGGGACAACCCTATTGATTCATCAGTTTCGTTGCCACTTGCGGGATTCTCGCTTTCCGCTTTTATATTCACAGCCCGCCATAGCGAGAAATTTAAACCGTAAAAAAAAATAACTTTTCATTGGTTAATGCACAAATATACTGCGTTTTGGGGGCGTCGTTGTGCCTGTGCTCGTCTGTGTAAGCCTCTGCGTTGCGTTCACACATGGAGGTTGTTGCGGTTCTACCGGAATTTAAACCTACATCAGAATAACGCATGTGGCTTCGACAACACACGATTCTGGTTGCACAAGAACTACATTTAAGCACCGCGTGTGACTGCGGCCTGAACATGTATTGTCACAGGCTCCACCCACATGACTCCTGGCTCCCCTGCTGTGAAGGCGCCCTCAGGGAACGTTCTCGTGGTGGGAACACTGCGGATGGTCAGCATTTCCACATAAAGAAAACACATCAACATCCACGGCATCCGACCCAGTTGTGTCCACAGCACCGCCTGGCAATACAAGTGAAAAGAGGGAATATCTAAAGAAGAATATAATACGGTCTGCAGAAACTATAGGGCAAGTGTCAGAAAAGTTAATAATGAATTGAGGCTTGCAACAGAGGCCAAAAGCAATAAAAAGGATTTTGGGGGGGTGTCATAAGCAAAAGAAAAGTCAAAGATGCTATTGGATGCTTACAGGATGAAAATCATGAATTGGTTAAGAATGATGTTGAGAAGGCCGAACTTTTAAATTTCTATTTTGCATCTGTTTTCTCTCAGAAAGTAGATGGAACATCAACTGATCTTCCCTGTGCTATTGGGGGAATAAAAGAATGCAGGCTATCTATAAGCAGAGAGATGGTGAGAGAACACTTAGCTAACTTACATGAATTCAAGTCTCAGGGTCCAGAAGAATTACATCCTAGGATACTAAAGAAAGCAGAGGAGGTAATTGCTGAACCACTTGCCATATTCTTTGAAAATTCCTGAAGAACAGGAGAAGTCCCAGAAGATTGGAAAAGGGCAAATGTTGTCCCTATCTTCAAAAAGGGAAGAAGGTGGATCCAGGAAACTACAGGCCTGTGAGCCTGACTTCTATACCGGGAAAGATCTTTGAACAAATTATTAAACAGCATTTATGCAAGTACTTAGATGAGAATGGAGTAATTAACCAGAGCCAGCATGGGTTTGTAACAAACAAGTCATGCCAGACGAATCTAATTTCCTTCTATGACAGAATCACTGACTGGGTTGATCATGGAAATGCCGTGGATATAATATACCTTGACTTTAGTAAAGCATTTGACAAAGTATCTCATACCATACTTATTGAAAATATGACCAGGTATGGGATTGACGAGGCAGCTGTTGAATGGATTCAAAACTGGCTGAGTGATGGTACTCAAAGAGTGGTCATAAATGGCTGCAGATTCAAGTGGAAGAATGTATCAAGTGGGGTACCACAAGGCTCTGTCCGAGGCCCAGTGTTCAAAATTTTTTATGAATGATCAGGAGGAGGGAATTGATGGGAAACCGATCAAATTTGCAAACGACACAAAGCTAGGAGGGATAGGTAAACTCCCTCCCTTTGCTCTCCTCTCCCCATGCAGGCTCCCCTCTGCTCTCCACCCTGCTGGCTCTTTGCATTGGAAGAGCGCGGAGCTAAGACCCATCCCGCCTCCTTCCATTGCTGGCTGTGAACAAGGGTCAGGATGAGGGGGGAGCTAAGCTGTGTCCCCTTCTTCCCATTGCAAAGAATAACCGGGAAGGTGAGCCTGCGATGCGGAGGGACGGGAAAGGGGCGACGGCATGGTAGTCTCAGCGTATATACGCTGGAACCCATGCCGTCTAAACTGGGCGCACAAACATTTGATTTGTGCGCTCTTTCACCAGTTTTATGTCCCCCAACGTAGCGTGTGTCGGAAAACGGCGGCCAATATAAACTGGGGGGAAAGAAGCCTGAGGGTGATCAATGAGTGGAACAGGTCACCACTGGAGATGGTGAGTTCTTCAATGGCAGTGTTCAAACAAAGGCTGGACTAATATCTGTCTGGGATGATTTAGTGAATCCTGCACTGAGCAGGGGGTTGGACCCGATGACCCTGGAGGTCCCTTCCAACTCTACCAGTCTATGATTCTACAGCGTCCCCCTGGCAGTGCAGTACCCTGCTGGCAGTACAGTACAGCCTGGCAGTACAGTATCCCGCTTTGCAGTACAGTGTCCACCTGGCAGTATAGCGCCCCACCTAGCAGTACAGCACGCTCCTGGCAGTACATTACCCCCTGGCAGTAAAGCAACCTCTGGTAGTACAGAAGCTCTAGTGACGAGTGACAAGCTCAGGTGACTTGGACGAGGCACCAGCAGACCAATGCTGCAGATTTTCAAGCGTTTTGTTATGCTGAAATTCTGCAGCCTTTCCGCCGCTCGTGAACATTCCCGGGGACTCGGGGGATTCTCAAGCACAACTTGCATCGGACTCCCCGTCCGTGTGCTGAACGCCGCACAGTCACATGTCCTCATGCAAAAGTCGAACATGCAATCCTTTTTACGCAAAATGTTTGGCCGAGTAAATAAAAATCAAATGAATGGCGGCTATTTCCTCCAATCTTTGGAATGATTTTTTGGGCGAAAAACTTGGAATGCGTGCGCCTCAGGCTGCGATTACACGCTTTCTAAAGTTGCGTCGCACGAAAACCGAAGGCTCCATAGGGAAACCTTGGCTACAAAACAATGCAAATCGCGACAATAAAGAGCACGCCGTGATAGCATGAGAGAAAACAACACTAACGTGAAGGAACCCATTGGAAAGCATAGGCTTCACATACCTGCGTCTTCTCACGCTATCGCATCGAGGCAAAGTCACGCGATTTAGGCGGCCTGCGAGGTGCACACAATGCGATGTTTACCCATTGAAAACAATGGAAAACACTCCGCTTTTAGCCTCAGAAGGGCAAAAGTAATGCGATGTTGGTTTATCCCAAAAATGTCTCACATCCGCAGGGACATCGCACTTTGGCGCGGTCGATATCGGAACAAGTTTCACGACTCGATATCGCACTCACCGGGGCGAAAATAGCCTTAGACCAGTATAGATGATGTGACTGCAGTATGTAGATACAGGTCCAGACCCCTATAGATGATAGGACATGGCTTTAGTATATAGATACAGGACCTGAACACTATCCATGATGTGACATGGCCTGCAGTATGTAGGTACACGACAAGACCAGTATAGATAATGGGACATGGCTGTAGTATATAGATACAGGACTGGACTACTATAGATGATGGGACATGGCTGCAGTATATAGATACAGGACCGGAAAACTATAGATGATATGACATGGCTGCAGTATATAGATACAGGACCGTTACACTTTAGATGATAGGACATTGCTGTAGTAGATAGATACAGGGTAAGACCACTATAGATGGTGGAACATAGCTGTGGTATATAGATACAGGACCGGATCACAAGAGATAAAGGGACATCGCTGCAGTATATAGATAACAGTCTGGACCGCTATAGATGATGGTACATGGGTGCAGTATACAGATACAAGACTACACCACAAAAGATAATGGGACATGGCTGCAGTATATAGAGACAGCGTAAGACCATTATAGATGATGGGACATGGCTGCAGTACATGGATACAGCACCTGACTACTATAGATGCTGGCACATGGCTGCAGTATATAGATACAGGTATGGACCACTATAGATGATGGGATATGGCTGCAGGATATAGATACAGGACCGGAAAACTATAGATGATATGACATGGCTGCAGGATATAGATACAGGACCGTTACACTTTAGATGATAGGACATTGCTGTAGTATATAGATACAGGGTAAGACCCCTATAGATGGTGGAACATAGCTGTGGTATAAAGATACAGGACTTGACCACTATGGATGATAGGTCATGGCTGCAGTATATAGATACAGGACATAACACTATACATGATGGTACATGGCTGCAGTATATAGATTCAGGGCCAGACCAGTATAGATGATGTGACATGGTTTTAGTATATAGATACCTGACAAGACCACTATAGATGATAGGACATGGCTGCACTATATAGATACGGGACTATACCACTATAGCTGATGGGATATGGCTGCAGTATATAGATACAGGACCGGAACACTATAGATGATGGGCCATTGCTGCAGTATATAAAAACAGGGTACGACCACAATAAATGATGGGACATGGCTACAGTATACAGTGGGGAAAAAAAGTATTTAGTCAGATACCAATTGTACAAGTTCTCCCACTTAAAAAGATGAGAGGCCTGTACTTGACATCATAGGTGGACCTCAACTATGAGAGACAACATGAGAAAACACATCCAGAAAATCACATTGTCTGATTTGTAAAGAATTTATTTGCAAATTATGGTGGAAAATAAGTATTTGGTCAACAACAAAAGTTCATCTCAACACTTTGTTATATATCCTTTATTGGCAATGACAGAGGTCAAAAATTTTCTGTAAGTCCTCACAAGGTTGGCACACACTGTTACTGGTATGTTGGCCCATTCCTCCATGCAGATCTCCTCAAGAGCAGTGATGTTTTGGGGCTGTCGCTGGGCAACACGGACTTTCAACTCCCTCCAAAGGTTTTCTATAGGGTTCTATATGGCTAGGCCACTCCAGGACCTCGAAATGCTTCTTATGAAGCCACTCCTTCATTGCCCTGGTGGTGTGCTTGGGATCATTGTCATGCTGAAAGACCCAGCCACGTTTCATCTTCAGTGCCCTTGCTGATGGAAGGAGGTTTGCACTCAAAATCTCACAATACATGGCCCCATTCATTCTTTCATGTATACTGATCAGTCATCCTGGTCCCTTTGCAGAGAAACAGCCCCAAAGCATGATGTTGCCACCCCCATGCTTCACAGTAGGTATGGTGTTCTTTGGATGCAACTCAGCATTCTTTCTTCTCCAAACACGCCGAGTTGTGTTTCTGCCAAACAGTTCTACTTTGGTTTCATCTGACCATATGACATTCTCCCAATACTCTTCTGGATCATCCAAATGCTCTCTAGCAAACTTCAGTCGACCCCGGACATGTACTGGCTTAAGCAGGGGGACACGTCTGGCACTGCAGGATCTGAGTCCCTGGCGGCATAGTGTGTTACTGATGGTAGCCTTTGTTACGTTGGTCCCAGCTCTCTGCAGGTCATTCACTAGGTTCCCCTGTGTGGTTCTGGGATTTTTGCTCACCATTCTTGTGATCATTTTGACCCCACGGGCTGAGATCTTGCGTGGAGCCCCAGATCAGGGAGATTATCAGTGGTCTTGTATCTCTTCCATTTTCTAATTATTGTTCCCACAGTTGATTTCTTCACACCAAGCTGCTTGCCTATTGCAGATTCAGTCTTCCCAGTCTGGCGCAGGGCTACAATTTTGTTTCTGGTGTCCTTCGACAGCTCTTTGGTCTTCACCATAGTGGAGTTTGGAGTGTGACTGCTTGAGGTTGTGGACAGGTGTCTTTTATACTGATAACAAGTTCAAACAGGTGCCATTACTACAGGTAATGAGCGGAGGACAGAGGAGCCTCTTAAAGAAGAAGTTACAGGTCTGTGAGACCCAGAAATCTTGTTTGTGGGTGACCAAATACTTATTTTCCACCATAATTTGCAAAAAAAAATCGTTAAAACTTAGACAATGTGATTTTCTGGATGTATTTTCTCATGTTGTCTCTCATAGTTGAGGTCTACCTATGATGTCAAGTACAGGCCTCTCTCATCTTTTTAAGTGGGAGAACTTGAAAAATTGGTATCTGACTAAATATTTTTTTCCCCCACTGTATATATACAGGACTGGACCACTATAGATGATAGGACATGGCTGCAGTGTATAGATACAGGACTGGACCACTATAGATGATAGGACATGGCTGCAGTGTATACAGTGTAAGACCACTATAGATGATGGGACAAAGCTGCAGTACATTGGTACAAGGCCAGACTACTAAAGATGATGGGACACGGTTGCAGTATATAGATACAGGACCAGACTACTATAGATGATGGGACATGGCTACAGTATATAGATACAGGACTACACCACTATCGATAATGGGACATGGCTGCAGTATATAGATAAAAGACCGGACCACTATAGGTTATGGGACATAGTTGCAGTTTATAGACACAGGACAGGAACACCATAGATGATGGGACATGGCCGCAGTATATAGATACAGGACAAGACCAGTATAGATGGTAGGAGATGGCTGCAGTATATAGATACAGGATCAGACCACTATAGATGATGGGACATGGCTGCAGTATATAGATACAGGGTAAGACCACTATAGATGATGGGACATTGCTGCAGTATATAGATACAGGGTAAGAGCACTATAGATGATAGGACATGGCTGCAGTATATAGATACAGGGTAAGACCACTATAGATGATGGGACATGACTGCAGTATATAGATACAGGGTAAGACCACTATAAATGATGGGACATGGCTGCAGTATACGAGGGGCTGCTGCTAAGCTTTCTCTTCTTTTTTTGTTTCTATGGTAACGAATGTTGCATCACATAAAAGCCTTATGTGTCTAATATATGTTTTCAAAATTTTATGTTTATAGCTTATGGTAGCAGTGATCTCGGCACGCGGGAAAACAACATGGCGGAGTCTAAGGCAATATTCACAGCAAATGAGAGCAGAGGAGGGATAAAATTCTTGTTTCTGCAAGGAAGGTCCACGAAGGATATTCATGGTGACATGTCGCAGACATTGGTGATCAATGTCCTTCATATTCTACAGTTAAGAGCTGGGTTGCAAAATCTAAAACGGGCCACTTCAGCACCAATGATGAGGAACGTCCTGGACGACTGAGAGAGGTTGTTGTTCCGGAGATCGTCGATGCTGCGCACAACCTCATACTGGAGAATCAGACAATTTCAGCTGCAGGAATAGCAGACATCATGGGGATTTCTGGTGAACGGGTTTGTGTCATTATCCATGAACATTTGAACATGAAGAAGCCATCTGCAAAGGGGGTCCCCAAATGTTTGACAACAGATCGGTCCATTTGTCAGCGTTTCCGGACTGATAAGAACTTCCTGGATCGACTGGTCACTATGGATGAGACCTGGATTTATTTGTATGACCCTGAAACCAAGGAGCAGTCAAAAGAGTGGAGGCGCAGTGGTTCTCCTAGCCCAAAGAACTTCAGCCACTAAAGTGATGGCGTCTGTGTTCTGGGATAAGGAGGGCCGGCTGCTAGTGGACTACCTTCAAAATGCTTCCACCATCAATGCAAGGTATTATATTGAACTTTTGGATCAATTGAAGGCAGCTCTGAAGGCCAAAAGGCGCGGCAGGCTGTCCAAAGGAATCTTGTTCCTGCAAGACAATGCCTCAGCTCACACTGCACAAGTGACCACGGCAAAACTGGTGGAGCTAGGCTTCCAGCTGGTTGACCACCCACCTTATTCACCAGATCTCGCTCCCTCCGTCTATCATCTGTTTCCAAACCTGAAGAAACACCTCAAGGGTACCAAATTTCACACTATTTCTGATGCCATGGCTGCTACGGATGACTGGTTTGAGGTACAACCGAAATTCTTCTTTTTGCAAGGCTTACAGAACTTGGAATACCGATGTAAAAAGTGTGTTGGCATCAGTGGAGAGTATGTGGAATAAATGTAAAGTTTCATCTTCCTATCTCGTTTCTGTCTGGGTAAAGCCAAAGACTTATCAGCAGACCCTCATATAGATACAGAACCAGACTACTATAGATGAATGAACATGGCTGCAGTATATAGATACAGGGTAGAATCATAGAATGGTAGAGTTGGAAGGGACCTGCAGGGTCATCTGGTCCAACACCCTGCTCAGTGCAGGATTCACTAAATCATCCCAGACAGATATTTGTCCAGCCTTTGTTTGAACACTTCTATTGAAGCAGAACTCACAACCTCCTGTGGTAACTGTCAGGGTACTGGAAGTCCCTAAAAGCTACCCACAACCCCTGTCCCTACCTACTTGCCCCCCTGGGCTAGGCCCCAGGGCGACAACTGGGCGACGGTCCCTATAATCACTAGGGAAGCGGGGACAGGGGGTCAGACTTACAAACAAATACTGAGAGAAACAGACACAGAGGCAAGTCAGGAAGTCCAGGCCGGCAACAGGAGAATATGCAGTACCAGGGATCAGGCAAAGTCAGAGTCAGGTCCAAAACCAGAGGGTCACAACGGGAAATCAGATAAGAATAATGCGGGTGTAGCCTGGAGACAAACATACACTGGCAATGCTGGAGAGAAACAGGTACGTTTAAATGCTGTCAGAACTCCCGTCCCAGCAGCTGATTGGGGTGGGGAGCCTGCCAGCAGCCAGACCCAGGCAAAAGGCAGCGAGTGCAGCTCCCAGACATCCAGCAGCAAGTGCAGATGCTGCTAGTCAGGATGTCATGGCAACGTGATCTGCATCGCCGCATCTCCAGCAACTGACCACCCAGGCGCTGCTCCCTGAGCCCAGGAGCACACGCTTGGAGCCAGTGTCCGGGACCCCGACGGCCCGGGGAGGTCAACAAGAGCGGAGCTCCCCTGCGCCGCACCCAATCAGCTCGGGTGATAAGACCGGAGGTGCGGACACGGGGGCCCCGAGAGCTGCCGGTCCTAACAGTAACCTGTTCCACTCATTGATCAATCTCACGGACAGAAAGTTTTTTCTAATATCTAATCTGTGTCTCCTCCCTCTCAGTTTCATCCCATTGCTTCTCGTCTTTCCTTGTGCAAATGAGAATAGAGCTGATCCCTCTGCACTGTGACAACCCTTCAGATATTTGTAGACCGCTATTAAGTCTCCTCTCAGCCTTCTTTTTTGCAAGCTAAACATTCCTAGCTCCTTTAACCATTCATGATTTGCAGATCGCTCACCATCTTAGTATTTCTTCTCTGAACTTGCTCCAGTTTGTCTATGTCTTTTTTAAAGTGGGGTGCCCAGAACTGGACACAGTATTCCAGATGAGGTCTGACTAAGGAAGAGTAGAGTGGAATAAAGCGTGATCTAGACTCTATGCTACTTTTAATACATCCCAGAATTCGTTTTGCCTTTTTTGCTGCTGCATCACATTGTTTACTCATGTTCAGTCTATGATCTATTAGTATACCCAAGTCTTTTTCACATGTGCTGCTGCTTAGCTCAACTCCTCCCATTCTGTATGTGCTTTTTTCGCTTTTCTTGCCCAGATGTAGGACTTTGCATTTCTCCTTGTTAAATACCATTCTGTTAGTCACAGCCCGCTGTTCAAGCTTTTCTAGATTTTTTTGAATACTCTCTCTTTCCTAGTGTTAGCTATCCCTCCTAACTTTCTGTTATCAGCAAATTTGATCAGTTTCCAATCAATTCCCTTCTCCAGGACAGAGCCTTGTGGTACCCCACTTGATACATTCTCCCACTTGGATCTGCAGCCCTTTATGACCACTATTTGAGTACGATCACTCAGCTAGTTGTGAATCCACCTAACAGTTGCCTTGTCAATGCCATATTTGGTCATTTTTTCAATAAGTATAGTATGAGATACTTTGTCAGATGATATACTAAGGTCAAGATGAACTATATCCACCGCATTTCCCTGATCAACCCAGTCGGTGATTCTGTCATATAAGAAAATTAGATTTGTCCGGCATGACTTGTTTGTTACAAACCCATGCTGGCTCTGGTTAATTACTCCATTTTCATCCAAGTACTTGCATAAATGCTGTTTAATAATTTGTTCAAAGATCTTTCCCGGTATAGAAGTCAGGCTCACAGGCCTGTAGTTTCCTGGATCCACCTTCTTTCCTTTTTTGAAGATAGGGACATTTGCCCTTTTCCAATCTTCTGGGACTTCTCCTGTTCTCTAGGAATTTTCAAAGATTATGGCGAGTGGTTCAGCAATTATCTCCGCTGCTTCCTTTAGTATCCTAGGATGTAATTCATCTGGACCTTGAGACTTGAATTCATTTAAGATAGCTAAGTGTTCCCTTACCATCTCGCTGCTTATAGATAGTCGGCATTATTTTATTCCTTCAATAGCACAGGAAAAATCAGCTGGTGTTACATCTACTTTCTGAGAGAAAACAGATACAAAATAAGAATTTAAAAGTTCGGCCTTCTCAACATCATTCTTAACCAATTCACCATTTTCATCTTGTAAGCATCCAATAGGAACTTTGACTTTTCATTTGCTTTTGACGTACCCCTAAAATCCTTTTTTATTGCTTTTGGCCTCTGTTGCAAGCCTCAATTTATTATTAGCTTTACCTTTTCTGACACTTGCCCTACAGTTTCTGCAGATAGCATTATATTTTTTAGATATTCCCCCATCTTTCCATTTGATAATATTTTTCTTCCCTTTTAACATATATGCAAGTTCTGTGTTCATCCATCCTGGTCTCTTTAAATGCTTCCCATTCTTCCTTCTTTTAGGTATTGTTAAAGCTTGTGCTTTGAGAATCTCATTTTGCAATATTTCCCAACCTTCTTGGACATTTCTGTCCTTAGAAAAATCCATCCATTGGATTCTTCCTACCCTCTTACTAAGTTCATTGAAATCTGCCTTGTGGAAATCCAGTAAGCCCATTATAGATGATAGGACATGGCTGCAGTATATAGTTACAGGGTAAGACCACTATAGATAATGGGACATGGCTGCAGTATATAGATACAGGGTAAGACCACTATTGATGATGGGACATGGCTGCAGTATATAATTATAGTGTACGACCACGATAGATGATGGGACATGGCTGCAGTATATAGATACATGGTAAGGCCACTATAGCTGATGGGATGTGGCTGCAGTATATATATACAGGGTAAGACCACTATAGATGATATGACATGGCTGTACTATATATAGCTACAGGACTATACCACTATAGATGATGGGACATTGCTGCAGTATATAGACACAGGACCGGACCACTATAGATGATGGGATATTGCTGCAGTATATACATACAGGACCGGACCATTATAGATGATAGACATGGATGCAGTATATAGATACAGGGTAAGATTACTATAGCTGATGGGACATGGCTGCAGTATATAGATACATTACCGGACCACTATAGATGATAGGACATGACCGCAGTATATAGATAAAGGGTAAGACCACTATAGATGATGGGACATGGCTGCAGTATGTAGATACAGGGTAAGACCACTATAAATCATGGGACATGACTGCAGTATATAGATACATTACCGGAGCACGAAAGATGATAGAACATGGCTGTTGTATATGAATACAGGGTAAGACCACTATAGATGATAGGATATGTCTGCAGTATATAGATACAGGTCTGGACCACTATAGATGATAGGACATGGCTGCAGTATATAGATACAGAATCGGACCACTATAGATGTGGGGACATAGCTGCAGTATATAGATACAGGGTAAGACCACTATAGATGATGGGACATGGCTGCAGTATATAGATACATTACCAAACCACTATAGATGATCAGACATGACCGCTGTAAATAGATACAGGGTAAGACCACTATAGATGATGGGACATGGCTGTACTATATAGCTACAGGACTACATCACTATAGATTATGGGACATTGATGCAGTATATAGATAGAGGGTAAGACCACTATAGATAATGGGACATGGCTGCAGTATATAGATACAAGACCGGACCACTATAGATGATGGGACATGGCTGCAGTGCATAGATACAGGGTAAGACCACTATAGATGATGGGACATGGATGCAGTATATAGATACAGGGAAAGGCCACTATAGATGATGGGACATGATCGCAGTATATAGATACATTACCGGACCACTGTAGATGATAGGACATGACAGCAGTATATAGATACAGGTCTGGACCACTATAGATGATGGGACATGGCTACAGTATATACATACAGAGTAAGACCACTATAGATGATAGGACATGGCTGCAGTATATATATACAGGAGCGGACCACTATAAATGATGGGACATGACTGCAGGATATAGATACAGGACCTGACCACTTTAGATGTGGGGACATGGCTGCAGTATATAGATACATTACCGGACCACTATAGATGATGGGACATGGCTGCAGTATATAGATACAGGAGCGTACCACTATAGATGATGGGACATGGCTGCAGTATATAGATACAGGAGCGGACCACTATAGATGATGGGACATGGCTGCAGTATATAGATACAGGAGCGTACCACTATAGATGATGGGACATGACAGCAGTATATAGATACAGGAGCGGACCACTAAGGTGATAGGACATGGCTGCAGTATATAGATACAGGAGCGGACCACTATAGATGATGGGACATGGGTGCAGTATATAGATACAGGTCTGGACCAGTATAGATGATGGGACATGGCTGCAGTATATAGATACATTACCGGACCACTATTGATGATGGGACATGGCTGCAGTATATAGATACAGCGTAAGACCACGATAGATGATGGGACATGGCTGCAATATAAAGATACAGGGTAAGGCCACTGTAGCTGATGGGATGCGGCTGCAGTATATAGATACAGGGTAAGACCACTATAGATGATGGGACATGGCTGCAGTATATAGATACAGGGTAAGACCAGTATAGATGATGGGAGATGGCTGCAGTTTATAGATACAGGACAAGACCACTATAAATGATGGGACATGACTGCAGTATATAGATACATTAGTGGACCATTATAGATGATGGGACATGGGTGTTGTATTTAAATACAGGGTAAGACCACTATAGATGATAGGACATGGCTGCAGTATATAGATACAGGGTAAGACCACTATAGATGATGGGACATGGCTGCAGTATATAGATACAGGGTAAGACCACTATAGATGATGGGACATGGCTGCAGTATATAGATACAGGGTAAGACCACTATAGATGATGGGACATGGCTGCAGTATATAGATACAGAGTAAGACCAGTATAGATGATAGGACATGGCTGCAGTATATAGATACAGGGTAAGACCACTATAGATGATAGGACATGGCTGCAGTATATAGATACAGGACCGGACCACTATAGATGATAGGACATGGCTGCAGTATATAGATACAGGAGCGGACCATTATAGATGATAGGACATGGCTGCAGTATATAGATACAGGAGCGGACCACTATAGATGATGGGACATGGCTGCAGTATATAGATACAGGAGCGTACCACTATAGATGATGGGACATGGCTGCAGTATATAGATACAGGAGAGGACCACTATAGATGATGGGACATGGCTGCAGTATATAGATACAGGAGCGTACCACTATAGATGATAGGACATGGCTGCAGTATATAGATACAGGAGCGGACCACTATAGATGATGGGACATGGCTGCAGTATATAGATACAGGAGCGGACCACTATAGATGATAGGACATGGCTGCAGTATATAGATACAGGAGCGGACCACTATAGATGACAGGACATGGCTGGAGTATATAGATACAGGAGCGGACCACTATAGATGATAGGACATGTCTGCAGTATATAGATACAGGAGCGGACCACTATAGATGATAGGACATGTCTGCAGTATATAGATACAGGAGCGGACCATTATAGATGATGGGACATGGCTGCAGTATATAGATACAGGACCGGACCACTATAGATGATAGGACATGGCTGCAGTATATAGATACAGGAGCGGACCACTATAGATGATGGGACATGGCTGCAGTATATAGATACAGGAGCGGACCACTATAGATGATGGGACATGGCTGCAGGATATAGATACAGGAGCGGATCACTATAGATGATGGGACATGGCTGCAGTATATAGATATAGGAGCGGACCACTATAGATGATGGGACATGGCTGCAGTATATAGATACAGGGTAAGACCACTATAGATGATGGGACATGGCTGCAGTATATAGATACAGGACCGGACCATTATAGATGATGGGACATGGCTGCAGGATATAGATACAGGAGCGGACCATTATAGATGATAGGACATGGCTGCAGTATATAGATACAGGAGCGGACCACTATAGATGATGGGACATGGCTGCAGGATATAGATACAGGAGCGGACCACTATAGATGATGGGACATGGCTGCAGTGTATAGATACAGGACCGGACCACTATAGATGATGGGACATGGCTGCAGTATATAGATACAGGAGCGGACCACTATAGATGATGGGACATGGCTGCAGTATATAGATACAGGAGCGGATCACTATAGATGATGGGACATGGCTGCAGTATATAGATATAGGAGCGGACCACTATAGATGATGGGACATGGCTGCAGTATATAGATACAGGGTAAGACCACTATAGATGATGGGACATGGCTGCAGTATGTAGATACAGGGTAAGACCACTATAGATGATGGGACATGGCTGCAGGATATAGATACAGGAGTGGACCACTATAGATGATGGGACATGGCTGCAGTATATAGATACAGGAGGGGATCACTATAGATGATGGGACATGGCTGCAGTATATAGATACAGGACCGGACCATTATAGATGATGGGACATGGCTGCAGTATATAGATACAGGAGCGGACCACTATAGATGATAGGACATGGCTGCAGTATATAGATACAGGAGCGGACCACTATAGATGACAGGACATGGCTGGAGTATATAGATACAGGAGCGGACCACTATAGATGATAGGACATGTCTGCAGTATATAGATACAGGAGCGGACCACTATAGATGATAGGACATGTCTGCAGTATATAGATACAGGAGCGGACCACTATAGATGATAGGACATGTCTGCAGTATATAGATACAGGAGCGGACCATTATAGATGATGGGACATGGCTGCAGTATATAGATACAGGACCGGACCATTATAGATGATAGGACATGGCTGCAGTATATAGATACAGGAGCGGACCACTATAGATGATGGGACATGGCTGCAGTATATAGATACAGGAGCGGACCACTATAGATGATGGGACATGGCTGCAGGATATAGATACAGGAGCGGATCACTATAGATGATGGGACATGGCTGCAGTATATAGATATAGGAGCGGACCACTATAGATGATGTGACATGGCTGCAGTATATAGATACAGGGTAAGACCACTATAGATGATGGGACATGGCTGCAGTATATAGATACAGGACCGGACCATTATAGATGATGGGACATGGCTGCAGGATATAGATACAGGAGCGGACCATTATAGATGATAGGACATGGCTGCAGTATATAGATACAGGAGCGGACCACTATAGATGATGGGACATGGCTGCAGGATATAGATACAGGAGCGGACCACTATAGATGATGGGACATGGCTGCAGTGTATAGATACAGGACCGGACCACTATAGATGATGGGACATGGCTGCAGTATATAGATACAGGAGCGGACCACTATAGATGATGGGACATGGCTGCAGTATATAGATACAGGAGCGGATCACTATAGATGATGGGACATGGCTGCAGTATATAGATATAGGAGCGGACCACTATAGATGATGGGACATGGCTGCAGTATATAGATACAGGGTAAGACCACTATAGATGATGGGACATGGCTGCAGTATGTAGATACAGGGTAAGACCACTATAGATGATGGGACATGGCTGCAGGATATAGATACAGGAGTGGACCACTATAGATGATGGGACATGGCTGCAGTATATAGATACAGGACCGGACCATTATAGATGATGGGACATGGCTGCAGTATATAGATACAGGAGCGGACCACTATAGATGATAGGACATGGCTGCAGTATATAGATACAGGAGCGGACCACTATAGATGACAGGACATGGCTGGAGTATATAGATACAGGAGCGGACCACTATAGATGATAGGACATGTCTGCAGTATATAGATACAGGAGCGGACCACTATAGATGATAGGACATGTCTGCAGTATATAGATACAGGAGCGGACCACTATAGATGATAGGACATGGCTGCAGTATATAGATACAGGACCGGACCACTATAGATGATAGGACATGGCTGCAGTATATAGATACAGGAGCGGACCACTATAGATGATGGGACATGGCTGCAGTATATAGATACAGGAGCGGACCACTATAGATGATGGGACATGGCTGCAGGATATAGATACAGGAGCGGATCACTATAGATGATGGGACATGGCTGCAGTATATAGATATAGGAGCGGACCACTATAGATGATGGGACATGGCTGCAGTATATAGATACAGGGTAAGACCACTATAGATGATGGGACATGGCTGCAGTATATAGATACAGGACCGGACCATTATAGATGATGGGACATGGCTGCAGGATATAGATACAGGAGCGGACCATTATAGATGATAGGACATGGCTGCAGTATATAGATACAGGAGCGGACCACTATAGATGATAGGACATGGCTGCAGGATATAGATACAGGACCGGACCACTATAGATGATGGGACATGGCTGCAGTATATAGATACAGGAGCGGACCACTATAGATGATGGGACATGGCTGCAGTATATAGATACAGGAGCGGATCACTATAGATGATGGGACATGGCTGCAGTATATAGATACAGGACCGGACCACTATAGATGATGGGACATGGCTGCAGTATATAGATACAGGGTAAGACCACTATAGATGATGGGACATGGCTGCAGTATGTAGATACAGGGTAAGACCACTATAGATGATAGGACATGGCTGCAGTATATAGATACAGGGTAAGACCACTATAGATGATGGGACATGGCTGCAGTATGTAGATACAGGGTAAGACCACTATAGATGATAGGACATGGCTGCAGTATATAGATATAGGACCGGACCATTATAGATGATAGGACATGGCTGCAGTATATAGATACAGGAGCGGATCACTATAGATGATGGGACATGGCTGCAGTATATAGATACAGGAGCGGACCGCTATAGATGATAGGACATGGCTGCAGTATATAGATACAGGAGCGGACCACTATAGATGATGGGACATGGCTGCAGTATATAGATACAGGAGCGGACCACTATAGATGATGGGACATGGCTGCAGTATATAGATACAGGAGCGGACCACTATAGATGATGGGACATGGCTCCGGCTGCGCAGCTTACTCTTGGCCGTCATGGAGTTACTGCCCTCCGCTCTGGGGTGACAAGACGGCATTGTGAGGTAGCGACCAATGAGATCTCAGCTCTCGGCTTGTCTCGTGCACGCTCCTAGGAAAGGTGCGATGTGATTGGCTTGTGTGTCTCCGTCTCCTCGTGCACTCGGCTTTCTCCGGAGGCTGGGTGTGGCCGGCCTGTTTGCGGCTCCTCGGACTGTATAGCGAGGAAGGGGCGGGGCAGAAGACTTCGGCTGTTTCCGTCGCCGGGGAGGTGTTGCCGGCTCTCCTCAGGACCAGAGCGCCGCGTCGGCCGCATCTCCGGTCGGCAGCATCCTCTGAGCGGTAACGGCTGGACATGTACTAGCGGCCCCTCCCTGCAGCACACACACGGTCGGCATGGCGGAGATCACCAGCCTCGCCCCCAGCTTCGGTAAGCTTAGACGCATGTATTGTACCGGTCTCGGCAGGGATGCTGGCTGTGGCTCCTGAGCACGGCGTGTGGCCCCCGGTGTGAGGAGAGAGTGCGCCCTCGGGCCCTGCACGGCAGTCATCTCCACTGACGTCAGCGGCCTTGTTGTTATGATGACGTCACCAGACCGGGTGCTGCATCTGTGAGAATGACGTGACATTCTCTCTGCTGCATGACATGTGTGTAGTATTATCACATGTCACCAGCAGAGAGAATGACGCGTATGTAGTATTACCACGTCACCAGCAAAGACCGGGACATGTATGTAGTATTATCACGTCACCAGCAAAGACCGGGACATGTATGTAGTATTATCACGTCACCAGCAGAGAGAATGACACGTATGTAGTATTATCACATGTCACCAGCAGAGAGAATGACACATATGTAGTATTATCACATGACACCAGCAGAGAGAATGACACATATGTAGTATTATCACATGACACCAGCAGAGAGAATGACATGTATGTAGTATCACATGTCACCAGCAGAGAGCAGGATACGTATGTAGTATTATCACGTTACCAGCAGAGACCAGGACACGTATGTAGTATTATCACATGTCAACAGCAGAGACCAGGACACGTATATAGTATTATCACATGTCACTTGTAGAGAGTATGACACGTATGTAGTATTATCATATGTCACCAGCAAAGAGCAGGACACGTATGTAGTATTATTACGTTACCAGCAGAGACCAGGACACATATGTAGTATTATCACATGTCAACTGTAGAGAGCAGGACACATATGTAGTATCATCGCATGTCACCAGCAGAGAGCATGACACGTATGTAGTATTATCACATGTCAACTGTAGAGAGCAGGACACGTATGTAGTATTATCACATGTCACCAGCAGAGTGAATGACACGTATGTAGTATTATCACATGTCACCAGCATAGAGCAGGACACGTATGTTGTATTATCACATGTCACCAGCAGAGACCAGGATACTTGTGTAGTATTATCACATGTCACCTGTAGAGAGCATGACACGTATGTAGTATTATCACATGTCAATTGTAGAGAGCAGGACATGTATGTAGTATTATCACATGTCACCTGTAGAGAGTATGACACGTATGTAGTATTATCACATGTCACCAGCAGAGAGCCTGACATGTATGTAGTATTATCACATGTCAACTGTAGAGAGCAGGACACGTATGTAGTATTATCACATGTCACCAGCAGAGAGCAGGATACGTATGTAGTATGTATCACATGTCGACTGTAGGGAGCAGGACACGTACATAGTATGTGGCAGATGTCACCTGTAGAGAGCAGGACATGCATGTAGAATGTATCACAAGTCACCAGCAGAGAGCAGGACATATGCGTATTATCTATCACATGTCAGCTGTAGAGAGCAGGACATGTATATATTACATGTCACCTGTAGGGTGCAGGACACGTATGTAGTATGTGGTAGATGTCGCCTGTAGGGAGTAGATCATGCATGTAGAGAGCAAGACACATGTGTAGTTTGAATTTTATGTCACCTGTAGTGAGCAGGACACGTATGTCTTATGAGGTGTCACCTGTAGAAAGCAGGACAGACATGTAGTGTGTATCAGTTCTCACCTGTAGGGTGGACACCCACTTGTGATTGTCAATGGGCCTTTTAATGTTAAAAACACATCACAAGTTTGTGCTTTTTGCGATTTTTGCGCGATGCGTTTTTAACATTAGAAAGTCCCATTGACAATCACGGGAAAACAACACGCAAGAAAAACGCAAGTGGGTGTTCACCCGTAAAGAGCAGGTTACATATGTACTATGCATCAGATGTCGCATGTAGAAAGTAGGACGCATATGTAATATGTAATATTAGCTGTAATGTGTAGAAAGCAGAACAGAGATGTAGTACATATCAGATGTCATGTGTGCAGGACAGGACACACATGTAGTATGTATCAGGATATGCCATCTCTAGAAAGCAGGATACTTATGAATCAGATGTCACATGTCCAGAATAGGACACACATGTATGCAGATGTCCCTTGTAGAGAATATGAGATGTATGTAGTATATATCAGATGTCTCATGTAGGGAGCAGGACGCATGTATCATGTCACATACACGGGGCATTTCTAAGCCTGAAGTAGAACCCTGCGTTGGTTCGGAAGCTCGCTATTATTACATCATGTATTTTTGTTTGCCATTAAAAGGTATCATATCTACAAGATTACGTGGTTTCTCTTGCTGGGAACAATCACATATACAGGGCATGATACACATGTGCTATGTATCAGAAAATTTCACCTGTAGAGAGTACGGCATGTATATAATATGTATCACATATAGAGAGCAAGACATACATGTATAGGTTGTCACATATACAGAGTAGGACACACATGTGCTAGGTATCAGGAGATGTCACCTGTAGAGAACAGAACGAACATGTACTATGTATCATATAGCTCATGTAGAAAACAAGATATATATCTGATATGTATCTGGAAATTTAACATGTATAGAGCAGGAGATATTTGTAATATGTATCAGATGTCACAGAGAAGAGGGCAAATATATAGTATGTATCAGAAAATCTTAGATGTAGACAGCAGGACACATATGTATTAGGAGATGTCACATATAGAGAGCAGGAGATGTATGTATCAGATATCATATGTAGAGAACGGGACGCACATGCAATATATTTCAGGAGGAGTCACATAAACAATTGGAGAGGTATGAAGTCATGTGTAAAGAACAAAACCCGTATGTAGTATACATCAGATGTCATGTAGAGAAGGAAAGGTATGTAATATGCATCAGGAGATGTTATGCATAAAGTGCAGGACACTTATGTAGTATGTATCAGATGTCACGTGTACAGAACATCAATTGCATGCAGTATGTATTAGGAGTTGTCACCTGTAGAGAGCAGGACATGCATGCAGTATTTATCAGATGTCTCTTGTAGTGAACAGGAGATATATCTTATATGTATCAGAAGATTTAACATGTATAGCGCAGGACATGTATGTGATATGTAGATGTTACTTGCAGAGAGCAGTACACATATGTAGTATGTATCAGGAGATGTTACATGTAGAGTGCAGGAGATGTATGTATCAGAAATTGTCATCTGTAGAAAGCAGGACACGTATTTTATATGTATGAGGAGATTTCACCTGTATAGAGCAGGGCACGTATGTAGTATGTATCAGATGTTACATATATAGAAGAGTAGATGTATGTAATAGGTATGAAGAGATGTCACATCTAGGAAACAGGATATGTATGTAATATATACTGTAGTAAGAGATGTCACATGGATAAAACAATACATGTATGTAGCAAGCATTGGCATATGCAGAGAGCAGGACATGTATGTACGGGTATCAGGAGACGTTGCCTTAACAGAGCAGGAAATGTACATATAGTATATCAGGAGATGTCACATGTAGAAAGCAGAACATATATGTACTGTGTATCAGAAGATGTCAGGTTGGTTTCACATTTGCGTGAGAACCTCCAACTGAAAATTATGTAGTATGTCGTAGATGTGACCTGGAGAGAGCAGGACACATATGTAGAATGTATCGAGGGATGTCACCTGTAGAAAGCAGGACATATATATATAGAGTAATTACTCGAAACGAGTAGGTTAGCTCATCTCTAATTAAGAGATGTTATTTATACAAAACAGGACACATATTGGATGGAGCGCTAGCCAATCACAGCCGGCGCTCGATGAACCAATCACACCCATTCAGTGATGTCATTCACTGAATGGCTGTGAATGATCCAGCGCCCGCTGTGATTGGCTGGCGCTTGATGCAATCACAGCGCTCACTTGCTGAAGCCACGGGAATTCAAAGCACCGTTTACCAGAGAGAGAATCCTCTGACTGCGTGGAGAATTACACAGCAGCCTGTATGTAGAATATATCAAGGTGCCACCTGTAGAAAGCAGGACACTTATATAGTATGTATCAGCAAATGTCACCTGGAGAGAGCAGGACACGTATGTAGAATGTATTAGGGGTTATCACCTGTAGAAAGCAGGACACGTATATGATATGTATCAGGAGACGTTACGTGGAGAGAGCAGGAAACGTATGTAGAATGTATCAGGGCCTATCACCTGTAGAAAGCAGGACATGTATACAGTATTATCAGGAGATGTCACTTGGAGAGAGCAGGACACATATATAGTAGGTATCAGGAGATGCCACCTGGATAGAGCACAACACGTATGTTGAATGTATCAAGTGATGTCACTTATAGAAAGCTGGACACGTATGTAGAATGCATCAAGAGGTATCACCTGGAGAGAGCAGGACACGTATGTAGAATGTATTAAGAGATGTCACCTGGAGAGAGCAGGACACTTAAATAGTATGTATCAGGAGATGTCACCTGAAAAAAGCAGGACATGTGTGTAGAATGTATCAAAATCTATCACCTATAGAAAGCAGGACACATATATAGTATGTATCAGGAGATGACACCTGGAAAGAGCAGGGGACGTATGTAGAATGTATTAAGAGATGCTACCTGTAGAATGCCGGACACGTATGTAGAATGTATCAAGAGATATCACCTATAGAAAGCAGGACACGTATACAATATGTATCAGGAGATGTCAATTGGAAACAGCAGGACACATATGTAGAATGTATCAAGGGATATCACCTGTAGAAGGCAGGACACTTATATAGTATGTATCAGGTGATGACACCTGGAAAGAGCAGGACACGTATGTAGAATGTATCAAGAGATGTCACCCGTAATAAGCAGGACACATATATAGTATGTATCAGGAGATGTAATCTGGAGAGAGCAGGACACGTATGTAGAATGTATCAAAGGATATCACCTGTAGAAGGCAGGACACATATATAGTATGTATCAGGAGATGACACCTGGAGAGAGCAGGACACGTATGTAGAATGTATCAAGGGATATCACCTGTAGATGGCAGAACACATATATAGTATGTATCAGGAGATGACACTTGGAAAGAGCAGGGCAGGTATGTAGAATGTACCAAGAGATGTTACATGTGTGAATGATGTCTTCTGGTCTCTTTCTTAGATATGTCACCGATCACGGCAGGGTTCATTGGAGCCGCTGTTTTGGTGGTTTCTGTCTCAGTGGCGGTCTTTTTCTGGAGTTGCTGTCACAACCGAGCAGAAAAGAAATATAAGAACCCCCCCTACAAGTTCATCCACATGCTAAAGGGGATCAGTATCTACCCCGAGACTCTCAGCAACAAAAAGAAGACTTTCCGTGTCCGCAGAGACAAGCCTCACAGAGATGGCGACAGCGCTGAGGCGGGTCTGATGGGGTCTGAGAAAGGTCCAAATGGCCTGGCCACCGCCGTAAACCAGCTGCCCATTAAACTAAACTACGGTGAGGAAGTGAGCCCAAGTCTGAGCACGACCTCCAGTGGAAGCAAGATGTCATCTCCATCATCTCCAGAAGAGGAAGTCCCACTGGGGTTGCTGACCATCTCTGTGGATTACAACTTTCCAAAAAAAGCTTTGGTGGTGACCATACAAGAAGCTCACGGTCTCCCGGTGATGGATGAACACTCTCAAGGCTCTGATCCCTACATCAAAATGACCATTCTGCCAGACAAGAAGCATCGGGTGAAGACGCGTGTCTTACGAAAGACTTTGGACCCCGTGTTTGATGAGACCTTCACTTTCTACGGCATCCCATATAGTCAGCTCCAGGACTTGGTGCTTCACTTTCTAGTGTTGAGCTTTGACCGTTTCTCGCGAGATGATGTGATCGGGGAAGTGATGGTACCGCTATCAGGGGTTGATCCCAGCACCGGGAGAGTGCAGATAACCAGGGACATTGTGAGGAGAAACATCCAGGTGATTCCCTCTTGATTAGTAGGTGGTATGTAGAGTGTTTGGCTGCATGTGTTACCCTCCCTGTGCCCTGGGTGTATGACAATCTCACTACAAGCCGTCTTACATGTTATGATGGAACCAGATGAGGATGTACAGTAGTGGACAGTCTGATGACTAGTGGTCAGCATGTATTGACGTCATTATGAATGCACTTCATATAGAGTTAATCCTGCCTACGTGATAACATCTTTCCTTTTGTCACAGAAATGTGTCAGCCGTGGTGAACTGCAGGTGTCATTATCTTATCAGCCGGTGGCACAAAGAATGACAGTCGTGGTGTTGAAAGCAAAACACCTGCCGAGAATGGATATCACCGGCCTGTCAGGTAGCAGCTATTTATCTGCCACGGAATCCTTGCAACGTGTACATCATACCCACCCAGACACCCTCTATAGCTCTCTCTCATCAGTCTCCAGCCTCTACAACTCTCTTCTAATTTTGTCCTCCTCTCTTATCAGTCTCCAGCTTAAATAGATCTCTTCTAACATTAGTGTTCAGCCTTCAAAGATCTCCTCTTCTATCCTTTCTCATTAGTCTTCATCTTCTATAGATCTCCCAATCTTCCGTCCTCTTTTCTAATCAGTGCCTGGCCTCTATAGATCTCCTATTCTTCTGTCCTCTCCAGATCTCTTCTATCATTAATGTTTGGCCTCTATAGATAGAATTATAGAATGATAGAGTTGGAAGGGACCTCCAGGGTCATCGGGTCCAACCCCCTGCTCAATGCAGGATTCCCTAAATCATCCCAGACAGATATTTGTCCAGCCTTTGTTTGAACACTTCCATTGAAGGAGAACTCACCACCTCCAGTGGTAACCTGTTCCACTCATTGATCCCCCTCACTGTCTCATATCTAATCTGTGTCTCCTCCCTTTCAGTTCCATCCTATTGCTTGAAGTCTTTCCTTGTGCAAATGAGAATAGGGCTGATCCCTCTGCACTGTGACAGCCCTTCAGATATTTGTAGACAGCTATTAAGTCTCCTCTCAGCCTTCTTTTTTGCAAGCTAAACATTCCCATATCCTTTAACCGTTCCTCATAGGACATGATTTGGAGACCGTTCAAAATTTTGGTAACTCCTCTCTGAACTTGCTCCAGTTTGCCTATGTCTTTTTAAAGTGGGGAGCCCAGAACTGGACACAGTATTTCAGATGAGGTCTGACTAAGGAAGAGTAGAGGGGGATAATGACCTCACGTGATCTAGACTCTATGCTTCTCTTAATACATCCCAAAATTTTGTTTACCTCTTTGGCTGCTGCATCACATTATTGACTCATGTTTAGTCTATGATCTATTAGTATACCCAAGTCTTTTTCACATATGCTGCTTAGCCCAATTACTCCAATTCTGTATGTGCTTTTTTCATTCTTCTTGCCCAGATGTAGGACTTTGCATTTCTTGTTATAAACCCATGCTGGCTCTGGTTAATTACTCCATTTTTATCCAAGTACTTGCATACATGCTGTTTAATAATTTGTCCCGGTATAGAAGTCAGGCTCACAGGCCTGTAGTTTCCTGGATCCACCTTCTTTCCTTTTTTGAAAATAGGGACAACATTTGCCCTTTTCCAATCTTTTGGGACTTCTCTTGTTCTCCAGTAATTTTCATAGATTATGGCAAGTGTTTCAGCAATTACCTCTGCTGCTTCCTTTTGTATCCTAGGATGTAATTCATCTGGACCCTGAGACTTGAATTCATGTAAGTTAGCTAAGTGTTCCTCACCATTTCTCTGCTTATAGATAGCCTGCATTCTTTTATTCCCCCAATAGCACAGAGAAGATCAGTTGATGTTTCATCTACTTTCTGAGAGAAAACAAATAAAAATAGGAATTTAAAAGTTCGGTCTTCCCAACATAATTCTTGACCAATTCACCATTTTCTTCTTGTAAGCATCCAATAGCATCTTTACTTTTTTTTGCTTTTGACATACCCCCCAAATCCTTTTTAATTGCTTTTGGCCTCTGTTGCAAGCCTCAATTCATTATTAGCTTTAGCTTTTCTGACACTTGACCTACAGTTTCTGCAGACCAAATTATATTCTTCTTTAGATATCCCCCCTCTTTCCATTTGATAAACATATTTTTCTTCCTTTTTAACATATATGCAAATTCTGTGTTCCTCCATCCTGGTCTCCTTAAATGCTTTCCATTCTTCCTTCTTTTAGGGATTGTTAATAGGGATGAGCGAGTATACTCGCTAAGGCACTACTCGCTCGAGTAATGTGCCTTAGCTGAGTATCTCCCCGCTCGTCCCTAAAGATTCGGGGGCCGCTGCAGCTGACAGGTGAGTTGCGGCGGGGAGCAGGGGAGAGCGGGCGGGAGAGAGAGATCTCCCCTCCGTTCCTGCCCGCTCTTCCCCGCAGCTCCCCGCCCCGCGCCAGCCCCCGAATCTTTAGGGACGAGCGGGGAGATACTCGGCTAAGGCACATTACTCGAGCGAGTAGTGCCTTAGCGAGTATACTCGCTCATCCCTAATTGTTAACGATTGTACTTTGAGAATCTCATTTCGCAATATTTCCCAACCTTCTTAGACATTTCTTTCTCGCAAGAACATCTAGCCATTGAATTCTTTCTGAGTTCATTAAAATCTGCCTTTCTGAAGTCAAACCTTGAGGTTTGAGTCTTCTCAGGTCTTCTTCCCCTTGTTATCCAAAATTCAAGGGTAGCATGATCACTGCCTCCTAAGGTCCCAGCCACCCTTACTTCCTCAACCATTTCATCCCTGTTGGTGAGAATTAGCTCCAAGATAGCAGATCCCATTGTTTTCTCTTCTACCTTTTGGAAGATAAAGTTGTCAGCAAGAGCCGATAAGAATGTGTTGGATCCATTACTTTTACCTGAGAGAGATTCCCAACAAATGTCTGGATGGGTAAAATCTCCCATGATCACTATGTTGTGCCTTTTGGAGAGCTTGGCCATCTGATGTAGAAAGAGTTCATCCATATCTTCTGCTTGTCCAGGTGGCCTATAGTAAATGCCTACAATGGTGTCCTTTATCAGACTCTGCTCTTTATTTTCTCCTGTTCACTTCTCTCATCAGTGTCTCCTCTCTATAGATCTTCTCTTGTATAATCAGTCTCCAGCCTTTACAGATCTTCTCTTCTCCTATGCGTCTCTCAAATCAGTGCCCAGCCTCTATAGAACTCTTCTTCTGTGTTCTCATTAGTCTCCAGCCAGTATAGATCTCTTCTTATCATCAGTGTTTAGCCTCTACAGATCTTCTCTTCTCCTGTCCTCCCTCTAATCAGTGCCTGGCCGCTATAGATCTTTTCTTCTGTCCTCTCTCATCAGTCTCTAGCCTCTAGAGAGCTGTTCTATCATCACTTTCTGGTCTTAATAGACTTCTTCAACTCCTGTGCTTTCCCATCAGTCTCCATCCTCTCTAGATCTCTTTGCTTTCCTATCAGTCTCCATCCTCTTTAGATCTCTTTGCTTTCCCATCAGTCTCCATCCTCTCTAGATCTCTTTGCTTTCCCATCAGTCTCCATCCTCTCTAGATCTCTTTGCTTTCCCATCAGTCTCCATCCTCTCTAGATCTCTTCTGCTTTCCCATCAGTCTCCATCCTCTCTAGATCTCTTTGCTTTCCCATCAGTCTCCATCCTCTCTAGATCTCTTCTGCTTTCCCATCAGTCTCCATCCTCTCTACATCTCTTCTGCTTTCCCATCAGTCTCCATCCTCTCTAGATCTCTTTGCTTTCCTATCAGTCTCCATCCTCTCTAGATCTCTTTGCTTTCCCATCAGTCTCCATCCTCTCTAGATCTCTTCTGCTTTTCCATCAGTCTCCATCCTCTCTAGATCACTTTGCTTTCCCATCAGTCTCCATCCTCTCTAGATCTCTTTGCTTTCCCATCAGTCTCCATCCTCTCTAGATCTCTTTGCTTTCCCATCAGTCTCCATCCTCTCTAGACATCTTCTTTTTTCCCATCAAGCTCCATCCTCTCCAGACCTCTTCCTCATTCCTTTCCCATCAGTTTTTGTCCTCTGTAGACTTCTTCTTGTGTCTTATCAGTCTTCGCTCTCAGTAGATCTCTTCTTTTTCTGTCCTTTCCTATCAGTCTTCATTAATTGTAACTTACAATAGAAAGAAAACACTGATGTTTGTGCGGTGAATCACTAGTTAATTCCTAGACATCTCCAAGTTGATTGGACAGTGTAACGTGTGAGTTTTGTTTTTTCTTCCACAGACCCCTACGTCAAAGTCAATGTATATTTTGGTCGAAAGCGAATTGCAAAAAAGAAGACTCATGTGAAAAAATGCACGCTCAGCCCGGTCTTCAACGAGTCCTTCATCTATGACATTCCCATAGACCTGTTGCCGGACATCAGCATTGAATTCCTTGTCATCGACTTTGATCGCACCACCAAGAACCAGGTGGTGGGCCGGCTAATCTTAGGGGCGCACAGTGTAACGGCTAACGGCATTGAACATTGGCGGGAGGTCTGCGATAACCCTCGCAAGCTGATTGCCAAGTGGCACAGCTTGAGTGAGTACTAGGGGCTTCTTGTCACGTTCAGGCAATTTAGCAGGGTGAAAGAGATAACACTGGTCATAGTGATGGGAAGAGTGCTGGAACTAGATGGGCTGGAGAGATCCATTTTTTGTGTTATCCTGTTTAACCCTCCAGTGACCAAGGCACCTGTTACATATTGTACTTTAGGTCTGCCGAATTCTGAAGGTGTTAGCCTCGTTTTAGTGGTAGATCAATCTTTTTAGGCAGTCAGTGCTGATGTTTTGCAGGACACTATAATACTACGTACTAAACCACACAGTAACACATCTCTATACTATATAAATATATATAGAGTATAACCCTTTGTTTGCATGTTTATGACAGACACTTGTCTCCGCTGTCTCTCTCTAGAAGCCCTGTGCATGCGAGATCCACGTTCCTAACTCTTGGTGATGAGGGTCCGTTGCAGTTGCACAAGTCCAGTTGTGTGTATGAAGAGCCTGTGAATTTGGCAGTTCTGTGGCTCTTGTGTCATCTGTTATTATGATGGTTGAATCTTTACCCATCGTCTTCTGCTCCATGAGGCTCCTGGGAGCTGCTGATGCCATGATGTGTCTAAGCTGCAGGCTCATTTCTCCCAGACTCTGGGTCCAGCCCAGAAAAACATGCCATTGCACTGACCTAAATCCCTGTGCATCAAGTCGTTAATATCTGACCGTGTACTTGGCTCCAGGATAGACCTCCATTATCTATTCTGCTTGAAGATATTCCTGGGCTGTTTGTACGGTTGTCACCAGTGTGGACTGGATATTGTAAAGTTGGAGAGGTGTAGGATGTGCCCAGATAAATGCGCCCCCATCGGGGAGAGCAGGCAGTGAATAGGACCCGAGGAAATAGAGATGGACATGTGTGCTGGCTGCCCTCCCGCTGCTTCTATCTGCTGTATATACACCCAGCTTCTCTCTTACCCCAGTAAACATCAGAGCAGGATACCTGCCGTCCCACAGCCATCTTGTATGACGGCAGAAAGGAGATGCAGGTGTGCCCTATAGTTTGTTTCATAGCAGTCAGTGTATAAGATGAACCCTCCCGCTGGCCAAAAACAAAGGACATAAGCAAGCTATCAGAAACAGCAGATTATTGGTCAGTCTGTATGTACAGTCAGAAGGCCGATGTCACCGGTCTCATGGCATTGGCTTCTTCTGTCACCACGCTGTATGAAATGGCTCTAGTTCTTTGAAGCTGCGCATCAACTTTGGTAGGGTATTAGATCCTCAAAAGGGGCATGAGGCTTTTTCAGCACTCTTATGGACTTGGTCGTACCATCGCTGTGCTCTTCAGTCCTCTCTTACAGGAAGGACCCATATGTAATGTACGTTCCCTGGTAATCATAATGCATATTTTCTCACGATCCCTTGTATAACCTCTAGTAGCCCCATAAGACAAGGCTCAGGTCTATTACACCTTATGTAGGACTGGAGGTGCCGTAATACTTTTTACTCTGTATATGATTTAAGGGTGTAATATGATACAGACCTCAGAGGTACAAGGCTCTCGTTTGCTCCAGATCCGTATAAAAGGCTCGGATATCCTATATAAAAACTCAGATCCCTCCCATCTGTCCATAGGTTCCGATCCCCATATAAATGGCTCAGATTCGCTATATAAATGGTTAGGATCCCTTCCTACTCTGTCATTAAACTCGAATCGCCTATATCAAAGGCTCAGATCCCGTCACACTCCGTCATTAAACTCATATCAAACTACTAACAACCACTTTTCAGTTTATGAGTGCTTCTCATGCTCCTCCCACTGGTGACATCATCGAACGTCCTACAACATATACAAAAAACAGAGCCTGACCAACAGAGCAACAACACAGTTAGGGCTCTTGAAAAGGGAAGGATAAAAATAACAAAATGAGAATACAACTAAGCCGGTATCTCAGACACAACTCAGCGGTCCTGACAGAAGACACCAACCTACCCCCACCACAGAGCTCTCATGAGCTAAAGGACCAGCGGTGATGTCACTGCTGTGGGAGGAGCCAAGCTGTGTTTGTCTTGTGTGAGGATCAAGATGGATGTAGTAGAGCTGTGTGTGTGATGTGTCGGGTCAGGATGGATGTAGTAGAGCTGTGTGTGTGATGTGTGGGGTCAGGATGGATGTAATAGAGCTGTGTGTGATGTGTGGCGTCAGGGTGGATGTAGTAGAGCTGTGTGTGATGTTTGGGGTCAGGATGGATGTATGATATAACAGAGCTGTGTGGGGATCATAATAGATGCACGATGTAGCAGGGCTGTGTGTGTTATGTGTGGGGATCATAATGGGTGTACCATGTAACACAGCTGTGTGGTGCACTGTGCCACCAGAAACACTGGTACTATAATTTCCTAATAATTACTAGTCCTCTATATAAAAGGCTCAGATCCCTCCCATCTGTACATAGGCTCAGATCCCCATATAAAAGATTAAGATCCCTCCCCACTCCACCATTATGACCAGATCCCCTAAGTAAAAGTCTTGGATTCCTCCCCACTCCATCATTAGGCTCAGATACCGTATATAAAAGGTTAGGATCCCTCCAAACTCCGTCATTAGGCCCAGATCCTCTATATAAAAATCTTGAATTCCTTCCCACTCTGTCATTAGGCTCAGATCCCGTATATTAATAGCTCGGCTCCCTATGTACTCTGTCATTGGGATGAGATTGCTTGTTTAAAAGGCTCAGATCCCCTATATAAAAGGCCCAGATCACTATGTAGTCTGTCATTAGGTCTGGATCCCTCTAATGTTTTAGACTCAAACCTCTGTAATCTAGGCTCTGACTCTATAATCTCGTATATAGCTGCTTTCTATTTGCTCTATGTTATCGGGGCTCCTTGAGCTGTTTTTTGGCTCAGACCCATATTGTACACCATGACCTGGGGGATGATGATGATGACGATGATGAAGAAGAAGTTTATGTTCCAGTGTGTGCTCTCCGTGAGGTCAGTAGACCCTGCATATGACCTCGCTCTGTGTGTCACCAGTGCTATGTGACCCTGCATACAGCAACGCGCTGCTATCTTACTACTCTGTAACGCTATCTTGTATCTTGGGTTTGTTAACACAAAATAAAGACTGATTCACTGGAACTGTGTGATGTGTGATCTGTCCAGGGGGAACTGTGTGATCTGTCCAGGGGCAGCATCACCCTCCAGCCATCACATGTGATCTGTCCAGGGGCAGCGTCACTCTCCGGCCATCACATGATCTGTCCTGGGGCAGCGTCACTCTCCAGCCATCACATGATCTGTCCTGGGGCAGCGTCACCCTCCGGCTATCACATGATCTGTCCAGGGGAAGAGTCACCCTCCGGCCATCACAGTGACAGTGACCTGGGACCAAGTAATGGGAATGGCGGTTGAGTGGGGTGGAGGGGTTAGTACAGTTAGAACTGACAACAACTAATAGGACCATAAATAGCATAATGAATACAAAGAATAACAACAACCGTATAAATTGTATGGCAACGAATGCAAGAAGTCTGATCAGTAAAGTGGGTTCGCCTGAAGTGAGAATGTCTGAAGAAAATTACGATATAGTAGGAATAACAGAGACATGTCTTGATAAGAACGATTGGGCAGTGAATTTACAGGCTTACAATCTCTGCAGAAGAGACTGTGGGAACCAGAAAGGGTGAGGGGTATGGCTGTATGTTGAATCCTACTTAATGCCGAGGCTACGAGAAGATATAGGTGTAGGAGATGAACATGTGAAATCTCTGTGAGTAGAAATACAGGGAGGGAAAATAACAAAATCCTAATAGTGGTTTTCTATAGGCCACCAAAAAATGACAGAAGAAACTGAAAATGTATTAATAAGGCAATTGAAGAGGTGTCAAACCGAAAAGACGTAATTATTATGGGAGACTTTAATTATCTGGATATAATATGAGAAAATGAAACCTTCAAATCTAGCAAGAGTGATAAGTTCTTGGGAACAACTGAAGATAACTACGTTACCCAAATTGTATGGGAGCCAACTGGAGGGAGAGCCATCCTGGACTTATAATTAACCAACAGACTGGACAGAATCATGGGGGTGCAGGTTGAGAGACACTTGGAAAATAGTGACCACATTATACTTCATTTCCAGCTGACATTCAATAAGAAGCCTTATCAGGGAGCGACAAAAAAACAAAACTTTAGTAATGCAAAATTTGATCAGCTCAGAATTACTCTTGTCAACACTTAATTTGGACAACGTCCTCTAAAATAATGGTACAGGTGACAAATGTAGGAAGTTTAAAAACATCTAAATTACCTTATGTGAGCAATTAAAAAAAAAAAGGACTACAAGTACGGTGGAAGGAAACCAATGTGGCTCAACAAGACTGTTAGGGGGGCAATAAGTGAAAAAAAAACGTTTAAATTATTAAAACAAGAATGCAGTGAAAAAGCGCTAAAAACTTACAGGGAAAAAAACAACTTATGTAAGGAAAAGATAAAAACTGCAAAGGAGGAGGCAGAAAGACTGATTGCCAAAGAATCAAAAATAGCCCTAAACTAGTCTTCAATTATATAAACGGTAAAAGGATTTGCACTGAGAGAACTAGCCCTTTAACAAATAATGCAGGAGAAATCATAAAAGATGATGGGGAAGGCGAATCTATTAAGTAGTTATTTCTCAAATGTATTCACGAAGGAAAAAGAAATGTCACATGAGATACAGGGGAATAAAATGAACCCCCCACTAAATATCACCTGCCTAGTGCAGGAGGAATTGCAAAGTCAGTTAAAAGAAAGATTATAATTGACAAATCGCCGGGCCCAGATGAAATACACCCAAGGGTTCTAAGGTAACTAAGTGACTTGATAGATAGACCCCTATTTCTTATATTTAGGGACTCTATTGAGACCGGGGTTGTACCACTGGATTTGCATATTGCAAATGTGGTTCCAATATACAAAAAGGGGTCTAAAAGAGAGCCTGGTAACTACAGGCCAGTAAGTCTCACTTCAATAGTTGAAAAAATATTCAAGGGGTTTCTGAGAGACTGCTGGGTATGGATCTGGCTTGGAGATAGAAAGCAGAGTGTGGTAATAAATGGTTTGCACTCTGATTGGGCCACCATTGCTAGTGGGGTGCCACAAGGTTCAGTATTAGGCCCGACTCTGTTCAATATATTTATCAATGACCTGATAGACGGACTGAACAGTAAAATATTGATATTTAAATGCTACAAAATCATACATGGGAGGTCGGTGCGGAGACTTCTTCTCCAAATACACAGAGGTCAGAGCGGAAACCTTTGCGCCGACCTCTGTACAGTGGCCGGCACTTGTAACTGCAGGCACGGCTCCCATTGATTTAATTGAGAACTGTGTCTGCAGTTACAAGCGCCGGCCACTACACAGAGTTCGGCTCGGAGGCTTCTGTTCCAACCTCTGTGTATTTGTGGAGCTAACAGCATGCTCCGGCTCAGCTAATCGGTCGGGTCTCCCGAGCGGCGGCCCCCAGACGCTGACTATTGATGACCTATCCTGATGATAGATAGAAAGGTTTATAAGCAGCAAAAAATTATTTCAGTGAAGTAACCCAACAGGGTGAGGAGGCTGTTGCAATGCCACTAGGAGGATCTGCACCTTGATCCAAAAGATATCCATAATCTTTAGTCCTCCATAATCCAATAAAAAGGTGACATTTTGACCTGGTATCGGTCTTTATCAATCTTGCTAAAGAACGATATCAGGTGGGAATGTCGCCTTTTTATTGCATTATGGAGGATTAAAAAAATGGATTATACCTACCTGATAATCAGGTTTCCAGTAGTCTCCACGACAGCACCAATTGAGATTGCCTCCTCCTGGTAGGACAGGAACATACTGAGAGGTTAAAAGCTCCCCCCCTTCCCCACTTTCCTCAGTGGATTCTAACGAATTGCCGGGGCAGGAGCTCAACTTAAAATTCTTCCCTTAACCGGGTTTTTTTTGGAAATTATATACTATACTACTTTCTTAGGGGGGGAAGGTACGGGTGCTGTCGTGGAGACTACTGGAAACCTGATTATCAGGTAGGTATAATCCATTTTTTCCCCAGTCGTCTCCACGCCAGCACCAATTGAGACGTACCAACTAAAGTTTTCTTAGGGTGGGATTGCTGCCGAGAGGACCTTGCGGCCGAAGGCCATGTCCTCGTCCTGCTGCACTTTTACCCTATAGTGTTTCACGAACGTATGGGGTTTCTTCCAGACTGCGGCCTTGCATATCTGTTCGACCGAGGCTGAGCTGTGTTCGGCCCATGAGGATGCTACTGCCCTTGTGGAATGGGCTTTAAGAGCTAACGGGATTTCCTTCCCGAGGGCCTTATAGGATTCTATGATGGCCAGGCGGATCCACCTGGCTATGGAGTTTTTTGCTGCTTTGCTACCTTTATTTGGGCCACTGAACTGGACGAACAAGTTGTCGTCCCGTCTCCAGTGGCTTGTTGCATCTATGTAGCCTAGGACTGCTCTCCTAACGTCCAGGCAGCTTAGGGTTTTTTCTTCCTCGTTCTTTGGATTACTGAAAAATGAGGGGATTATTATATCCTGGGACCTATGAAAGTCTGATACTACCTTTGGCAAAAAAGCAGGGTCCGTTTTAAATACTAGTTTGGTGTCTGCGATTTTCATGAACAGGTGGCGGATGGACAAGGCCTGTAGCTCGCTAACCCGTCTTGCGGAGGTGATGGCTACTAAAAAGATGGTTTTGATTGTAAGCATTTTTATGGGTAGTGCCTCGATCGGTTCGAACGGTGCCGCTGTCATGGCCCTTAGAGCCCAATTAAGGTTCCAGTCTGGAAAAAGATTTATGGGCCTAGGCCGTAATCTAGTTGCTGCTGCTAGGAACCTGTTGACCCATCTGTTGTCTGCGAACTTTGTGTCACATATGGCGCTAAGGGCTGAGACCTGGACCTTTAGGGTGCTTGGAGAGAGGCCCATCTCTAGGCCCTCCTGCAAGAACTCTAAGATTAGCGGAGTGTCAGGGATAGACTCCCCGCGATCCCTTCCCTGTCTCCATGAGGAAAACCTTCTCCAAACCTTCTGGTAGATCCGGTGGGTCGTCTTTTTTCTACTGGACATTAAGGTTTCTACTACTCTCTCTGAGAATTCCTTCTCTCTTAGTGAGGATTCCTCAAGAGCCATGCCGTTAAATGGAGTTTGTCTAGGCCTGGGTGGTTCAGTGGCCCCTGCGATAGGAGATCTGTCCAGGTAGGCAAGGTGACTGGGTCCTGGACGCTCAATGTTGCTAGAGGACCGAACCAGCTTCTTTTCGGCCAGAAGGGGGTCACCAGGACTAGTGTGCATACCTGGGTTCTGAAATGCTGTAGAACCCTGGGGATCAGTGGTATAGGAGGGAAGGCGTACACCAGCCCTTGTCCCCAGTCCTGGCCTAGGGCATCTACTGCTGTCGGACGATCCCCTGGCCGGAGGGAGAAGAAGTTGCCTACTTTGGCGTTCTCCCTGGTTGCGAAGAGGTCCAACTGTGGGGTCCCCCACCGGTTGGTCAGGATTCTGAATGCCTCTAGGGAGAGGGACCATTCTCCTGGGTCTATTTGCCTCCTGCTGAGGAAGTCCGCTTTTTGGTTTAATGTCCCCTTCAGGTGGGTTGCCGTGATCGAGAGGATCCGGCCTTCTGCCCAGTGAAAAATTTTCTGTGTGATGCTTTGCAGGGCGGGAGATCTTGTGCCCCCTTGGTGTCGTATATAGGCGACCGCGGTGATATTGTCTGACAGTATCTTTATATGTCGGTTCTGTAGCGAGTTCCCCAACTGCTGTAGAACCTGCCATACTGCCTGTAGTTCTCTGTAATTTGAGGACTGTTCTTTTGTCCTCTGAGGCCAGGGGCCCTGAAAGAACTGGTTCCCCACATGCGCTCCCCATCCCAAGGCGCTTGCGTCCGTTGTGATGTGGGTGGCTGGGTTTTGTAGCCAGTGAACCCCTTTCCGCAGGTTCTCTGGGGATGCCCACCAACGCAGGGATGTTTTCACCCCGCCTGGGATGTACATTCTTGCTCCTAGGGAGGACTGCCTTTTGTCCCACGAGGATAGGACTAAGGCCTGCAGGGCTCTGGTGTGGGCCTGGGCCCATGCCACTCCTGGAATGCATGATGTCAAGCTTCCCAGGAGAGACATTGCTTCCCGAATTGTGCAAAATCGTCTTCGTAGGAAGGTTTTGACTATTCTTCGGATTTTTTGTATTTTCTCCCCGGGTAGGTAGGAGCATTGCGATTCTGAGTTGAGCGTTATTCCCAGAAACGTCTTCTGCTTGTCGGGATCTAGGCTGGATTTTTCCTAACGATTGGAGAAGCTCTAGCACTATCTCCAGGTGTTTTGTTAGGAGATCCCTGGACTCTGCTATTATCAAAATATCGTCCAGGTAGGGTACTATTAGGACCGATTTTTTCCTCAGGTAGGCGGCTACCTCTGCCATAATTTTGGTAAAGATTCTGGGTGCTGAGGATATCCCGAAGGGCAGGCATCTGAATTGGTGGTGCTCTATTCCTTTGCCCATGTCCACTGCGAACCTTAGGTATTTCTGGGACCCCTTGTGGATCGGTACGTGGAAATAAGTGTCCTTTAAATCGATGGATGCTATGTAGGCTCCTCTGGGAATCAACTTTATCGTTGAGGAGATGGTTTCCATTTTGAATTTTCTGTATCGGACGCAGGTATTCAGGGGTTTCAGATTTACTATCAACCGATGTTTTCCGCAGGGTTTTCTTACTAGGAAGAGCCTGGAATAATGGCCCTGGGTTTCCTCGTTTTGCGGTACGGGGGATATTGCATTTAGTTGTTGCAAGTCGCGCACGCTTCGTCTTAGTAGGTGTAACTGTCTTCTGGGGAGGGACACCAGCTCTATCTGGTATCCCTGCTGTAAGATCTTTGGGATCCATGGGCCCTCGCAGATTGCGGCCCATGGATCCACAAAGTTCCCCAGCCTTGCCCCTACGGGGATGGCGTCAGGGTCTCTGCTTCGGCTCTCCCTGGTGGGGGTTGAAGAGGATATTCCTTCCTCTGCCCCCCCTGGGGTAACTCCAGCGGCCTGTCTTGCCCTTGCCTCGGTAGGCCTCGGGCTGTTGCATTGGAGCCCGGAAGAAGGTCTTCCCTCTCTGTGGTTTTTCTTCGGGGAACCCCTTCTTCCTGTCGGCTGCTTTCTCTAAAATTTTGTCTAGGTCCGGTCCAAACAAGAACTGGCTGTAGAACGGGAGGGCGCATAGCTTATTTTTTGAGGCTAGGTCGCCTGACCATGATTTCAGCCATAACACCCTTCTGGCTGAGTTAGAGCGGACTGAGGCCTTCGCCGAAAGTTTAACAGTTTCGGCCGCGGCGTCCGCTAGGAAGTTAGTTGCCATGCGCAGGATCGGAAGGGAGTTTAGGATCTGCTCCCTCGGCGTCTTATTGGTTAGGTGAAGCTCTAGCTGTTCTAACCATACCCCCAGGGTCCGCGCCACACAAGTGGCTGCGATCCCTGGCCTAAGTATGTTTGCCGCTGCCTCCCACGATTTCTTTAGAAGGCCCTCCGCCTTGCGATCCATGGGGTCTTTTAACTGTGCGGCGTCTTCAAAGGGAAGAGTCGCCTCTTGGCTACTTTGGCCACCGGGACGTCTACCTTAGGTACCTCTTCCCAGCTTGCGCAAACTTCCTCTTCGAGTGGGTACCTTCTTTTTACCCCTCTAGCGGAGAAGGAGCCTGCGTCTGGTTTCCTCCACTCTTTCTGAATTATTTTAGTGATATTCTTGTGGACAGGGAAGGTATGCTTGCGCCTCTCCCCTAGTCCACCGAATATCTCATCTTGCAGGGTGCGTGGTTCTCTGGGCTGTTCCATTTTTAGTGTAGCCCTGACCGACTTAATTAATTCCGTTAAATCGTCCTGACGGAATAAATATCTTTTTTGGCCCTCCTCGTCTGAGGACTCCTCGGCCGCCTGTTCCTCTTGCTCCGATCCGATAGAACTCTCGGAATCGGAAAGCTCGTCGGGAACATACGCCTTTTTCTGGCGTTTCGCTGGCGGCGCCGACTGTGACGTTAGGGCTGATCTAACCTCTTCTTTCACCAGCTTCCTAACGTCCTCCAGGAATCCCCCCGATTCCTCTCTGACTAGCCTAGCCACACATGCCTTGCATAGAGGCCTCTGGTACGTGGCTGGCAGTCTCGTCCCGCATTCCACGCATTTTCGCAATTTTGTTCTGGGGGTGATGTCTTTTTTATCCCCCTGACAAACAAAGCATTTTTTGCGGGTAAATATGCAATTTTTCCATACACAACATACTGGATATTTGCATTGTGTTTTTGCCGCACTGGCTACTTACGGCCGCTGAGGCTGAAGTTTCAGCTATCTCTGGGGCTGGAGCACTCATTTCTGTACCGGTGCTGCAGACACCCTGCGACCTGTAGTGCTGGTTTGTTTTGGCTTCTCTCAGGTTCCTTATTTTTTAAATTTTTTAGCGCTCCTGCGCTAAGCCCCGCCCCCTCCGCTCCTGATGCAGGCGCGATGACGTCATCGCGCTGGACACGTGACACGGCGCCCCGCCCCCTGCCGTCAAAGGGCTTCCTGGAGCGCCGTGCTGTAACTTCTGCCTGGAGGACGAGGGGGACTGAGGCTCCCGCTTTGTACCCCCCATGGGCCGCCGCGGGAGGAACCTGGCCCGGGGGTTACCACCCCATGTGGCGTCCCGGGAGTCGTCTGGCTTGGAAGGGAGGACAGGCTGAGCCACTGCCCTCCGATCCGCCGGTAAGTAGTTCGGGCTGGCTTCTCCACCAGCTCCTCTCAGCGATCCTGCCTCCTGGCAGGACAGGAAGACACTGAGGAAAGTGGGGAAGGGGGGGAGCTTTTAACCTCTCAGTATGTTCCTGTCCTACCAGGAGGAGGCAATCTCAATTGGTGCTGGCGTGGAGACGACTGGGGAAATAATGTTTTATTCACATTGTATGCTGCCATGAACTTTTTGCCTATCCTGATGATAGGTCATCAATAGTATTTCCCTGGTAAACCCCTTTAATATAACAGAGGACAATATACAGCTGCAAAAGGACCCAGATAAGCTGGCGGCAGAAAAATGGCAAATGAAGTTCAATGTTGATAAATGTAAGGTTATGCACATGGGCAGGAGAAACGGATGTCACCAATATACACTAAATGGGGTATCGTTAATGAAAAGTGATGGGGATACTAGTGGACTGGGGACTTAACTGGAGTAATCAATGCCAGTCAGCTGCTGCAAAAGCAAATAAAGTCTTGGGGTGCATTAAAAGAGGTATAGGGGCGAGGGAAGAGGACATTGTTCTTCCACTATATAACGCACTTGTCAGGCCTCACATGGAAAACTGTGTACAGTTCTGGACACCGATGCTCAGGAAAGATGTTGCAGTGTTTGAGCAATTGGGATTACTCACCCTGGAAAAGAAACAATTAGGGGGTAACCAAATAACTATGTATAAATACATTAGGGGACAATACAAGGATCTCTACCATGATCTGTTTATACCCAGGACTGTGACGGTAACAAGAGGGCATCCGCTCCGTTTACATAAGTGGGGGTTCTTTACTGTAAGAGCAGTGAGATCGGGGAACTCTCTGCCTAAGGACGTGGTGATGGCAAAATCGATAAATGAGTTTAAGAGAGGATTAGATGGCTTTCTAGAGGGCTTATTATTATAGAGCGATTATTCTGACTGCTATTATGGAGTCGGGAAGAAATTTTTTTCCCCCAAAATGGGCTAAATTGGCTGAAACAGGCTGAACTAGATGGACATTTGTCTTCTTTCAGCCTTACTATGTATGTCCTGGGGCAGCGTCACCCTCCAGCCATCATGTGATCTGTCCTGGGCCAGCATCACCGACCGGCCATCACATGTGATCTGTATCTCGGCAGCATCACACTCCAGCCATCAAACGATCTGACTCGGAAAAGTGTAACCATCCGGCCATCAAATGTGATCAGTATCTCAATGTCACCCACGTGCCATCACATGTAATCTGTATTTTGGCAGCATCACCTCTGGCCATCACCTGGGAAACAGTCACCCACTGGCCATCACATGTGATCTGGGGCAGCATCACCCTCCAGCCATCGCGCTTCATCTGTCCACCCACCGGACATCACATGTGATCTGTCCTGGGGCAACGTCACCCACCGCCCATCACATGTGATCTGTCCTGGGGCAGTGTCACCCACAGACCATCACATGGAAAAAGGCAAATGTTGTCCCTATCTTCAAAAAAGGGAAGAAAGTGGATCCAGGAAACTACAGGCCTGTGAGCCTGACTTCTATCCTAGGAAAGATCTTTGAATAAATTATTAAACAGCATGTATGCAAGTATTTGGATAAAAATGCAGTAATTAACCAGAGCCAGCATGGGTTTGTAACAAATAAGTCATGCCAGACTAATCTAATTTCCTTCTATGACAGAATCACCGATTGGGTTGATAAGGGAAATGCAGTGGATATAGTATATCTTGACTCTAGTAAAGCATTTGACAAAGTATCTTATACTATACTTATTGAAAAAATGACCAAATATGGGATTGACAAGGCAACTGTTAGGTGGATTCACAACTGGCTGAGTGATCGTACTCGAAGAGTGGTCATAAATGGCTGCGCATCCAAGTGGAAGAATGTATCAAGTGGGATACCAATGTATCAAGGCTCTGTCCTAGGCCCAGTGCTGCTCAACATTTTTATAAATGATCTGGAGGAGGGAATTGATGGGAAACTGATCAAAACGACACAAAGCTAGGAGGGATAGCTAACACTAGGGAAGAGAGAGAGCGTATTAAAAAAGATCTAGAAAAGCTTGAACAGTGGGCGGCGACTAACAGAATGGTATTTAACAAGGAGAAATGCAAAGTCCTACATCTGGGCAACAAACATGATATAAGCACTTACAAATGGAAAGAATTGGGCTAAGCAGCAGCATATGTGAAAAAGACTTGGGTATACTAATAGATCATAGACTGAACATGAGTCAACAATGTGATGCAGCAGCCAAAAAGGCAAACACAATTCTGGGATGTATTAAGAGAAGCATAGAGTCTAGGTCACATGAGATAATTATCACCCTCTACTCTTCCTTATGGCCCATTTAGACCCAACGATTCTCACTCAAAAATTTCTCAAAGCCGTCTTTTGAGCGAGAATCGTTGGGTCTAACTGCACGGACATCGTGCAGTTTTGTTAACGAGTCTTACATCGTTGTCTTTCAGTAAGCTAAAAGAGAATGATGAGCCTTATCAGCGCCACACGCTGCGTTTACAGCCGGATATTGCTGATATTATTGTTTCAGCTGGTCTCCTGCTCGGAGAACACAGCTGGAGAATGAAGAACACAGCACTCCAGCTGTATAACGTGAAGACAGCAGGAGTATACAGCAGACAAGCGGCCCCACTTGTCTACCGTATACCCCGCTCGGAACGCAAAGTGATCACTCAAAACTGTCAATCAAACTGCCGTTTGAGCAAATTTTGAGTGATCATCTTGCTGTGTAAATACACAAAATGATTATCGCTCAAAAGATTGCCTTTGAGTGAATTTTATGCAATAATCGTTGTGTCTAAATAGGACATTAGACTGAACTCATCTGGAATACCGTGCCCAGTTCTGGGCACCCCACTTTAAAAAAAGACATAGGCAAACTGGAGCAAGTTCAGAGAAGAGTTACCAAGATGGTGAGCAGTCTGCAAATCATGTCCTATGAGGAACTGTTAAAGGATCTGGGAATGTTTAGGTTGCAAAAAAGAAGGCTGAGAGTAGACTTAATAGCTATCTACAAATATCTGAAGGGCTGTCACAGTGCAGAGGGATCAGCCCTATTCTCATCTGTACAAGGAAAGACTAGAAGCAATGGGATGAAACTGAAAGGGTGGAGACACTGATTAGATATTAGAAAAAACTTTCTGACAGTAAGGGTGATCAATGAGTGGAACAAGATACCTCGGGAGGTGGTGAGTTCTCTTTCAATGGAACTGTTCAAACAAAGGCTGGACAAATATCTGTCTGGGATGATTTAGTGAATCCTGCACTAAGCAGGGGGTTGGACCAGATGACCGTGGAGGTCCCTTCCAACTTAACTATTCTGTGATTCTATGTGATCTGTACCTTGGCATCATATGATGTGTCCCGGGAAAGTGTCACCCTCCGGCCATTACATGCGATCTGTATCTTGGTAGAGTCACCCTTATGGCCATCATGTGATGGAAAAAGTCATCCTCCGACCGTCACATGATCTGACCAGGGTCATTATCACTCTCCAGCCAACAGATGTGACCTGTACCGCAGCAGTCTCATCCTCATGCCACAAGTCATGACATGATCTGTACTGGGGATGCGTCATCATCTGGCCATGAAGTGACCTGTATCAGGCAGTATTACCCACCCACCATCACCTGTGACCCATGTTTGGACAACTTCACCCATTGGACATCATATGACCACTCCGTGGCAGTGCCACATTCCAGCTATTACATGACCTGTACCAGTGAAGCATTATCCCCATATTGGCGACATCACTTTCTGTCCATGTATGATCTGTACTGAGGCAGCGTCACCCTCCAGCCAACACATGCCACCTCAACCACAATTCCACTCACCTGCTCGTGGAATTGTGGTTGGGCGCCACAACTCACTTAATGCACATCAGTCCTCTGCTTCTGTACCAATGAGAAAAGGACAATGAGCCCCTGCCAGACACTCATACCTCACTATAACACCTACTACCCATCTTCCTTAACCCCTGCCCACCTCTAGACTCCTCTATCACTGCCATTAATGCATCCAGACACCCATCTGTCCCTTTCCTACTCCTCTAGCAGTTGCTTATCTCTATTGGGAAAAAATGATGAAACATTACACAAGCTCAGCTCTAGCTGCACTCCATGCACACAGATCCACCGCTTACACACCACATTCCACCATTTGCACATCACGCACACGGCTCCGCACCTGAACATCACGCACAAGCTTCAGCATCAGCACATCATGCACATGCCTCTAGCACCTGCACTTCATGCACATGCCTGAGCACCTACACATTATGCACACACCTCTAGCGCCTGCACATCATGCACATGCCTCTAGCGCCTACTCATCATACACATGCCTCTAGCGCCTGCACGTCACACACATGCCTCAAGCAAATGCGTTTTATGCACACGCCTCAAGCACCTGTACATCATGCACACAGCTCAGCACCTGAACATCACGCACACGGCTCCAGCGCCTGAACATCACGCACACGGCTCCAGCGCCTGAACATCACGCACACGGCTCCAGCGCCTGAACATCACGCACAATCTTCAGCATCAGCACATCATGCACACGCCTCTAGCACCTGCACTTAATGTACACGCCTCGAGCGCCTGCACTTTATGCACTCGCATCTAGCACCTGCACATCACACACACGGCTCAGCACCTGCACATCACGCACACGGCTCCAGCGCCTGCACATCACGCACACGGCTCCAGCGCCTGCACATCACGCACACGGCTCAGCACCTGCACATCATGCACACGGCTCAGCACCTGTACATCACGCACATGCCATAACATCTACACATCATGAACTCATCTCAGCACCTGCACATCACGCACACGGCTCCAGCGCCTTCACATCATGCAAAAGCCTCAGCACCAGCACATCATACACACGTCTCAGCACCTGCACATCACCAGGATTGCTAATCTTCCAGAAATTACTGGACATTCTGTAAAGATAGGGCACTTTTTCAGTGTCCATGAAAAATATTAGATGTGTAAGATTTCTGTGCTTGTCAGCGCTGGAGCCGGTTATTACACTCTATATGAGGGGCTGCTGATAAGTCTTTGGCTTTACCCATAAAGAAACGAGATAGGAAGATGAAACTTTACATTTATTCCACATACTCACCACTGATGCCAACACACTTCTTACATCGGTATTCCAAGTTCTGTAAGCCTTGCAAAAAGAAGGTATTCGGTTGTGCCTCAAACCAGTTATCCGTAGCAGCCATGACATCAGAAATAGAGTGAAATTTGGTACCCTTGAGGTGTTTCTTCAGGTTTGGAAAGAGATGATAGTCGGAGGGAGCGAGATCTGGTGAATAAGGTGGGTGGTCAACCAGCTGGAAGCCTAGCTCCACCAGTTTTGCCGTGGTCGCTTGTGCAGTGTGAGCGGAGGCGTTGTCTTGCAGGAACAAGATTCCTTTGGACAGCTTGCCGCGCCTTTTGGCCTTCAGAGCTGCCTTTAATTGGTCCAAAAGTTCAATGTAATTCCTTGCATTGATGGTAGAACCATTTTGAAGGTAGTCGACTAGCAGCACGCCCTTCTTATCCCACAACACAGACGCCATCACCTTAGTGGCTGAAGTTCTTTGGGCGAGGAGAACCACTGTGCCTCCACTCTTTTGACTGCTCCTTGGTTTCAGGGTCACACAAATAAATCCAGGTCTCATCCATAGTGACCAGTCGATCCAGGAAGTTCTTATCAGTCCGGAAACGCTGACAAATGGACTGGGAAGTTTCCATTCGCATGCTTTTCTGATTTGTTGTCAAACATTTGGGGACCCGCTTTGCAGATAGCTTCTTTATGTTCAAATGTTCATGGATAATGACACAAACACGTTCACGAGAAATCCCCATGATGTCTGCTATTCCTTTAGCTGAAATTGTCCGATTCTCCAGTATGAGGTTGTGCGCAGCATCGACGATCTCCGGAACAACAACCTCTCTCGGTCGTCCAGGACGTTCCTCATCATTGGTGCTGAAGTGGCCCGTTTTAGATTTGGCAACCCAGTTTTTAACTGTAGAATATGAAGGGCATTGATCCCCCAATGCATGCAACGCAAGGCTTCACACTCACAACAACGCACACAATACGAGGCTCTACACACTCAACACTACACAGACTTTGAGGTTCTACACACAACTCGAGGCTCTACACACAACTTGAAGCTACACATAAAAAACAACACTACACAGAACGCAAGGCTCTACACACACACAACATTATACACACACAACACTACATTCAATGCAAGGCTTTACACTCACAACACTACACACAATGCTAAGTACTACACAAACACACACAGGGCTACACACATCACTGCACACGACTTGAGGCTCCACACACACAACACTACACACAACACTTGGCTCTACACACGCAACACTACATGCAACGCAAGGCTTTACACTCACAACACTACACACAACTCAAGGCTCTACACACACCACACTACACACAACACGAGGCTCTACACACACAACACTACATGCAACGCAAGGCTTTGCACTCACAACATTACACACAATGCAAGTTTCTGCACCCACACACAACACTACACACAACACGAGGCTCTACATATGCAACGCGAGGTTCCACACATGCAACACTACACTTAACTCGAGGCTCTAGACACACGACATTACACACAACTCGAGGCTTAATACACACACAACTCAAGGCTCTACACACAACCAGACAACACTACACACAACTCGAGCCTCTACACACAGACAGCACTACACACAAGGTGAGGCTCTACACACACATCACTAAACACAATGTGAGGCTCTTTATACACTACACTACATGCAACACAAGCCTTTACACTCACAACACTACACACAATGCAAGGTTCTACACACACACACAACATTACACACACTGCAAGGCTCTACACACGCAACACTACACACAACTCGAGACTTTACACACACAACACTACACTCAACTCGATGCTCTACACACACACACACACACACAATGCACACAATGCGAAGCTCCACACAACTTGTAGCTCTACACACACAACACTGCACACAATGCAACCCTCTAAATACACACAACACGTGGCTCTACACATGCAACGCGAGGCTCCACACACTCAACACAACACACAACCCGAGGCTCTACATACACACACAAGACTACACTACTCGAGGTTCTACACACAACTTGAGGCTCTACACACACAACACTACACACAACTCGATGCTCTACACACACACACACACAATGCACACAATGCGAAGCTCCACACAACTCGTAGCTCTACACACACACACAACACTGCACACAATGCAACCCTCTAAACACACACAACACGTGGCTCTACACATGCAACGCGAGGCTCCACACACTCAACACAACACACAACCCGAGGCTCTACATACACACACAAGACTACACTACTCGAGGTTCTACACACAACTTGAGGCTCTACACACACAACACTACACACAACTCGAGGCTCTGCACACACAACTCTACACACAACATGAGGCTCTACACACACACAAACACAACACACAACGTGTGGCTCTACACACACAACACTGCACACAACGTGAGGCTCTACATACACAACACTACATGCAACACATGGCTGTACACACACAACACTACACACAACTCAAAGCTCTACACACAACAAACAACTCGAAGCTCTACACACACACACACACACTACACACAACGATTGGCTCTACACACACAACACTACACATAACTTGAGGTTCTACACATATACAAACACAACGCGTGGCTCTGCACATACAACTCTACACACAGCACGAGGCTCTACACACACAACACTACACGCAACGCTCTACACACACAACACTACATGCATCGCAAGGCTTTACACTACACACAACACTCTGCAAGGTTCTACGCACACACAAAACACTACACACAAAGCATGACTCTACACACACAACGCGAGGCTCTACAGACACACACACAGTACTACACACAACTCAAGGTTCTATACACACAGACAACACTACACAAAACTCAAGGCTCTACACAAACACACATCACTACACAAAACGCGAGGCTCTACACACACAACACTACACACAACACAAGACTCTACACACACACAACTACACGCAACTCAAGGCTCTACACGCAACGCTCTACACACACTATACAACGCAAGGCTTTACACTCACAACAGTGCACACAAACAAGGTTCTACACACACTCACAACACTACACACAATGCAAGGTTCTACACACACAACACTACACAAAACTCAAGGCTCTACACACACAACACTACACACAACACAAGACTCTACACACACACAACTACACGCAACTCAAGGCTCTACACACAACGCTCTACACACACTATACAACGCAAGGCTTTACACTCACAACACTACACACAATGCAAGGTTCTACACACACAACACTGCACACAACTCGAGGTTCTACACAAACACACATCACTACACAAAACGCGAGGCTCTACACACACAACACTACACACAACTCAAGGATCTATACGCGCAACTTTATAAGCAAGGCTCTACACACTCAACGCCTGACTGTACACATGCAACGCAAGGCTCTACACACGCAACACGAGGCGCTACACACTCAACACTACACAAATTGATGCTCTACATACACACACACACACAACTTGAGGCTCTACAAACAGACAGCACTACACACAACTCGGGGCTTTACACATACACAAAACACTACACACAACTCGAGGCTCTACACACACAACACCATATATAAAGCGAGGCTCCACACACACAACACTGCACACAATGCAAGACTCTACACACACAACACAACACACAACGCGTGGCTTTACACATACAACACTGCCCACAATTCAAGGCTTTACACACACAACAGTGCACACAATGCAAGGCTCTACACACACAACACTACACGCAATGCAAGGTTCCCCACACACACATACACACACACACACACACACACTACACACAACGTGTGGCTCTACACACACAACACAAGGCTCCACACACAAAACACAAGGTGTCGCTCTACACACTCAACACTGCACACAATGCAAGGCTCTACACACGCAACACGAGACTGTAAACAGGCAAAACAACACTCCAGACACACAACACTACACACAACACGTGGCTATACGCACACAACACGAGGCTCCACGCACACAGCACTGCTCCCAATGCAAGGCTCTACAAAAGTAATGCGAGGCTACATACACTCAACACATGGCTGTACACAACACAACACTACACACAACTCGAAGCTCTACATACACGCAACACTACACACAACTCGAGGCTCTACACACACAGACAAAACTACACACAACTCGAGGCTCTACACACACACACAACGTGTGGCTCTACACACACAACACTACACACAACACACAACTCGAAGCTCTACACACACACACACACACACACTACACACAACGCTTGGCTCTACACACACAACACTACACATAACTTGAGGTTCTACACAAATACAAACACAACGCGTGGCTATGCACATACAACTACACACAGCACGAGGCTCTACACACACACACACACACAACACTACACGCAATGCTCTACACACACAACACTACATGCATCGCAAGGCTTTACACTACACACAACACACTGCAAGTTTCTACACACACACAAAACACTACACACAAAGCGTGGCTCTACACACACAACGCGAGGCTCTACAGACACACACACAGTACTACACACAACTCAAGGTTCTACACACACAGACAACACTACACAAAACTGAAGGCTCTACACAAACACACATCACTACACAAAACGCGAGGCTCTACACAGACAACACTACACACAACACAAGGCTCTACACACACACACAACTACACGCAATGCTCTACACACACACTATACAACGCAAGGCTTTACACTCACAACACTGCAAACAAGCAAGGTTCTACACACACAACGTGTGGCTCTACACACACAACACTGCCCACAATTCGAGGCTCTACACAAACAACAGTGCACACAATGCAAGGCTCTACACACACAACACTACATACAACCTTAGGCTCTACACACAGCACTACACAGCACTCAAGGCTCTACACATGACACTAAACACAACTCAAAGCTCTTCACACACACACAAAACTCTACACACAACTCAAGGCTCTACACGCGCAACACTATATGCAAGGCTCTATACACACTCAACGCCTGGCTCTACACATGCAACGCAAGGCTCTACACACGCAACACGAGGCGCTACACACTCAACACTACTCACAACTTGACGCTCTGCATACACACAACTTGAGGCTCTACATACACAACACCATATGGAACGCGAGGCTCCACACACACAACACTGCACACAATACAAAACTCTACACACATTCAATGCCTGGCTCTACACATGCAACGCAAGGCTCTACACACGAAACACGAGGCGCTACACACGAAACACTACACACAACTTGAGGCTCTACACACACACAGACAGCACTACACACAACGCGAGGCTCTACACACAAAACAATAAAACACACAATGCAAGGCTCTACACACGAAACACGAGGCGCTACACACTCAACACTACACACAACTTGAGGCTCTACACACACACAGACAGCACTACACACAAGGCGAGGCTCAACACATACAGTACTACACACAACGCGAGGCTCTACACACAAAACAATAAAACACACAATGCAAGGCTCTACACACACAACACTTCACACAACTCGAGGTTCTACACACACACCACTATATGTAATGCAAGGCTCTACACACACAACACTGCACACAATGCAAGACACTACACAAATACAACACGAGGCTCTACACACGCAACGCTAGCCTCTACACAGGCAACGTGAGGCTCTACACAAAACTCACAATACTACACACAACTCGAGGCTCTACAGACACACACACACAACACTACACTACACACAACTCCAGGCTCTACACACGACATTACACACAACTCAAGGCTCTACAGACACAACACTATATGTAATGCAAGGCTCTACACTCACAACACTACACATAACGCGTGGCTCTACACTCACAACACTGCACACAATGCAAGGCTCTACACACACACAACGCGTGGCTCTACACATGCCTCGCGAGGCTCTACACACGCAACATGAGGCTCTACACACTCAACACTACACACAACTTGAGGCTCTACACACAAAACACTACACGCAACGCAAAGCTCTACACACACAATACTACACACAACTTGAGGTTTTACACACACAACACTACATGCAACGCAAGACTTTACACACACAACATTACACACATTGCAAGGCTCTACACAAACACAACGTGAGGATCTACACACACAACTCGAGGCTCTACACACACACGACACTAAACACAACTCGAGACTCTACACACACGCACAACACTACACACAACTCGAGGCTCTACACATGACACTACACACAACCCGAAGCTCTACATACACACACACAACACTACACACAACTCGAGGCTCTACACACACGCACAACACTATATACAACTCGAGGCTCTACACACGCACAACACTACACACAACTTGAGGCTCTACACACACGCACAACACTACACACAACTCGAGGCTCTACACATGACACTACACACAACCCGAAGCTCTACATACACACACACAACACTACACACAACTCAAGGCTCTACACGCACAACACTACACACAACTCGAGGCTCTACACATGACACTACACACAACCCGAAGCTCTACATACACACACACAACACTACACACAACTCAAGGCTCTACACGCACAACACTACACACAACTCGAGGCTCTACACATGACACTACACACAACTCGAGGCTCTACAGATGACACTACACACAACTCGAGGCTCTACATACACAAACATACAATACTACACACAACGTGAGGCTCTATACACACAACATGAGGCTCTACACATGACACTACACACAACTACACACAAGACTAAACACACAACAGGTATGTTCAAGAAACAAAGTTGCTGCTTGTGTATGAAGATTAAAGCCTTTATTTATTCAGTGTCTTAACCTAAAATCAGATAGAGAGTACGCAATTTGGTCAACAGTAGACCTTGTTCCCCTAAATTCAATATAAGGCAGTACTTCTTTATAAGTAAGAGGTAATTAAAACATAATTAAAACCATAGGAAACAACTGATTTATTAACTCCTACATCCCTGGTATAAGATACTTGCATGTATGTGGCAAGTATCTATAAAGGCAGACACATTACTATCAAATAATCTCATTTTTTTTTTCTTTCCTTGACTGTTATTCTCAAATTGATTTGTTATTCTAATATAAATAATTATAGATTATCAGGTACTGAATAAATATATATATTCATTAATAATGCTCATTTAATATCAAATATGAATTATTATATGTTTATCCAGTGAGATCTTAAAACCTAGAGTTATAATAAAGGTATATACAGGAGTATACAAATTTTCTATTTCATTCATTGAAGATAATGGCAATATATAAATATGTGAAAAGTAGATATAGAAAATAAATTAAATAGCATATTAAAAAATTAAAATTTATCCTGATAATAGAAAATATATTTTCTTGTATATATATTTATTAATAGTTATTAAATGTACAAAAGGTCAGATCTGTAACTGAGACCTCTGGGGAACCTGGTGTCTAGTTTCAAATCCAGAACGCCTCCTGTTTATATATTTGGATTAGACTTACTTTCAATTTTCTGCCTTTTTGTACTACTTCAATACCATAATATAACGATGTACAGTGGTGCCTTGGGTTAAGAGTTTAATTTGTTCCGTGACGGAGCTCTTAACCCAAAACACTTGTAAGTCAAATCAATTTTCCCCATTGAAATGAACGGAAAAGCCATTAATCCGTTCCGGATCGCGAAGCTCTCCCACTGATTTTAATAGGGATGACGCTGCCCCATTGAAAGCAATAGGACGCAGGCACCCTCGCTGTGATTTTCGGGGAAGGCCTTTAAATATAAGCCCTTCCCTGAAAATCATCCCTTGCTGGAGTAAAAAAATATATGCTCACCTGTCTGCCGGGGTTCAGGCGCGTCTAGTCGCCGCTTGTTCTCCCTGCACTGCTCTGAAGCTTTTCAGCAGGTGGGATTAAAAATGCAGGGAGAACAAGTGGCGGCTAGACACCCCTGAGCCCCGGCAGCAGCGGACAGGTGATTATATATATTTTTTACTACAGCTAAGGAAGATTTTCAGGGAAGGGCTTATATTTAAAGCCCTTCCTTGGAAATCACTTCAGGGGTTGCCGGCAGGCTATTGCTTTCAATAGGGCCACCAGCAGCAGCGGAGGTCCCATTTAGAGCAAGGCTCTTAACCCAAGTTTTTGCTCTTAAATCAGAAAAAAAATTCGGGAGAGAGCCTGCTCTCAAGTCAAAAAGCTTGTAAGCTGAGGCACTCTTAACCCAAGGTATCACTGTATCTATATTTTTATTGTGTCTCTTGCAGCACCCGAACGTCCCTGGTCAGTATTTTTAGTATATCGTAGAATTTCCGCGCTTCTGCTTCTGAGCTTACGGGTGGTACAGCCTACATATTTCATGTTGCACTTACTGCATGCAATAATGTAGACCATGTTGACGCTGCCGCAATGAATAAATTGGTTGATAGAGAAATATTTTGAGTTACTGCTACTGCTGAAGCTGCGTGTTTTTTGTGTTTTTCTGCATGTTCCGCATCTTGTTTTCTTACAGCCGAATGTGCCTTTATGTTCTAGGTAGAGACGAGCGAACCTACTCGTTTCGAGTAATTACTCGCCCGAGCGCCGCGATTTTCGAGTACTTCCGTACTCGGGTGAAAAGATTCGGCGGGCGCCGGGGGAAGGCGTGGCGGAGCGGGGGTAGCAGCGGGGAACAGGGGGGAGCGCTCTCTCTCTCCCTCTCCCCCCCCCCCCACTCTCCGCTGCAACCCCCCACTCACCCACGGCGCCCCCCGAATCTTTTCGCCCGAATACGGAAGTATTTGAAAATCGCAGCGTTCGGGCGAAAAAGGGGCGTGGCCGAGTACGCTCGCTCATCTCTAGTTCTAGGCATTGCAGCTGTTTATTCGAAGCGGATTGAAATAAACTAGAGGATAGCATATTGCGTATGTTCTTATCTTTTCTCGCTACACATGATACTCCTTTTTTTAATACACCATTTATCGTGTCATCTTGAGAATCGGTAAGTATTGGAAAAATATTTTTTACATTTCCTGAACATTTCTGCTGTAGGCCTTAGGAAACGTTAATTCATAATTCTTTTCAATTGAGCCTAGTGATTAGTATTGTTGAGGAGCTCCGCGCGCTCTTTTTGTTCTACTTTTTTTAGGATGTTTTTATTGTATCCCCTTTCCTGCAGCCTTTGGCATATCATGTTTTTGTGTGTACTGAAATCTTATGGAGTGCCTGGGATGAGAGCTGGATGCGGGCAGGATAGTATTGGCAGAGGTGAGTTTTCTGTACACAGCCGTATTGACTGTAAATGTGTGGCATTACCGCAAAGCAGTAAATCTAGAAGAGGTATCTCTGTTTCATCCGTGGTTATCGTAAAGCTAGACTCCTTTTTCTATCCAGTCGTTATTCAGCCGCCTCTGCATTATGCCAGTCGCTGCATTGGCTGCCCATCCACTGCAGAACTAAATTTAAACTCCTCTACCTCACTCACAAAGCTCTGCATGGCGCTGCGCCACCATACATCGCCTCCCTACTGTCAGTATACCACCCAGCCCACTTACTCCGATCCGCTAACACCCTCAGACTAAACACCCCTGTAATACGAACCTCACATGCTCGCCTACAGGTCTTCACTAGAGCAGCACCCATCCTCTGGAATGCTCTACCCCAAGGCATCCGGACAATTCCCGATGCACGAAATTTCAGACGTGCCTTAAAAACGCACCTCTTCAGGGAAGCATACCAAATCTCCTGACCTAGTCCCTCGCCCCTCCCTATGGTGCTCCACCCTGTTTGCCTTCTGATAAATGATCTGTACATAATATTTCCTATTGCCTGTGTTCCAAACCCCTGCACCTCCTGTACCCCCCCAACCCATTTGTGTCTAACCCAATGTATCTCACATTGTAATTGTTGTATTGTTTTGCATTTATCCATGCCTGAAAGCGCTGCGGAATACGGTGGCGCTATACAAATAAAGATTATTATTATTATTATTGGTTCACTGCTTGGAACATCCTGCCAAATTATCCCAATGTCATCGATGTATCTGTTATAGCGCCCCATGTGGCCACAAAATGGGTTATTGTCTGAAAAAATAAAAAATTCCTCCCACTAACTCATCACCAGATTGGCGATGGTGGGAGAGAATTGGGAGCCCATAGGGGTCTACACACACAACACTGCATGCAACGCAAGGCTTTACACGCACAACACTGCACACAATGCACGGATCTACACACACAACGCGAGACGCTCTCTCTACATATATACACACACACGCAACACTACAGAAACCGCAAGGCTCTACATACATACATACATACATACATACACTACACACAATGCAATGCTCTATCTATCTATCTATCTATCTATCTATCCATCCATCCATCCATCCATCTATGTACAGACACATAAGAAAAAAAAAACACTACACACACGTGATGTTGTACACGTGAGCCAATCCTGTGGGGGCTCTATAAAAGTTCTCAGTTGACTCCTCCCACACATGGTTGGTCACATGCTCATGACATCACCAAAGGTCCTATAGACCAGTGAGATCTCCACTCCCAGAGCGGACGGCCATCTTCTGCTGCAGAATCCCGGCTCCTGTATGCAGGTGAGTGATTGAAGGGGGAACGTAGAGGACGGGGCGGACAGGCAATTATATTGGAGGCGGATGGGAAGACCAGGGGGACATATATACTGGAGGGGGACGGGAAGACCACGGGGACGGGAAGACTAGGGGGACATATATACTGGAGGGGGACAGGAAGACTAGGGGGACATATATACTGGAGGGGAACAGGAAGACCAGGGGGACGGGAAGACTAGGGGGACATATATACTGGAGGGGGACAGGAAGACTAGGGGGACATATATACTGGAGGGGGGCGGGAAGACTAGGGGGACATATATACTGGAGGGGGGCGGGAAGACTAGGGGGACATATATACTGGAGGGGGGCAGGAAGACTAGGTGGACATATATACTGGAGGGGGGCGGGAAGACTAGGGGGACATATATACTGGAGGGGGACAGGAAGACCAGGGGGACATATATACTGGAGGGGGACGGGAAGACCAGGGGGACATATATACTGGAGGGGGACGGGAAGACCAGGGGGACATATATACTGGAGGGGGACGGGAAGACCAGGGGGACATATATACTGGAGGGGGACGGGAAGACCAGGGGGACATATATACTGGAGGGGGACGGGAAGACCAGGGGGACATATATACTGGAGGGGGACGGGAAGACCAGGGGGACATATATACTGGAGGGGGGCGGGAAGACCAGGGGGACATATATACTGGAGGGGGACGGGAAGAACAGGGGGACACATATACTGGAGGGGGACGGGAAGACCAGGGGGACATATATACAGGAGGGGGACGGGAAGACCAGGGGGACATATATACTGGAGGGGGATGGGAAGACCAGAGGGACATATATACAGGAGGGGGACGGGAAGACCAGGGGGATATATATACAGGAGGGGGACGGGAAGACCAGGGGGACATATATACAGGAGGGGGCGGGAAGATCAGGGGGACATATATACAGGAGGGGGGCGGGAAGATCAGGGGGACATATATACAGGAGGGGGGCGGGAAGACCAGGGGGGGACATACATACAGGAGGGGGGCTGGAAGACCAGGGGGACATACATACAGGAGGGGGGCTGGAAGACCAGGGGGATATACATACAGGAGGGGGCTGGAAGACCAGGGGGACATATATACAGGAGGGGGGCGGAAAGAACAGGGAGACATATATACAGGAGGGGGGCGGGAAGACCAGGGAGGGACATATATACAGGAGGGGGCGGGAAGATCAGGGGGACATATATACAGGAGAAGGCGGGAAGATCAGGGGGACATATATACAGGAGGGGGGCGGAAAGACCAGGGGGGACATACATACAGGAGGGGGGCGGGAAGACCAGGGGGGGACATACATACAGGAGGGGGGTGGGAAGACCAGAGGAGACATACATACAGGAGGGGGGCGGGAAGACTACTAGGGACATACATACAGGAGGGGGGCGGGAAGACCAGGGGGGACATCCATACAGGAGGGGGGCTGGAAGACCAGGGGGACATACATACAGGAGGGGGGCTGAAAGACCAGGGGGACATACATACAGGAGGGGGCTGGAAGACCAGGGGGACATATATACAGGAGGGGGGCAGGAAGAACAGGGAGACATATATACAGGAGGGGGACATATATAATGTAGGGGGACAGGAAGACCAAGGGGACATATATACAGGAGGGGGCTGGAAGACCAGGGGGACATATATACAGGAGGGGGATGGGGAGACCAAGGGCGCAGAGACCAAGGAGGGTGGACGGAAATACTGGAGAGGAGGGTTGCAAGGGAGGGGAGGGGGGGGGGGGAAGCGAGAAGACCAGGGCTGTAACAATATGGGGAATGTGTAGAATATAAATGAAGAGGGATAATATTAGGATGTATTTGGGGCGTTTAGTATTCTGTGGTGTTCCTTTCATGCTTGTTATGGGTGATGTTCCAGATGGAGCCGGTTAGCAGTCGCATTACCATGCCGGCATTATCGGTGCTGCCACGGGAGTACAAGCTTGTCATGTTGGGAGCTGGCGGTGTGGGGAAGAGCGGTGAGTATGTGACCTATAGGAATTCTGCGATTGGCTTTTACATGTCCAGTGCATTTCTGTGATGACTGGCTGTAACACACGTGTATCTCCACAGCCATGACCATGCAGTTCATCAGCCATCGTTTTCCGGAAGATCACGACCCCACTATTGGTGAGTAGCAACGACTGCCCATTGGCTGCCTATTTCCAGCAAGCTCCACCCATAACAATTCTCTCCTTATTTCCAGAGGATGCTTATAAAATCCGCATACGAATTGATGATGAACCAGCCAACCTGGATATCCTGGACACTGCTGGACAGGTAGGTGGATGTGACATTGATTAATGTCCAGAAACAGCTGGAGAAGAGATGAGTGAGGAAGCCAGCGGGCAGAAGAGATTGGCCGACGGGGAGGGGGGCTGGGTGCAGTGAAGGATATCGGAGGTGGATGGGGGGGATGTCGGAGGTCCACAGCAAGAGCCAAAGGATGTCTGGAGGTGAGGGATGTGTTGCCGCGGTGAGGAATGATGGGGTGGGTGAGGGATGTCTGAAGCCAGACAGGAGCAGGGGCGAGGGATGTCTGAAGCCGGACAGGAGAGGGGGGGGGGGGGGGCGAGGGATGTCTGAAGCCGGACAGGAGAGGGGGAGGGGGCGAGGGATGTCTGAAGCCGGACAGGAGAGGGGGAGGGGGCGAGGGATGTCTGAAGCCGGACAGGAGAGGGGGAGGGGGCGAGGGATGTCTGAAGCCGGACAGGAGAGGGAGCGAGGGATGTCTGAAGCCGGACAGGAGAGGGGGCGAGGGATGTCTGAAGCCGGACAGGAGAGGGGGAGGGGGCGAGGGATGTCTGAAGCCGGACAGGAGAGGGGGAGGGGGCGAGGGATGTCTGAAGTCGGACAGGAGAGGGGGCGGGGGCAAGGGATGTCTGAAGCCGGACAGGAGAGGGGGCGAGGGATGTCTGAAGCCGGACAGGAGAGGGAGAGGGGGCGAGGGATGTCTGAAGCAGGACAGGAGAGGGGGAGGGGGCGAGAGATGTCTGAAGCCGGACAGGAGAGGGGGAGGGGGCGAGGGATGTCTAAATCCGGACAGGAGAGGGGGAGGGGGCGAGGGATGTCTGAAGCCGGACAGGAGAGGGGGCGAGGGATGTCTGAAGCCGGACAGGAGAGGGGGAGGGGGCGAGGGATGTCTGAAGCCGGACAGGAGAGGGGGAGGGGGCGAGGGATGTCTGAAGCCGGACAGGAGAGGGGGAGGGGGCGAGGGATGTCTGAAGCCGGACAGGAGAGGGGGAGGGGGCGAGGGATGTCTGAAGCCGGACAGGAGAGGGGGCGAGGGATGTCTGAAGCCGGACAGGAGAGGGGGCGAGGGATGTCTGAAGCCGGACAGGAGAGGGGGAGGGGGCGAGGGATGTCTGAAGCCGGACAGGAGAGGGGGCGAGGGATGTCTGAAGCCGGACAGGAGAGGGGGCGAGGGATGTCTGAAGCCGGACAGGAGAGGGGGAGGGGGCGAGGGATGTCTGAAGCCGGACAGGAGAGGGGGAGGGGTCGAGGGATGTCTGAAGCCGGACAGGAGAGGGGGAGGGGGCGAGGGATGTCTGAAGCCAGACAGGAGAGGGGGAGGGGGCGAGGGATGTCTGAAGCCGGACAGGAGAGGGGGAGGGGGCGAGGGATTTCTGAAGTCGGACAGGAGAGGGGGAGGGGGCGAGGGATGTCTGAAGCCGGACAGGAGAGGGGGAGAGGGCGAGGGATGTCTGAAGCCGGACAGGAGAGGGGGAGGGGGCGAGGGATGTCTGAAGTTGGATAGAAGGAAAGGAGGGGAGACAGGGATGTCTGAAGCCGGACAGTAGTGGGGGGCGAGGGATGTCTGAAGCCGTACAAGAGAGAAAGGGGGGGCGAATGAGGGATGTTTAGGGCTGGACAGTTGAGAGAGGGAAGGGGCAGGGGATGTTGGAGGGAGTCTTTGTGGTGCCCGTGCCTCTGTCATCACAGAGGGCTCCATGTTTAGGGCTGCCTCTGTAGCGTCCATGAGATTGTTCTTGTGTTTGCAGGCAGAGTTCACAGCCATGCGGGATCAGTACATGAGAGCAGGGGAAGGCTTCATCATTTGCTATTCAATCACTGACCGACGCAGTTTCCATGAAGTGCGTGAATTCAAACAGCTGATCTATCGTGTCAGGCGGACAGATGACACACCGGTGGTATTGGTGGGGAATAAGTCAGACCTCTCTTGTCTTCGCCAGGTAAATGCAAGCAACTGCTTCTACCAGCCATGCTTGTCGTATACGGTCATGCTGCATCCTTATCTCATACTGTCTACTCCTTGCTAGGTCTCCAAAGAAGAAGGCAGCTCATTAGCGAGAGAGTTCAACTGTCCATTTTTCGAGACTTCGGCTGCATTCCGCTACTACATTGATGATGTCTTCCATGCACTGGTCCGTGAGATCCGCAGGAAAGAGAAGGAGGCGGCTCTGGCCAATGAACGCAAATTCAAACCCAAGTCGTCTCTGTGGAAGCGACTAAAGTCTCCATTCAGAAAAAAGAAGGAATCAGTGACTTGAGGGGGCCAGGGGGTTTGCGGGGATAGCGCTTACCATCCGGGGAGATGCAGGTGGAGGCCAGGCTTTTTGCGGGCTCTATGTAAATAGATACACTGGGCATATTATATATAACATGAGCTAAGGCCAGACTGCTCTCCCCTTTCTCAGCTGTGAATTACTAACCACACATACTATAAGACATGCAGACGCTGCACATGAGGTCAGGTGAAGGGGAACTTCCTTACTACTGTGTTCACAACTGGAGCGCAGACCACAACTGGAACTGCCCACATGACCGTTCTATGATCCGGTTTCTGCGGGTCACCCCAGATATGAAGTCACTGGTAGAGGAGGACACATGTAGATCCTCCAGAGGTGAAGTATCCATGCCTCTTGTTTTGCACACTTTTTGTATGTTTTTTTCTATATCTTATTAACAGTTGTGTATAGTAAACCTGCTGTGTCTTTACTGATGGCTTCAAACGAGTCCTTCTACAGCTGGATGGAGATTTGTTGGCACAATGGTGGTAGTCGGACTGCTCCTAGAGAGTGTGATTATATCCAACCATTCATGACTCACTGGGACAGGGCACTGTGTCACCTACGATGAGCACCCAGCCCAGACACACTCTGTGCTGACATCATACATAGGAAGATGAAGCTGAGCTCAGAATATGGATGCCCCATGTAGGGTGAGCCATGACTTGTGGGATGGTAGAACGCAGGTTGGCGCAGTAATGGAGGTGGGTTTAGCATAGCCTGGGATTGACAAGGCAACTGTTAGGTGGATTAACAACTGGCTGAGTGATCGTATTCAAAGAGTGGTCATAAATGGCTGCACATCCAAGTGGAAGAATGTATCAAGTGGGGTACCACAAGGCTCTGTCCTAGGCCCAGTGTTGTTTAACATTTTTATAAATGATCTGGAGGAGGGAATTGATGGAAAACTGATCAAATTTGCCGACGACACAATGCTAGGAGGGATAGCTAAAACTAGGGAAAAGAGGGAGAGCATTCAAAAAGACCTAGAAAAGCTTGAACAGTGGGCAGCGATTAACAGAATGGTATTTAGCAAGGAGAAATGCAAAGTCCTACATCTGGGCAAGAAAAATGAAAAAAGCACATACAGAATGGGAGGAATTGGGCTAAGCAGCTCATGTGAAAAAGACTCGGGTATACTAATAGATCATAGACTGAACATGAGTCAACAATGTGATGCAGCAGCCAAAAAGGCAAACACGATTCTGGGATGTATTAAGAGAAGCATAGAGTCTAGATCACATGAGGTAATTATCCCCCTCTACTCTTCCTTAGTCAAACCTCATTTGGAATACGGTGTCTAGTTCTGGGCACCCCACTTTAAAAAAGAGAAAAACAAACTGGAGCAAGTTCAGGAAGGAGTTACCAAGATGGTGAGCGGTCTGCAAATCATGTCCTATGAAGAATGGTTAAAGGATCTGGGAATGTTAAGCTTACAAAAAAGAAGGCTGAGAGGAGACTTAAAGGGGTTGTCCCGCGCCGAAACAGGTTTTTTTTTTTTCAATAGCCCCCCCGTTCGGCGCGAGACAAACCCGATGCAGGGGTTAAAAAAGAAAACCGCATAGTGCTTACCTGAATCCCCGTGCTCCGGTGACTTCTTACTTACCTGGTGAAGATGGCCGCCGGGATCTTCTCCCTCGGTGGACCGCAGGTCTTCTGTGCGGTCCATTGCCGATTCCAGCCTCCTGATTGGCTGGAATCGGCACGTGACGGGGCGGAGCTACAAGGAGCCGCTCTCCGGCACGAGCGGCCCCATTCAGAAAAGAAGAAGACCGGACTGCGCAAGCGCGTCTAATCCGGCGATTAGACGCTGAAAATTAGACGGCACCATGGAGACGAGGACGCTAGCAACGGAACAGGTAAGTGAATAACTTCTGTTTGGCTCATAATTAATGCACAATGTAAATTACAAAGTGCATTAATATGGCCATACAGAAGTGCTTACCCCAACTTTGTTTCGCGGGACAACCCCTTTAATAGCAGTCTACAAATATCTGAAGGGCTGTCACAGTGCAGAGGGATCAGCTCTATTCTCATCTGCACAAGGAAAGACGAGAAGCAATGGGATGAAACAGAAAGGGAGGAGGCACAGATTAGATATTAGAAAAACTTTCTTACAGTGAGGGTGATCAATGAGTGGAACAGGTTGCCACGGGAGGTAGCGAGTTCTCCTTCAATGGAAGTGTTCAAAAAAGGCTGGACAAATATCTGTCTGAGATGACCCAGGAGGTCCCTTCCCATTTTACCATTCTATGATTCTACAGTTTGATGGAACAGATTTTTTACTCTGGCTAGGGCACAAAGTGTACTTACCTTCACACAGGAAACCTGCAGCAAATACACTGGAAACCCACAGTGGCCAAATCTGCAACCAAATGGTGTGAATCTGTCCATGTTTAGTTTTTTTTCATGACCTGTGGATTTTAGCTGTCGTATTCCAAGAGTTGAAATCCACTGCATAAATAGACATACTGCGGATATCGAATCTGCTGCATTTTTCAAAAGCAGTGCAGATTCATTGCAGAGACTTTGAACTCCATGTATGATAGATTTTAGAAATCTTAACTTGGCTTGTACTGGCAATGCTGCAAAATTTATGCTCTGTGTGATGCTGGCCTAATGGTTATAGATAGTAGCACACAACTTGGTGGTTATGTCCATGGGTGGGTGGGATTCTGCATGCCGGACCACACAGCATAATCCAACTCTGCCCATGGCCAAGACACTGAGTACCTGTCCAGGTCTTCATGCGGATATGTGCAGAAACGCCGGTGCACATGCGTAGTAATTTTTTCATTATTTTTTTAAAATATGCTTTTTTATGGAATCTGCAGCCCATATACCATACAAGTGCGGATCGAATGGTTTCCATTGATTTCAATGGAGTGAAAGCCTGGTGATGTCAGTAGAACCAGGAGCTCGCTGGATGCATTGCTCACGCTGCCATTCACAAGCCACACCACCTACATTGGCCCAGTGTCCACCGGCAGATTTGAATTGCGGGTCAACCGCGCAAACGATCCGCAGTTCAAGCCGCCCATAGGAAGACATGGGCGTCCGCAGCTGAATTAAAGCATGCAGACTTGTTTTGCGGACCTTTTGGTCTGGAAAACAAATCGCAGCATGCTCCATTTCGCTTTGGTTTCCATACAGACGGCTTCCATTGACTGCCAGTGGACATTGGGCTAACGTTGGCGGCGTGGCTTGTGAATGGCAGCGTAAGCAATGCAGTCATTGAGCTCCTGGTTTTACCGCTATCGCCAGGCTTTCATTCCATCTACCAACAACATTTTGGGACACAGGAAGAGTTCAGCTTGGACCTTCAGCCACTGCTGAGGGAGATTTGGGCAATATTAGGTGCTTCTTTGGCAAGCCATGCCTCCACCATGGTGTTGCCACACATGCAGTCTGCTACACCACCTTGTGCTGGAGAGCCTGGTGTGATTCGGCAGATCAAGCTTGGAGAGCCAGGCAACTGTCAGAGAAAGCCAGAGGTTGGTGCACGGTTGTAGCAGTTTGTCTCCGAGGAGCTTGACTATGGGCAGGGAGGCACAATAATCATGCAATGGAAGGGCTGGGCTTTTATAGTATATCCAATTAAGAGCGGAACCAAGACAGGGTAGCTGATGAAGAGGCCAGAAATAAGGCTAAGGGTCCAGCAGGGAAGCTGTCTGCCTGGAGCACAGGAGCTCCTGGGTTCGAGCCCTGACAGTCCTCTGCTGTAGCTCATATCTCTTCTTCATGGGCTTCTTGGTAGGCTCTGATACAGTGGAGTCCCCAATAAGCGATAACGAATGGGACTGGAGAGCAAATATTAAAGCAATGGCTACCAGATGTGACCTAGATAAGCTTTTCCAATGAATTGAGTCTACCCACAAGCTATCCTTGACGCTAATTCAGGAAGAACAACAGGTTGATCACAGTCGAGAGGCTCAGAAACAAACTTTCACTCTCCTTGGTGGGGCTCACACGGATTCCAGCAGTGACCCTGCGTACGACCGTGTAATGTACTGCACATGACCGCGTACTTGCACAAATGGTCATGCACAGTACACCTTATTTGTTTGCTAAGCCGTTACTTAGCAGTGACGTGGATACCCGTAACCCATACGCATGTAATTGCAGATGGTCTACAAGTGTATCTGCGAACATAAAGAACAATGGGCTCTATGACGTGGATTCTGCAAAAAAATAGAACATGCGTTCTATTTTCCACGAACGGATAAGGCAATTCTGACCTGCTAATGTTAGCGGAACTGTGTAATCCAATGCTTTTGATTGATCTGCGTATTACCTCAGATCAAACCCTCGGGAATCTGCAATTCCTTTCCGGTCGTGTGAGACTGGCCATAGAAACCTACAGACAAGCAACACAAGCACAGTCCACCGAAATTGCTAACATACTATCTCATACAGACGACCTATAAAACTGACATCGGAGAAATAGTCTCTGCATACGTGGCCTCTGTGAGGATGTTAACACAACCCAAATGGAGGATGGACCCAAACCTTCAGATCTTTGCTTCAATGTTCTGTTGTCAAACCCATAGAGATTAGTGGTATTCATAGAGCCCTGGGTCCCAAATCGATAGTTCCAAAATGGCCAAAAGGCGTCATATGTTACATATAATGACAAAGACGTCATTCTGAAACTGCCAACTTATTAGATCAATATTCAGCTATCATCATTTTACTGGACCTAGCCAGACATCTACTCAAACTCCGCAGATCCCCCAAACCGTTACTAGATGTCTTAGATGAGAAAGACATTATATACCGCTGAGGATACCCATTTCAACTACAGTCAAAAAGGATGGCTGATCGAACTTGCCTAAATTTCTGGGTACCAATGTTCTCACTACCAGATTGGCAGTCTGTTCCAGTCACAGCTCTGAGAGCACAATGGTAAACCATGCATCCAAACCAGCAGACCGCGGATGTCCTTGTGATCCAAGACCTGAATGATCTATGAGATAACACTTCTGTGTCTAGCAGTGACGACTTGTTACCGGCGCAGACTGAGACTTGTAGTAGAACAGCGTTGCAGCAGTTTACTGATCTCCACAGGTTTATAACATTCACAGTTTGTCGGCATACAATTATCTACCATAGTTGCCAACTGTACGATGGCGGTGAGGTGGCCGGAGTGATCAGGGAGGTGGTTGGTGTACAACCAGGCCCTGCTGCGACCTAAATTAGGAATAAACGGCATTAGAGAACAGGAGGCTTCTGTGGCCGTGGGGACTTCAGTTCTGGCCTCCGTGTGCTCCTGCCTGATCAGATTAAGCACTAGATGCTGTGCTGACTCAACCAGAGACCGGGCCAAAGGTGCTCAGGTGCTTTCATTCACAGCGGGGAGAAGTGCCTCTCCGGACCCCTTTCTCATGGTAGCTCACCTGTACCAGATCTTCTCCACGCTCCACTCCTTGTCCTGCTCCCTGGCTTCTCCTCACCGCATCCCTCACTACTGTTGCTGCATACACATTTGCTACGCCTGCTTTCCCTAGAATGACTCCTCAGTCCCCGCGCACTTCCTGGGCAGGACCTTTTCTTCTCTCCCTCTCCTGACCAATCATGGACATCATCTCTGTCACACCACCGTCTGTAAGCCAATCCCAAAGACCATCTCATAGGGCAGTCTGGCAGCCAATAAGAAGAACATCCAGCGTTTGATTTGAGTGACAGGCCCCATTGAACTATGTATAGATATATCGGGATGGTATAGAGATCTATCCCATCATCTGATATACCCAGGACTGTAACAAAGGGGCTCTCTAATAACTATGTATAGATACATCAGGGGTCAGTACAGAGATCTCTTCCATCATCTATATCCAGGACTATAACAAGGGGGCGCTCTAATAACTATGTATAGATATATCAGGGGTCAGTACAGAGATCTCTTCCATCATCTATATCCAGGACTATAACAAGGGGGCGCTCTAATAACTATGTATAGATATATCAGGGGTCAGTACAGAGATCTCTTCCATCATCTATATCCAGGACTATAACAAGGGGGTGCTCTAATAACTATGTATAGATATATCAGGGGATGGTATAGAGATCTATCCCATCATCTGATATACCCAGGACTGTAACAAAGGGGCTCTCTAATAACTATGTATAGATACATCAGGGGTCAGTACAGAGATCTCTTCCATCATCTATATCCAGGACTATAACAAGGGGGTGCTCTAATAACTATGTATAGATATATCAGGGGTCAGTACAGAGATCTCTTCCATCATCTATATCCAGGACTATAACAAGGGGGCGCTCTAATAACTATGTATAGATATATCAGGGGTCAGTACAGAGATCTCTTCCATCATCTATATCCAGGACTATAACAAGGGGGCGCTCTAATAACTATGTATAGATATATCAGGGGTCAGTACAGAGATCTCTTCCATCATCTATATCCAGGACTATAACAAGGGGGCGCTCTAATAACTATGTATAGATATATCAGGGGTCAGTACAGAGATCTCTAATAACTATGTATAGATAAATCAGGGGTCAGTACAGAGATCTCTCCCATCATCTATTATACCCAGGACTATAACAAGGGGCACTAATAACTATGTATAGATATATTGGGGTCTGTACAGAGATCTCTCACAGACCAGGGATTGGAACTTCAGCAAGATAATTAGCATTTTCCCGGTGCATTCTGGAAAGAGTGTAAATTTATTGTGAACAGGAAGATTGCAGGGTTTAGCTCGGTGCAGCTGCTCGGAGGACATCGCCAGTTTTACACTATCTTACAGGTTAGGTATCTTCACTAGAATTCTTGACTTTTAGAAGGTTGGAAGTGACATCAACTGACAGCATGGAAGGGGAGAGCAGCCGTATGGTGAGCTGCAATGTATGCTGCGGTATATGTTTACAGCCCTACCAGAGGAAAGCCAAACTTCACCTGGCAGAAATGCAAGCTTGTGTCTCTACTGGCGAAGAAGGTGAAAAGTCTTCAGGAGAGAATAGCTACATTGTAACCCATTAAGGAAGGTGAGGGTTTCCTTGACACAGCAGAAGAAAGTTTTCAAAATGTTCAAGGAAAAGAAATGTTCAGTGTACTTGCAGAAGCAGATGTGATGTCCTTCTCTGAGTGGCTGTGATTGTCTCATCGAGTGCCAACTGTGATTGGCTGCTGGTGCTCGATTAGCTAATCGCAGCACTCGCTTTGCTGGAGGCGGGGTATTCAAAGCCCAGTCACCAGAAAGAAGCTGAGATGGCAGACAGGGAGGACATTGTAGTTTGCCGCAGCGTTGCCGGAGACCATCGCGAGGCATCGGGACGCCACGGACCAGGTGAGTATAAATGCTAATGCTAATTGCAAAACTATTGACATCCTTATGTAATGTACCTAATCTACTTCTCCAACTTCCCGGTGTCATACAGACATGAAATTTGGCACAACCATTTTTTAGGTCCTAAATAGGAAAAGTAAAGTGGTCACAGCTTAATTATTCAATGCTAAGTGCAAAAGTATTGGCACCCCTGTGTAATGTACCTAATCTAATTCTTAGGATTAGTTCTAGATAGGATAAGTAAGGTCTTAAATAGGAAAAGTAGAGGAGTCACAACTCGATTATTCAATGCTAATTGCAAAAGTAAGTGTACCCCTATGTAATGTAACTTCCCGGTGTTGTACAAGTGTGAAATTTGGCGCGAGCATTCTCTAAATGAGGAGAATGGAAGGGGTGGCACATTCTGCAGAGAGACATTGGTAACACTGCTCTCTGGGTATACATATTTTATTCCTCGGTTCCTCTAAAATAACCTTGACTTCATAAAGTGTAAACAACATGTGAACACATGTATCAAATTAACACGGGGGCGTAGTCGGGTATATCAACTAGTGTGTGTGTATATATATATATATATATATATATATATATATATATATATATATATAATTACAAGGCACAGACATGGTGTGATTAATTTGCACATAACACAATACCAGAACAGGATGAGCCGAAGAGTTAATATTTAATTTGTCCACTGATAAGCATGTGAGAGTTTTATGGTCTCCTCCAAGGTTCATTCCGTTCTTGAGAGTATCAAAGTTCGTTATAAACTTGCACTCCCAAATTTTACTGTGACGTCCGGTTTTGAAATTGTCTTTTAATCTAGTAGCTTTCATATGTTGTATGTTGTGTCCGTGACTAGAAAAATGCTTTGCCACAGGTAATTCTGTCTTTCTTTAATCATGTGGCGATGAGATCTCATCCTTGCTTTCAGTCTTTGTCCTGTTTCTCCAACATAAAGACCCCCAACAGGACATTTACTGCCCAGGATCAGGTACACAACATGGGATGTGGAACATGTGACTGTCCCGGGGATCTTATAGTCCTGCTGTGTGTTGAGGATTTGTATCCTGTCTGCGGTACACGTCAGCAGGCCTTGCAGCTCCTTACATTACAGGGATAAGTTCCTTTTTGTGTGTCGGAGGACAATGTACTCTTGATTATGAAGTTCCTCAGACTTGGGGGTTGCCTGTAACATGGGGGGGGGGGGGGGGGGGGGAGGGTCCAGGAATATGGTTCTCAAACAGTCATCCTTGGGTAGGGTATGGTGGAGTTTCTTTGCGGTTTTCCTTAGTGCCTCTAGCTGTGGATTGTAGGTCACTACTAGAGGTACATGATAGTTTCCTTCTCTGTGTATTGGAGAAGTTGATTCCTGGGTATCCTGGTGACTCTGGTGATTTAGTCATCAGTTGAGGTGGGATGGTAGCCCTGATTTATAGAAGTCCTTTTAAGGACTTTTACCCACTAGCGTTCTTTTTAACGCTGCGATATCGCTGCGTTTTTTTCAATAGGACTTTCTAATGTTAAAATCGCATCGCACAGAGATCGAAACAGCACAAACTTGCGATTGTTGTGAAATGCGATTTTAACATTAGAAAGTCCCATTGAAAAAAACGCAGCGATATCGCAGCGTTAAAAAGAACGCTAGTGGGTAAAAGCCCTAAGACGGTATAAATGTTCCTCTCTATCTGTTGGGTTGGAGCAGATCCAGTTGTATCTGATGGCCTGGCTGTAAACCAGGCGGGATTTATGAATCCTGTAACCAGGAAGTGATGCTGTATAAGTGGCTGAGGACTATAGGGAGCGCGTCAGAGCATTGGAGAGCAGTGGGAGGGACCTGAATCGAGCCTGCTAGGTAAGTATAATTAGACCCCCCCCCCCCTCCCCATAAATAAAGCCTAGTGCCTCTTTTGGGGCAACAGTTAATATATTAATACAGGTCTTATTTTCGGGGAATATATATATATATATATATATATATATATATATATACATACTCCTTGTAGGGCGGGATGCTACTGACAATGAGTGTGTATATATATATATATATATATATATATATATATATATATATATATATATACATATATATATATACTCCCTCGAGAGTCATAGGATGGTAGAGTTGGAAGGGACCTCCCGGTGTCATCTCATCCAACCCCCTGCTCAGTACAGGATTCACTAAATTATCCTAGACAAATATTTGTCCAGCCTTTGTTTGAACACTTGCATTGAAGGAGAACTCACCACTTCCTGTGGTAACCTGTTCCACTTATTGATCACCTCACTGTCAGAAAGTTTTTTCTAATATCTAATTTTTGTCTCCTCCCTTTCAGTTTCATCCCATTGCTTCTAGTCTTTCCTTGTGCAGATTATAATAGGGCTGATCCCTCTGCACTGTGACAGCCCTTCAGATATTTGTAGACAGCTATTAAAGGGGTTGTCACGTGAAAGCAAGCGGTGTTAAGCACTTCTGTATGACCATATTAATGCACTTTGTAATGTACATCGTGCATTAAATATTGGCCATAAGGAAGTTATACACTTACCCCCTCCGGTGCTGGCGTCCCTGTCTCCATGGCGCCGACCAAAGCCGCCTTCTGCCTAGATTAGACGCGCTTGCGCAGTCTGCCCTCTTCTGTCCGGCTGCAGCGTGCTCGCGTCGCAGAGGTCTTCTGCGCATGCGCAGAAGACCTGTGCGGCGCGAGCACGCCGGAGCGGCCCCTTCAGCGCAAGCACGTCTAATCCAAGCAGAAAGCGGCTTTGGTCGGTGCCATGGAGACGGGGATGCCAGCACCGGAGGGGGTAAGTGTATAACTTCCTTATGGCCAATATTTAATGCTCGATGTATATTACAAAGTGCATTAATATGGTCATACAGAAGTGTATAACCCCACTTGCTATCGCCGGACAACCCCTTTAAAGCCTCTGATTGGCTGGAATCGGCACATGTGACGGGGCGGAGCTTCACGATGACGCGTACAAGGGGGCGGAGCCAAAATGCCGGTGATGCCGAGACGAGCCGAATAGAGAAGATAGATCTGCGCAAGCGCGTCTAAAAAAGCAAGAAGACACCGAAGTTAGACGGAGCCATGGCAACGGGGACGCCAGCAACGGAGCAGGTAAGTGAATAACTTCTGTATGGCTCATATTTAATGCACGATGTATATTACAAAGTGCATTAATATGGCCATACAGAAGTGCTTAACCCCACTTGCTTTCGCGAGACAACCCCTTTAACTCTCCTCTCAGCCTTCTTTTTTGCAAGCTAAACATTCCCAGATCCTTTAACCGTTCCTCATAGGACATGATTTGCAGACCGTTCACCATCTTGGTAACTCTTCTCTGAACTTGCCCCAGTTTGTCCATGTCTTTTTAAAAGTGGGGTGCCCAGAACTGGACACGGTATTCCAGATGAGGTCTGACTAAGGAAGAGTAGAGGGGGATAATGACCTCACATGATCTAGACTGTATGCTTCTCTTAATACATCCCAGAATTGTGTTTGCCTTTTTGGCTGCTGCATCACATTGTTGACTCATGTTCAGTCTATGATCTATTAGTATACCCAAGTCTTTTTCACATATGCTGCTGCTTAGCCCAATTCCTCCCATTCTGTAAATGCTTTTTTCATTTTTCTTGCCGAGATGTAGGGGTTTCTCATTGCTAAATACCGTTCCGTTAGTCGCTGCCCACTGTTCAAGCTTTTCTAGATCTTTTTGAATATTCTCTCTCTCCTCCCTAATGGTGTCTATCCCTCCTAGCTTTGTGTCATCGGCAAATTTGATCAGTTTCCCATCAACTCCCTCCTCTAGATCATCATCAATGTTGACCAACACAGGGCCTAGGACAGAGCCTTGTGGTACCCCACTTGATACATTTTTCGATTTGGATTTGCAGCCATTTATGACCACCCTTTGAATATGATCACTCAACCATTTGTGAATCCACCTATAATTTGCCTTGTCAATCTCATATTTGGTCATTTTTTCAATAAGTATGGTATGAGATACTTTGTTAAATGCTTTACTAAAGTCAATATATACTATATCCACTGCATTTTCCTGATCAACCCAGTTAGTGATTCTGTCATAAAAGGAAATTAGATTCATCTGGCATGGCTTCTTTGTTACAAACCCATGCTGGCTCTGGTTAATTACTCCATTTACTTGCATACATGCTGTTCCCTCACCATCTCTCTGCTTATAGATGGCTTGCATTCTTTTATTCCCCCAATAGCATGGAGAAGATCAGCTGATGTTCCATCTACTTTCTGAGAGAAAACAGATACAAAATAGGAATTTAAAAGTTTGACCTTCTCAACATCATTCTTAACCAATTCACCATTTTCATCTTGTAAGCATCCAATAGCATCTTTGACCTTTCTTTTGCTTTTGACATTCCCCCTAAAATCTTTTTTTTATTGCTTTTGGCCTCTGTTTGTAAGCCTCAATTCATTATTAGCTTTAGCTTTTCTGACACTTGCCCTACAGTTTCTGCAGACCGCATTATATTCTTCTTTAGATATTCCCCCCTCTTTCCATTTGATGAACATATTTTTCTTATGTTTTAACATGTGTGCAACTTCTATGTTCATCCATCCTGGTCTCTTTAAATACTTCCCATTCTTCCTTCTTCTACGAATTGTTGACGATCGAGCTTTGAGAATCTCATTTCACAATATTTCCCAACCTACTTAGACCTTTCTGTCCTTAAGAACATCCAGCCATTGGATTCTTCCTATCCCTTTTCTGAAATCCAACCTTGAGGTCTGAGTTTTCTCAGGTCTTCCTCCCCTTTTTATCCAAAATCCAAGGATAGCATGATCACTGCCTCCTAAGGACCCCGCCACCCTTACTTCCTCAACCATTTCCTCCCTGTTGGTGAGATTTAGGTCCAAGATAGCAGATCCCCTTGTTTTCTTTTCGACCTTCTGGAAGATAAAGTTGTCAGCAAGAGCGGATAAGAATTTGTTGGATCCATTGCTTTTACCTGAGAGAGATTCCTTACAAATGTCTGGATGGGTAAAATCTCCCATGATCACTATGTGAAGCTTTTTTTTGAGCTTGGCCATCTGATGTAGAAAGAGTTCATCAATATCTTCTGCTTGTCCAGGTGGCCTATAGTAAATGCCTACAATGGTGTCCTTTCTGTTGTTCTCTCCTTGTATTCTTACCCAGTTTCTACAGAACTCCCATGCTCTGAAGCTTGTATCTCAGTGGAGATGAATGTTTTCCTAACATACAACACAACACATCCTCCCCTTTTTTACGTCTGTTTCTTATAAATAAGTTGTGTCCTTCAAGCCTTGTATTCCAATCATGTGTATCATTCCACCAAGTTTCCGTGATGCCTATGACATCATATTTCTCTTTTTGTGTTAGGAGCTCCAGTTCTCCTTGTTTGTTTCTCATGCTCTGTGCATTCGTGCAGAAACATTTTAGTTTGTGATCGGTGTCTCTTGTTCCTCTACTTTCCTTCTGAATTTTTTGTCTTTGTTCTTTCTTTCCACTTCTAATATGAAGGTTCTCAAATGTATTCATTAGGTGTATATTTTTACCTGGCCTTTCACTTCCCTTCCCATGTTGTTCTGGTCTACAGCTCTTCTATATATAAACTTCTTCCAGGGGGAAATGTTACTGATAGTGAGTACACACACACACACTCACTGTCAGTAACAGTAACATCTCCCCCTAGAAGAAGTGTGTGTGTGTATATATATACATATTAGGGATGAGCGAGTATACTTGCTAAGGCACTACTCGCTCGAGTAATGTGCCTTAGCCGAGTATCTCCCTGCTCGTCCCTAAAGATTCGGTGAGTTGCGCCGGGGAGCAGGGGAGAGCGGGCGGGAGAGAGGGAGAGAGAGATCTCCCCTCCGTTCCTCCCCGCTCTCTCCCGCAGCTCCCCGCCCCGCGGCGGCCCCCGAATCTTTCGGGACGAGCGGGGAGATACTCGGCTAAGGCACATTACTCGAGCGAGTAGTGCCTTAGCAAGTATACTCGCTCATCCCTAATATGTATATATATGTGTGTGTGTGTTATATATATATATGTGTGTGTGTGTGTGTGTGTGTGTATGTATATATATATGTATATATATGTGTGTGTGCGTATATATATATATATATATATATATATATATATATGTGTGTGTGTTAACATCTCCCTAGGGGGGATATTACTGACAGTGAGTATATATATATACACCTCTTCTGGGGGGGGGGGTGTTACTGACAGTGAGTGCATATATATATGTGTGTGTGTGTATATGTACGTACACACACTCCTTCTAGGGGAGGGAGTCTAGCTGTGCATACGGCTGTACATATGTGTAGTCCTGTATGCTGGCTGGTACATGTAACAGGGTACGACATGAGTATGCTGTAGTGTATATGTATATAACTGTCTCCTCGGGAGGCGGGGCTTTTGTCCGTTCTCGCAAGTTGGACACGCCCTTCGGAACACCGGAATATAAGAGAACAGCCAGGGGCGGGGCCTAACAGGGGAACGCGCAGTGGGAGGGGTCTAGTGTGGGGCGCCCGGTGGGAGGGGTCTATCAGGGGAGGGGCTTTCTTCTTGCCGCTGCAGTGCCCGCCGCAGTATGGCTGCTCCTCCGTTCTCCGCGCTGCTCCTCCTCGTCTGTGCTCCGGGTGAGGCGCCGTGTGTGTGTCCGCTCATTCCCCTGTCGTATGCGCATCATCCTCCCACGTCATGAGCCTGACATGTATGAGACAGGGGAGGGTCGTACATATTATCCCTCCCCATCATATACATATCGTCCTTCCCCTGTTCCATGTATGTCCTCTTCCCCATGAGACACATATGGTCCTTTCATGTTACCTGTCTGATACCCATCACGTCTGTGACATATACAAGCTCCTCATCCCGTGTCTGTGACGTGTACGAGCCCCTCATCGCGTGTCTGTGACGTGTACGAGCCCCTCGTCCCGTGGCTGTGACGTGTAGAAGCCCCTCGTCCCGTGTCTGTGACGTGTACGAGCCCCTCATCCCGTGTCTGTGACGTGTACGAGCCCCTCATCGCGTGTCTGTGACGTGTAAGAGCCCCTCATCCCGTTTCTGTGACGTGTACGAGCCCCTCATCGCGTGTCTGTGACGTGTACGAGCCCCTCATCGCGTGTCTGTGACGTGTACGAGCCCCTCATCGCGTGTCTGTGACGTGTACGAGCCCCTCATCGCGTGTCTGTGACGTGTACGAGCCCCTCATCCCGTGTCTGTGACGTGTACGAGCCCCTCATCGCGTGTCTGTGACGTGTACGAGCCCCTCATCGCGTGTCTGTGACGTGTACGAGCCCCTCATCGCGTGTCTGTGACGTGTACGAGCCCCTCATCGCGTGTCTGTGACGTGTACGAGCCCCTCATCGCGTGTCTGTGACGTGTACGAGCCCCTCATGATGTGTCTGTGACAGGTACAAAACCCACATGTACATAACCCTCATCACGTGTCTGTGACATGTACGAGCCCCTTATCCGGTGTCTGTGACATGTACAAACCCCTCATGACGTGTTTGTGACATGTATGAGCCCCCCATTCCATGTCTGGTAATGTATGAGCCCCTCATTCCGTGTCTGTGACATGTACCACCCCATCCCGTGTCTTTGACATGTATAAGACCCCATTCGGTGTCTGGGACATGAATGAGCCCCTCATCCCATTTTTGTGGCATGTATGAGTCCTATATCCTGTATTTCTGACATGTACGAGCTCCCATCACATGTCTGTGACATGTATGAGCCCTCCATTCAATGTTTGAGCCCCACATTCCATGTATGGGAGATGTATGAGCCCCTCATTCCGTGTCTGGGACATGTATGAGCCCCTCATTCCGTGTCTGAGACATGTATGAGCCCCTCATTCCGTGTCTGGGACATGTATGAGCCCCTCATTCCGTGTCTGGGACATGTATGAGCCCCTCATTCCGTGTCTGGGACATGTATGAGCCCCTCATTCCGTGTCTGGGACATGTATGAGCCCCTCATTCCGTGTCTGGGACATGTATGAGCCCCTCATTCCGTGTCTGGGACATGTATGAGCCCCTCATTCCGTGTCTGGGACATGTATGAGCCCCTCATTCCGTGTCTGGGACATGTATGAGCCCCCCATTCAGCGTCTGGGACATGTATAAGCCCCCCATTCAGCGTCTGGGACATGTATGAGCCCCCCATTCAGCGTCTGGGACATGTATGAGCCCCCCATTCAGCGTCTGGGACATGTATGAGCCCCCCATTCAGCGTCTGTGACATGTATGAGCCCCCCATTCAGCGTCTGTGACATGTATGAGCCCCTCATTCCGCGTCTGGGACATGTATGAGCCCCTCATTCCGCGTCTGGGACATGTATGAGCCCCTCATTCCGTGTCTGGGACATGTATGAGCCCCCCAGTTGGGGACCCCTGTGTGTACCCCAATCTTGAGTAACTTTTGCCCTTGCCCTCCTCAGGCCTGTGTACTGCCCGGGAGGTGAAGGTTCCGCGGGGCCCCGTGTACCGTGTGGAGGGGTCCTCCGTCTCCATCCCCTGTAATGTGAGCGGCTACGAGGGGTCGCCTATACAGAACTTTGAGTGGTTTGTGTATCGGCCCGGCGCCCCTGATATCTCCATCGCCATTGCCAGCACCAAGGACTCGGCCTTTGCTTACGCCGTGTTTGCCCAGAGAGTGAGCAGCAAAGACATCGACATCCACCGCGTGAGCGGAGACAGCGTGGAGCTCCGCATCCAGCGGCTGCGCAGGGAGGATGCCGGCGTCTACGAATGCTACACCCCAACCACAGATGCCAAGTACCTCGGGAGCTACAGTGACAAGATCACCGTGAAAGGTACCGCCACGTTTCCCATCCTGTCCTATGTGTAGACAAATACCAAAGGGGAGGAGTTTCCCCACCGCTACACTGTGGGGGAGGGGCATGTTGGGAGAGTAGCCTGCTGTAGTGGGGGTCATCTTCTGCCTCTTCTTCTTGCAGTCATCCCGGACACCCTGCAGGTGTCTTCCACTGGAACAAGTAAGGGACGCCTGTCCTCCCCACCCCCTCTACAGCTCCACCTGCTGGAGGGACGAGAGCTGCATCTCTCCTGCTTGGCGCAGGCTGACTCCGCCCAGCACACCCACCTTTCCGTGTCATTCGGGGTTGGAAGAGAGACTCTGCAGGACATCCTGTCCATTCGGCGGGACTCTTGTGTGGAGCCGGGCCTGTACAGTGAACGCTACCTCAATGACGAGATCCGGGTGGAGAAGTCTGACAACTCCACCTTTAAGCTGGTGATTTCCCGCCTCCGACCGCAGGACGCTGGGACCTACCATTGTACCGCTGCTCAGTGGATCCAGGATCCGGATGGCGACTGGCAGAGGATCACAGAGAAGAGCTCGGTGCTGGCCCAGGTGTCTGTGCAGACAGTAGGTGAGCAGGGTTCGGTTGACGCCTATGGATAGGATGCTGCAGGCGCCTCTAGCGCCACCTATCTCCACAGGAGACACTCTAATTCGCTGCACCTTCATGTGGTCTTGTCACATTGTCACCTCTGTCTCTCTTTCTCCAGACTCTCAGCTGAAGGTGTCGTCCAGTCCTCAGGAGCTCCACATCCAGTCTGAAGACATGGTGGAGATGGTCTGCAATGTGTCCATGCTGGTGCCCCCTCCCCCAGACGTCACATTCTCGGTGGGGTGGTGGGTTACTTCTAACATGGATTCTCCCGGAATGCTGGTGTCATCCGTTTCTGCTGATGGCATGGTGCACCTCGGGGAGCAGTACACGTCAAGAGACGTGGGGACAAGACACATATCTCTGGAGAAGATTTCACCCACGCCTGGCTCCTACCGCCTGAGAATATACTATGCTCAGCCCAGCGATACCGGATCCTACAGCTGCCAGGTCACTGCTTTCGTGTCCTACCCTGGAGGGCGACTGGAGGAAGTATCCAGGAAGACGTCACCGAGCCTGAGAGTACTGATGAGACCGCAAGGTAAGACATGGCCTTTATCCAATAGAGGGACTTCAAAGTTTCACCGCTCTTACAGTAGAGCTCCATAGTGTGGCCGCTCTTACAGTAGAGAACTCCATAGAGTGACTGCTCTTACAGTAGAGAGCTCCATAGTGTGACCGCTCTTACAATAGAGCTCTATACTGTGACTGATCTTACAGTAGAGCTCTGTAGTGTGACTGATCTTACAGTAGAGCTCCAAAGCGTGACCACTCTTACAGTAGAGCTCCATAGTGTGAATGCTCTTACAGTAGAGCTCCATAGTGTGACCGCTCTTACAGTAGAGCTCCATAGTGTGACCGCTCTTAAAGTGGAGCTCCATAGCGTGACCGCTCTTACAGAAGAGCTCCATAGTATGACCCCTCCTACAGTAGAGCTCCATAGTGTGACTGCTCTTACAGTATATCACTATAGTGTGACCGCTCTTACAGTAGAGAGCTCTATAGTGTGACTGCTCTTACAGTAGAGAGCTCCATAGTGTGACCGCACTTACAATAGAGAGCTCCATAGTGTGAATGCTCTTACAGTAGAGAGCTCCATAGTGTGACTGCTCTTACAGTCGAGCTCCATACTGTGATCTCCTATTGTAGAGAGCTCCATAGTGTGACTGCTCTTACAGTAGAGGCACCATAGTGTGACCGCTCTTACAGTAGAGGCACCATAGTGTGACTGCTCTTACAGTAGAGCTCCATAGTTTGACCGATCTTACAGTAGAGAACTCCATAGTGTGACCGCTCTTACAGTAGAGCTCCATAGTGTGACCGCTCTTACAGTAGAGCTCTATAGTGTGACCCTTCTTACAGTAGACCTCCATAGTGTGAACCCTCTTACAGTAGAGCTCCTTAGTGTGAATGCTCTTACAGTAGAGCTCCATAGTTTGACCGCTCTTACAGTAGAGCTCCATAGTGTGAACCCTCTTACAGTAGAGCTCCTTAGTGTGACCGCTCTTACAGTAGAGCTCCATAGTGTGAACCCTCTTACAGTAGAGCTCCATAGTGTGAACCCTCTTACAGTAGAGCTCCATAGTTTGACCGATCTTACAGTAGAGAACTCCATAGTGTGACCGCTCTTACAGTAGAGCTCCATAGTGTGACCGCTCTTACAGTAGAGCTCTATAGTGTGACCCTTCTTACAGTAGACCTCCATAGTGTGAACCCTCTTACAGTAGAGCTCCTTAGTGTGAATGCTCTTACAGTAGAGCTCCATAGTTTGACCGCTCTTACAGTAGAGCTCCATAGTGTGAACCCTCTTACAGTAGAGCTCCTTAGTGTGACCGCTCTTACAGTAGAGCTCCATAGTGTGAACCCTCTTACAGTAGAGCTCCATAGTTTGACCGATCTTACAGTAGAGAACTCCATAGTGTGACCGCTCTTACAGTAGAGCTCCATAGTGTGACCGCTCTTACAGTAGAGCTCTATAGTGTGACCCTTCTTACAGTAGACCTCCATAGTGTGAACCCTCTTACAGTAGAGCTCCTTAGTGTGAACGCTCTTACAGTAGAGCTCCATAGTTTGACCGCTCTTACAGTAGAGCTCCATAGTGTGAACCCTCTTACAGTAGAGCTCCTTAGTGTGACCGCTCTTACAGTAGAGCTCCATAGTGTAACCGCTGTTACAGTAGAGCTCCATAGTTTGACCGCTCTTACAGTAGAGCTCCATAGTGTGACCCCTTTTACAGTAGAGCTCCATAGTGTGACCCCTTTTACAGTAGAGCTCCATAGTTTGACCGCTCTTACAGTAGAGCTCCATAGTGTGACTCCTTTTACAGTAGAGCTCCATAGTGTGACCGCTCTTACAGTGGAGCTCCATAGTGTGACCGCTCTTACAGTAGAGCTCCATAGTGTGACCCCTCTTACAGTAGACCTCCATAGTGTGACCCCTCTTACAGTAGACCTCCATAGTGTGACCCCTCTTACAGTAGAGCTCCATAGTGTGACCCCTTTTACAGTAGACCTCCATAGTGTGACCCCTTTTACAGTAGAGCTCCATAGTGTGACTGCTCTCACAGTAGAGCTCCATAGTGTGACCGCTCTCACAGTAGAGCTCCATAGTGTGACCGCTCTTACAGTAGAGCTCCATAGTGTGACCGCTCTTACAGTAGAGTTCCATAGTGTGACCCCTTTTACAGTAGACCTCCATAGTGTGACCCCTCTTACTGTAGAGCTCCATAGTGTGACCCCTCTTACAGTAGAGCTTCCTAGTGTGACCGCTCTTACAGTAGAGCTCCATAGTGGGACCGATCTTACAGTAGAGCTCCATAGTGGGACCGATCTTACAGTAGAGCTCACTGGTGTGACCACTCTTGCAGTAGAGCTCCATAGTGTGACCGATCTTACAGTAGAGCTCCATAGTGGGACCGATCTTACAGTAGAGCTCACTGGTGTGACCACTCTTGCAGTAGAGCTCCATAGTGTGACCGCTCTTGCAGTAGAGATTCATAGTGTGACCCTTCTTACAGTAGAGCTCTATAGTGTGACCCTTCTTACAGTAGACCTCCATAGTGTGAACCCTCTTACAGTAGAGCTCCTTAGTGTGAATGCTCTTACAGTAGAGCTCCATAGTTTGACCGCTCTTACAGTAGAGCTCCATAGTATGACCCCTCCTACAGTAGAGCTCCATAGTGTGACTGCTCTTACAGTATATCACTATAGTGTGACCGCTCTTACAGTAGAGAGCTCTATAGTGTGACTGCTCTTACAGTAGAGAGCTCCATAGTGTGACCGCACTTACAATAGAGAGCTCCATAGTGTGAATGCTCTTACAGTAGAGAGCTCCATAGTGTGACTGCTCTTACAGTCGAGCTCCATACTGTGATCTCCTATTGTAGAGAGCTCCATAGTGTGACTGCTCTTACAGTAGAGGCACCATAGTGTGACCGCTCTTACAGTAGAGGCACCATAGTGTGACTGCTCTTACAGTAGAGCTCCATAGTTTGACCGATCTTACAGTAGAGAACTCCATAGTGTGACCGCTCTTACAGTAGAGCTCCATAGTGTGACCGCTCTTACAGTAGAGCTCTATAGTGTGACCCTTCTTACAGTAGACCTCCATAGTGTGAACCCTCTTACAGTAGAGCTCCTTAGTGTGAATGCTCTTACAGTAGAGCTCCATAGTTTGACCGCTCTTACAGTAGAGCTCCATAGTGTGAACCCTCTTACAGTAGAGCTCCTTAGTGTGACCGCTCTTACAGTAGAGCTCCATAGTGTGAACCCTCTTACAGTAGAGCTCCATAGTGTGAACCCTCTTACAGTAGAGCTCCATAGTTTGACCGATCTTACAGTAGAGAACTCCATAGTGTGACCGCTCTTACAGTAGAGCTCCATAGTGTGACCGCTCTTACAGTAGAGCTCTATAGTGTGACCCTTCTTACAGTAGACCTCCATAGTGTGAACCCTCTTACAGTAGAGCTCCTTAGTGTGAATGCTCTTACAGTAGAGCTCCATAGTTTGACCGCTCTTACAGTAGAGCTCCATAGTGTGAACCCTCTTACAGTAGAGCTCCTTAGTGTGACCGCTCTTACAGTAGAGCTCCATAGTGTGAACCCTCTTACAGTAGAGCTCCATAGTTTGACCGATCTTACAGTAGAGAACTCCATAGTGTGACCGCTCTTACAGTAGAGCTCCATAGTGTGACCGCTCTTACAGTAGAGCTCTATAGTGTGACCCTTCTTACAGTAGACCTCCATAGTGTGAACCCTCTTACAGTAGAGCTCCTTAGTGTGAACGCTCTTACAGTAGAGCTCCATAGTTTGACCGCTCTTACAGTAGAGCTCCATAGTGTGAACCCTCTTACAGTAGAGCTCCTTAGTGTGACCGCTCTTACAGTAGAGCTCCATAGTGTAACCGCTGTTACAGTAGAGCTCCATAGTTTGACCGCTCTTACAGTAGAGCTCCATAGTGTGACCCCTTTTACAGTAGAGCTCCATAGTGTGACCCCTTTTACAGTAGAGCTCCATAGTTTGACCGCTCTTACAGTAGAGCTCCATAGTGTGACTCCTTTTACAGTAGAGCTCCATAGTGTGACCGCTCTTACAGTGGAGCTCCATAGTGTGACCGCTCTTACAGTAGAGCTCCATAGTGTGACCCCTCTTACAGTAGACCTCCATAGTGTGACCCCTCTTACAGTAGACCTCCATAGTGTGACCCCTCTTACAGTAGAGCTCCATAGTGTGACCCCTTTTACAGTAGACCTCCATAGTGTGACCCCTTTTACAGTAGAGCTCCATAGTGTGACTGCTCTCACAGTAGAGCTCCATAGTGTGACCGCTCTCACAGTAGAGCTCCATAGTGTGACCGCTCTTACAGTAGAGCTCCATAGTGTGACCGCTCTTACAGTAGAGTTCCATAGTGTGACCCCTTTTACAGTAGACCTCCATAGTGTGACCCCTCTTACTGTAGAGCTCCATAGTGTGACCCCTCTTACAGTAGAGCTTCCTAGTGTGACCGCTCTTACAGTAGAGCTCCATAGTGGGACCGATCTTACAGTAGAGCTCCATAGTGGGACCGATCTTACAGTAGAGCTCACTGGTGTGACCACTCTTGCAGTAGAGCTCCATAGTGTGACCGATCTTACAGTAGAGCTCCATAGTGGGACCGATCTTACAGTAGAGCTCACTGGTGTGACCACTCTTGCAGTAGAGCTCCATAGTATGACCGCTCTTGCAGTAGAGATTCATAGTGTGACCCTTCTTACAGTAGAGCTCTATAGTGTGACCCTTCTTACAGTAGACCTCCATAGTGTGAACCCTCTTACAGTAGAGCTCCTTAGTGTGAATGCTCTTACAGTAGAGCTCCATAGTTTGACCGCTCTTACAGTAGAGCTCCATAGTGTGAACCCTCTTACAGTAGAGCTCCTTAGTGTGACCGCTCTTACAGTAGAGCTCCATAGTGTGAACCCTCTTACAGTAGAGCTCCATAGTTTGACCGATCTTACAGTAGAGAACTCCATAGTGTGACCGCTCTTACAGTAGAGGTCCATAGTGTGACCGCTCTTACAGTAGAGCTCTATAGTGTGACCCTTCTTACAGTAGACCTCCATAGTGTGAACCCTCTTACAGTAGAGCTCCTTAGTGTGAACGCTCTTACAGTAGAGCTCCATAGTTTGACCGCTCTTACAGTAGAGCTCCATAGTGTGAACCCTCTTACAGTAGAGCTCCTTAGTGTGACCGCTCTTACAGTAGAGCTCCATAGTGTAACCGCTGTTACAGTAGAGCTCCATAGTTTGACCGCTCTTACAGTAGAGCTCCATAGTGTGACCCCTTTTACAGTAGAGCTCCATAGTGTGACCCCTTTTACAGTAGAGCTCCATAGTTTGACCGCTCTTACAGTAGAGCTCCATAGTGTGACTCCTTTTACAGTAGAGCTCCATAGTGTGACCGCTCTTACAGTGGAGCTCCATAGTGTGACCGCTCTTACAGTAGAGCTCCATAGTGTGACCCCTCTTACAGTAGACCTCCATAGTGTGACCCCTCTTACAGTAGACCTCCATAGTGTGACCCCTCTTACAGTAGAGCTCCATAGTGTGACCCCTTTTACAGTAGACCTCCATAGTGTGACCCCTTTTACAGTAGAGCTCCATAGTGTGACTGCTCTCACAGTAGAGCTCCATAGTGTGACCGCTCTCACAGTAGAGCTCCATAGTGTGACCGCTCTTACAGTAGAGCTCCATAGTGTGACCGCTCTTACAGTAGAGTTCCATAGTGTGACCCCTTTTACAGTAGACCTCCATAGTGTGACCCCTCTTACTGTAGAGCTCCATAGTGTGACCCCTCTTACAGTAGAGCTTCCTAGTGTGACCGCTCTTACAGTAGAGCTCCATAGTGGGACCGATCTTACAGTAGAGCTCCATAGTGGGACCGATCTTACAGTAGAGCTCACTGGTGTGACCACTCTTGCAGTAGAGCTCCATAGTGTGACCGCTCTTGCAGTAGAGATTCATAGTGTGACCCTTCTTACAGTAGAGCTCCATAGTGTGAACCCTCTTACAGTAGAGCTCCATAGTGTGACCCCTTTTACAGTAGAGCTCCATAGTGTGACTGCTCTCACAGTAGAGCTCCATAGTGTGACCGCTCTTACAGTAGAGCTCCATAGTGTGACCGCTCTTACAGTAGAGTTCCATAGTGTGACCCCTCTTACAGTAGAGCTCCATAGTGTGACCCCTTTTACAGTAGAGCTCCATAGTGTGACCGCTCTTACAGTGGAGCTCCATAGTGTGACCCCTATTACAGTAAAGCTCCATAGTGTGACCCCTCTTACAGTAGAGCTTCCTAGTGTGACCGCTCTTACAGTAGAGCTCCATAGTGGGACCGATCTTACAGTAGAGCTCACTGGTGTGACCGCTCTTGCAGTAGAGCTCCATAGTGTGACCGCTCTTACAGTGGAGCTCCATAGTGTGACCCCTCTTACAGTAGAGCTCCATAGTGTGACCCCTCTTACAGTAGAGCTCCATAGTGTGACCCCTCTTACAGTAGAGCTCCATAGTGTGACCCCTTTTACAGTAGACCTCCATAGTGTGACCCCTCTTACAGTAGAGCTCCATAGTGTGACCGCTCTTACAGTAGAGCTCCCTAGTGTGACCGCTCTTGCAGTAGAGCTCCCTAGTGTGACCGCTCTTACAGTGGAGCTCCCTAGTGTGACCGCTCTTACAGTAGAGCTCCCTAGTGTGACCGCTCTTACAGTGGAGATCCCTAGTGTGACTGCTCTTACAGTAGAGCTTCCTAGTGTGACCACTCTTACAGTAGAGCTCCCTAGTGTGACCGCTCTTACAGTAGAGCTCCCTAGTGTGACCCCTCTTACAGTAGAGCTCCCTAGTGTGACTGCTCTTATGGTAGAGCTCCCTTGTGTGACCGCTCTTACGGTAGAGTTCCCTAGTGTAACCGCTCTTACAGTAGAGCTCCCTAGTGTGACCGCTCTTACACTAGAGCTCCCTAGTGTGACTGCTCTTACAGTAGAGCTACCTAGTGTGACCGCTCTTACAGTAGAGCTCCCTAGTGTGACCGTTCTTACAGTAGAGCTCCCTAGTGTGACCGCTCTTACAGTAGAGCTCCGTAGTGTGACCGCTCTTACAGTAGAGGCTCCATAGTGTAACCCCTCTTACAGTAGAGGCTCCATAGTGTGACCCCTCTTACAGTAGAGCTCCCTAGTGTGACCGCTCTTACAGTAGAGCTCCCTAGTGTGACCGCTCTTACAGTAGAGCTCCCTAGTGTGACCGCTCTTACAGTAGAGCTCCCTAGTGTGACCGCTCTTACAGTGGAGCTCCCTAGTGTGACCTCTCCTACAGTAGAGCTCCCTAGTGTGACCGCTCTTACAGTAGAGGCTCCATAGTGTGACCGCTCTTACAGTAGAGCTCCCTAGTGTGACCGCTCCTACAGTAGAGCTAAACAGTCTAACGGCTTTTATCTTCTCCCTCTGCAGACATCATCCTGAATGCCTTCGCTCAGCTACAGTCTACCTCTATCTATCGAGACGACACGGCTGTCCTACTCTGTAATGTCTCTGTTAATGCTCCTCCATCATCTCTTCATGCTGCTGTCAGCTGGTGGGTGGAGCTTGCAGAGGAAGAGCCACAAAAGAGAACGGAGAGACAGTTGGCGTCGGTGACCCGCCAGGGCGTGTCTGAGACGGGGACACATGCTTCCGCTGCTAAGCTAAGCATGGACAAGGTGGAAGCAGATTGCCACCGGCTGCGTCTATACAATGTCCAGCCTGAAGATGAAGGCTCCTATCGCTGTGTTGTCACTGCTTGGGTCCAGTACCCAGACGGTAGCTGGTACAACGCTGCCTCTGTCAAGTCCAACAGCATTAAACTGTACCCATATGCCCGGGGTATGTATGTGTTATGATAGACTGTGATTGGGTCTGTGGAGGCTGATTGGGGTGCACAGGGAAGTGACTGATAGGTGTGTGGAAGTTGATGGTGTAGTAATGTACATGACGGCAGATCGAGTAACATCTATAATGGAAAGTGGAGTGAAAACTATAATGATGATGAAGAAAAGTAGGGTGTTGTCTGTCAGGGTGGAGATTGAAGATCGCCTTACAGGTGCGTTGGGGCTGAGTACGATAGTGGATAAATGTCCATGATTGTTGGTTGAGTGATATCTTCGATGTACACGGAAGGTGGGGTAATGCCTGTGATGACAATAATGAAAGACGGAGTGACAAGTGTGATGTAGATGGAAGATGGAGTGAGGGCTTGTTCACAATTTTTGACTAGGCTAACAAGCTTGTTTTTTTACTTCTTCCTTCTTCGGAGTAGGAGAAGAAAGAGAATAATAAACACAATGGACACAGCAATTGTCCATAATCAGGCCTTAACATAGAACCCCAGTCTTATTAGGCAATGGTCCTAGACACTGAGCCACCAAATGTTCTCCATCTTCTTCCTCCTACTTTTTCTCCAGAGGTGATCTTCTTATACTCCCTGTTCTCCTCCCAAACTTTTTTTTAACATACTTACATAGAATTTTAAGATTAAAAAAATACCTTTGTCCATCCCGTTCATCCTATAACCCACCAATGTTGATCCAGAGGAAGACAAAAAGCAAACATGAAGTAGACTCCAGGCCCCTCTTGTACTCTTCCAGTGATTCACCATCGCCACATCCTCCGGAGAGAGTTCCATGGTCTCACCGCTATTACAGTAATGAACATCTTTCTATTTTGTGTAGAACTTTTTTCCTCTAGACGTAGAAGGCACCCCCTGTGGAGGAGGGGAGGAGGAAAAAGAATGGTGGCTTTGTCATTACCACTGCTGCATTGCTGCACTGGGGTCCAATGTACAGATTTGGCCAAGGACAACATTTGCATGCACTGCGTATGTCCTGTTTGTGTTTCTTGTTAGCCAAGCTTGGTGGCTCAGTTGTTAGCACTGCTACCTTGCAGTGCTGGAGATGTAGGTTCCAATCTGACCAATGGTGATGGCTGTATGGAGTTTTTCAAAGTTGATGTTGCCCTTGATAAGATTTGAATCTTGGACCCCCAGAGTGCTAACCACCATGAGCCACCACCACACAGTCAATAGCCAAAACTGGAAATGAAACGAATTGTCTTCATCCGTCTCCAATTGACTGGAATGCAATAAAAAAGGATCCATCTGTATTCCATGTCCTAAACTGGAAAGAATGGAGTGATGTCTGAGATGTAGGCGGAAGGTGAAGTGATGTGTGTATTGGCGTGTGCTCCGTCCTTGCTATGGTAGGCGACGTGTATATGACTCCTTTTTTCTTTCAGCCCGTGACCTGCTCCTGATCCCAGTGATTGTCGGTTTTGCGAGTGCTCTGGTCGTTGGCATCACCATCTTGTCTACAGTCACCTGCTGCTACATCCGACGTTTGCGCGCCCGGAAGAGGTGAAGAGCGGATCTTGATGGACGATGGCCAGAGGGGCGCTAATACTTCTCCCGTCTTTTTTTATATGGACGCCCGGGCAGCCAACCTGCTGGATGTACATTTTATTTTCTCTTTGTGTCCGTTGACTTTTTTGATAGCACTTTGATACTTTTGACTCTGCGGGACCAACCACAATCCACAGATGGATCTCTGGGTCCTGTACAAATGATGTCATCATCAGGAAGCCACACCTCTCCTCTGACCCGAAGCGGTGATGTCATTAGCGCCTCCTGGTGGCAGTAAGGAAGTGATGCGGGGCTGTGCTCCGGTGATTACTGAGACTTTCGTGTTGCGACCAGGGCGCCGTGTAACTGTATAGAACAGACTTCCAATAAAATGTGAATTCTCATGACCTCACTGACAAATAATGGGAGGAGTCAATCGCAGTAGTGGGCCGTGTTATAGGAAGAGATATCATCACAGTCATACGTGGAGTCATCAAGTGATTTTAGGCCAATAGTGGGAGGTGTTACCTGTAGTCCTGTATAAATGAACCCCAAAACTGCTGGGACAGTTTTCAAAAACACAAATTAATAAAAATCCTTACCCCCCTCCTCGACCCCCATATAACATACAACATGTCTATAGCATCATGCAGGGACGCGCACAGCACATGCTACTAACAATGCAGATGACTAGTGTCCACATGTACATATCCCACAGTATATCTAGGCCAGAGCTGACACCACATGCCACCCGGGCCATCCTGAGGCTCCTGACACCGCTACTAATAGCTCTGCAGATCATACATATCCCTTAATGTGTACATTAGAGCGTGTCATTTAGAGGATTAAACATTTTTCACTAATTTTTAAAATAGAGGATCTAAAAATCAGTTTGATACCTGGAATTCTAATCTGTGGTTATATTTTTGATGGCACACTAACCTCCGTAAATCGGCATTTGAACGAAAGGAATGTTCACAGCACAACCGTGTGCGACACCGAGAAGCACTCACTATGTAACACGCTTTGTGTTCCTGGGTTATAAATGTCATTTCCTAATTGGTTCTATGATAATAAATGGAAAAGGTTTATTAAACTGCAAAAACTTGTTATTGCGGTCTGCAAATTTAAAAGTTGAAGATGACTTATTTTCATTAAGGAAAATTAAAAACGTTTGGGTTTCCGGTAATACCCTGTTTCCCTGAAAATAAGACGCGTTCTATATTAATTTTTGCTCCCAAATATGCACTACGTTTTATTTTCAGGGGGTGTCTCGGCAAATCCGTCTGTGGCCGCTAATCCCTCAATTGGCCAGCTTTGTGGACGAAATTTCTCAGAAATCTCGTCCACATGGGACAGCAAATCTGCCACGGCAAAGCTGGGAGAAGCCGGTGTTGTGGTGCGGATTTACCGGCCACAGAAACGGAAAAGCGTGCAACCAGGTCGCTTCAAAACAAGCGGCTGAGTGCCGTGGGTTTTGAAGCAGCGCTTTCCCGGCGGTAATCTCGCTGTTTATCGCTGTGGCCAAACTGCGAGATTTCCGCTGGAAATATGCTCTGTGAGAACCCAGCCTTAAGAATCACACACAGGTTGCCTGACTCACACACAGAGCCATAAAAAAATAAGGGCTGTAAAGTAACGTACCTGTCTGCAGACAGAAGGTCCTGGACCACTTGTAAGCAGGCATGGTATTGCAGCTTCCGGCCACCAGGGGGAGCTCATCACAGCAGACATGTACAGCAGGAACAGAACGTACAGTATGGACTTTTCCAGCAAGCAAGGGGAGCTCACAACAGCACACTTGCACAGTACAGCAGGGACAGGATAACAGCAGACTGTCTGCAGATCTACCTATACATCTGGAGGTAGGAGACAACGGGGATGGCAGCAGGGGACAGGCCTCTTGACTTGCCTGCACACTTTACTATGCCTTACTATCGGGGGTGCCTTATATTTGGGACTTCTGCAAATTTCAGGGGGTGCCTTATTTTCGGGGAAACACGGTAGAAAGATAAAAAACAATATTATACATCAAACCAACCATTAATTTTAATCAAAATGCTACAAATGGATGAAAAGGAACCTAGAAATGTGTAGTTTTGCGAGGGTATGTCAGATCGCTTTCACAGATTAGTCCCCACATGTTGTCTCCCATCATGTTTTCATTGTAGTTTCCCTGGTAGCGACGTTCACATTGTAGGATGTCTTGATGAAAGCGCTCTCCTTGCTCCTCTGAATAGGCACCCATGTTCTCTTTAACTCTACCAAGATGAGCATCAAGGATGTGTACTTTTAAAGATCTCCTGCAGACCATTTTGCTATAGTTTTTCACCAGAGTCTCAACCAACTCAACGTCGTTTTCAGCTTTATGATTTCCAAAGAAGCCTTTAACTACTTTAACAAAACTGATCCATGCTGCTTCTTACTGTTCTTTGAGAAGGTTGGGAAACTCCTGACACTCAATAACTGTCTTGATTTGAGGTCCAACTAAAATGCCGGCTTGAACCTTTGGTTCCGAAAGCTTCGGGTAAAGATCTTGTAAATACTTGATTGCCACTGATTCCTTGTCCAAAGCGGTGACATATTGCTTCATCGGGCCGAGTTTATTTACAAAGGTGGAATTACTACCTTTCGAGGGTCTACAAGTGGCTTCCATTTGATGTTCTTCTTTCTCACAGAAAACTCTGTCCATTCAGGTCAATATCACCTGTGGTAGTCCGCTCTGGTGTCTCTGCTATCCCAAAGACAAAGATAGCATGGAAACTTAGTAAACCCACCTTGAAGACCCATCAAGAATGCAGCCATTTTGAAGTCTCCATTAACTTCCCTCCCAACCATATTCCTCATATTTCAATGCATTTAGTAATCTCTTCACATTTTTGGAGTCTTCTTTAAGTTGAGCTGAATGGGCAAGGGGAAGAGAAGGATACTTGTTACCATTATGGAGAAATACTGCTTTAAGACTCTTTGATGAACTGTTGAGGAAGAGGTGCCACTGAATAGGATCAAATAGAATTCTGAGTTCCCTGAACATACCAGTTACATCATGACAAAAGCACAGCCAATCTTCACGAATACATAACCTGGAACAAGTGTGATGTGGCTTCCGCTGACGCAACACTAAAGGTCCATTTACAAACACAGATGATCGCTCAAAATTCGTCAGAAATTGACCGTTTTGAGTGATCGTTTTGCGTAATCCTACTAATAGTTTAATTAGCCCATTAGAAGCCAAGTAGCTTCATTTGCATGAATTTAGGGAACAGCGGGTGGTCTGTTCTCTAAATACATTGCTGTTGTTCTCCAGCGGGACAGCTAATGAAAGAATCTTATCAGTGCTGCCCACAGAGAACTCAGCGTGCCGTCCCTCTGATCAGGGACGAGGATTTCATGTTGACCTGAAGTCAGCGATGGCCAAAAAGTGCACGGTAAGTGCACGATGTGCACACATTTATAAATGATTATTGCTCAAAAGATGGCTTCTGAGCGATCATCTTTGAGTGTAAATGTACCTTCAGTTTTATATAAAAGTCCCATTGCTTGAGTCTGGATGTTAACAGCTCAGCATTAGACTTTGTAAGACCAAGATCCCTGGTCAAATCATTAAGATGTTTTTGGTTGGGATAGTATGGCTTTCTTTCACTGTAATTTGGATCAGCAACATCTTCAGGACTCTCTCAGTTCCTACTTTCATCACCAGGCCGATCTCTCTGTGGAGGAGTAGGAACAGGAAGTTCCAGGCCATGTAGCACAGGAGCAATGCATAATGGAAGGTTTGGATAAATGACTGCAGGTGCATACTTGGCAGCACATCATTTAGAAGGGTCCACCATGGAAAAATAGCAGTCTATATGGAATGATCAGGGCTCTCGCCAAATTTCGTGAAACCTCAAACATCATAGCCCTCTTTTCTCCTCTGTACCATCTTTCCAGAGTTTTCTTATACATCTCACATGTGAAATGTAGGGACCTTGATTTGTCCTTGTCTTCAACAAGTATCCCAAAGTATGCTTCGTATGCTTCACACATATTAATTGATGATGAAATGGGAAACTTTTTTCTTCTTGCTTTAGGTTGCCTGCAGACGGGCGGAAATTCTGCGGCGGGATTTTCTGCGGAATTTCCGCACTTGGAAGCTGCCGTTGGATTGCGTTAGCAAACGCAATCGTAGGCAGACGGCCGCGGTTTGTTCGCATGAAAAATAGCGCGGCAAACAAACCACGGCATGTTCTATTTCTCTGCGGGGCTCACAGAGCCCGGCACAGAAACATCACTGCCCGTCCGCCAGCTCCAGTCTGCGCATGCGCCGGCTGCCCGGCAAGCTGGCACGTCAAACAGCCGCGGGCATGGGTGAGTTCGCGCTGCTCTCTGCAGGTGCTCGGGTCGGGTCCCGCGACGAGAATCCTCGCAGCTGGATCCGACCCGCCCGTCTGCAGGCGGCCTTAATGAATTCACCACAAATATAACAATTATAATTAGCAAAACTTTATGGATCTTATTTTTACTTTTTTTTTTTAATCCCCCTAGGGGACCACAACTTGGGATGCCGTGATTGCTCCTGTTGTATGGTCCAATGCCATAGCATTACATCATACTGCTTTCGGGCAGGCATTCTATCAAGCCACCCCATGGGCATGGCTTGATAGGCATTCTGCCATGACAGACCTGGGGCATTTCAGAAGGCCCCCAGCTACCATGACACCCGCACGGCTCCCTGCGATCTCATCACGGGGGCCATGCGGGACCACTGAACATTTTTAGGGGCATTTAAAGGGTTAACAGCTCTGTTGACACCAGGTGTCGGCTGTAAGAAACGGCCGCACCCAGGATATATGAAGGGAGTTCACCCCGTGACCTCCCTTCATACATGTCTTGCATCTACAGAACGTAAAAACACTAGGACCATCACTAAGGGTATAATAAACAGATATACTGACCCATCCACAGCCGCCGGGATCCAGCGCTGCAGCCCTGTGTGGTCTCGAGGTTTGTTGTGATAATATTGTCACAGGAAATCACGTGAAACCGTTTCATATTATATTCTTGAACACCTGGCATCATGTGTCTCAGGATGTGAGTGCCAATGCCAGGAGAACGGGTGCTACAGCGGTCACCTGATTTCCTGTCACATTTTATATCACCGGGACCACAGTGGGCTGCAGTGCTGGATCCTACTAGCCGTGGAGGGGTAAGTACCTCTATTATTTTTACACGGGGTTCTATTGAAGGGCTTCTCTAGTAACTGGACAAACTCTTTAATTCGACTATCTTCTGCACAGCAGCTTTTCTCTCATTACTGCCACTAGAGCACAAGAGCATCTGAAGGATCATTGGCTGAATGCTTGTCATGCTGAAGAGTATCCACTGAAGTCTGAGGAGATGGAGATATACATGATGTTAACTTTCCACCCAAGAGTGTTTTAGTTTTGATCTGGAACCAGCAAGGAGCTTCAGGTGACTCCTTTGTCTATTTCATTTAATACCGCACTGGGGACACATGGGAGAGTTTCATGACAGGTGCCGGTTTTGTTGGGTTTGGCTTCTGTCATGTTGAGCGGGTTCAGATTCTACTTTGTTCAAGGTCTGTCAGGTTCACATTCTGTCATGTCTTCTGGTTTTGGGTTCTGTCTAGTTGGGGTTCTGTTTACTCTGTCAGGTTCTGACATCTCTGTTGGGTTCTATTGTGTCCGGTAGGTTCAGATTCTGTCATGTGTTGGGTTTGAGTTCTGTTGGGTTCAGGTTCATGTTTTATCATATCTTGGTTTCAGGTTCTGTTGGGTTCTGTCGAGCTCAGGTTCTGCTGTGGGTTGCTTCTGTCCTATCTGTCAGGTTCAGTTTCTGTTGTGTCAGTCAGGTTCAGGTTTCATTGTGTTCAAGTTCTGTTGGATTCAGTTTTTGTCATGTCAGTTTGGTTCTGTCGTGTCTGTTGGGTTTGGCTTCTGTCGTTTTAGTCAAATTTAGGATTTATTGTGTTCACATTTTGTCATGTCTGTCGGGTTCAGGTTCTGTTGTGTTCAAGTTCTGTTGGGTTCAGGTTTTGCTGATTCGTTTGGGTTCTATCAGGTCGGTCAGCTTTGGATTATGTTGTGTTCCGGTTCTGTTGGGTTTATGCTGTGTCATGTTTCTTGGGTTCCTGTTTTGTCATGTTCAGGTTCTCTTGTATCTGTTGGATCAGTCCGGTTTTGTCTTGTCTGTTGAGTTCAGTTTCCGACTGTTGTATACTGGATCTACAGCAGACATACTGGAACCTGTGTTATACATGTGGCTCCACTTCTGACTCCTCCATCCATCGAACATTCTGAGAAAATGGAAAAATACCTCTGCAGTGCCACCTATTGGATGGCAGCATTTCTTCAAATCAATATGTTTTCTTAACAAGTCTTAACAATGATTGAGAATAGGAAACCAAGCCAGAAAACCATACACAGACAGCTGTTTCAGGGTGTTTGCCCCTTATCAGTTTGCAGTAATTTTCTGGCTTAGCTGGTGAGAGGCCTGTAATGTGTGTAATTTATTTGCATAAATTACCCAGAGAAGCTTGCATGACCTTATAAGTCCCCTCACTTACCTTCTAGGTGTCGCCACACCCTTTTTGGCTGCTCTCCTTGGGTAAAGACTATACCATCCCCTGACCCACTCACCCCTAGGTGTCTCCACACACTTTTTGACCAGAGAACTTGTTGTTTTTGTGGGACGTGTTGTATTTTTTAATGTACTATGTAATGTACTGAAAAACCTTCAAAAATTCTAAGTGGAGTGAAATAAAAAAAAACCCGCAATTTTGCGATCTTTGTGAGGGGTGACATGATTACTTTATTCTCTGTGTCTTAACCCAATTTATATAGTTTTTTTTTTTGCTGTATTGCTTTATAAAAAATAAAATATATTTGAAAGAAAATAAAATTATTTTGCACCATCTTCTGACCGCCATAACTTTTTAAAATCTTTTTGCCGCCCTCAGGGTGCATTCACACGAGCGTAGGCGTATTTACGTTCGCACGTGCGCAGCGTATAATCGCCGGAAAGAACGTTTTTCGGCGATCATGACCAGAGCTAGAAAGCGTATTATCGTTTGTTCCTACTTTGCAAACTATCTTTTCGGCCATCGAATATGCGTTGGCGCGTATTTCGGTCGCATGTGTTCCGTGTTTTTTTCGGGTTGCCGTTTTTACGCGCCCTAAAATCGCCCGTGTGAACGAATACATTCGAAACCAACGCCTCAGATGGTCACATATATACGATTGGGCGTAAAAACGCGCCGTTTATGCGCTTGTGTGAACGCACCCTAATTGTGAGCGGACTTGATTTTGCGGGACATCCTGTAGTCTCTATTAGTACCATTTACGATATTTTGAACCCTTTTTATTACATTTTTTCTTGGAGAGGGGGTGACAAAAAAAGCTTAATTCTGGCATACTTTTTATGACATTCACGGTGCTGGACGAATAATGCGTTACTTTGATAAATCAGAGTTTTATAGATACAGCGATGTCAATTAAAAAAAAAAAGATAAGTAAGGGAAAAGGGTTTTTTAAATAAAACTTTTTTCTCATCCGTATCATTGGGGGGACAGCAAAACCTTGGGTATAGCTTCTGCCACTAGGAAGCGACACGAAGCATAAAAGTGTTCACTCCTCCTACTAACTATACCCCTCTTGCAAGCATTAAGCTAATTCTGTTTTTGCTTAGTGTCTGTAGGAAGCAGACCTTTTCAATCAAGGTCTTCTAGACCACAGGATTGTCAGATTGCTACCTGTTCTTCCCTGAGAAGGGCAGACGGCAAATGTCTGTCCTCCTCCAAGATGAAAAGGTGGTACAATCATGCTCTTGTAAAATAGATTGTTGCTCGCCAGCCATAGGGTTCCCCATCCTGGAGCACTCCCCCTCTTCGTAGGTTGTGGAGTAGATGGAGTTCACTGCTAGATCTGAGGGAGCTTCTCCCAGCATCACAAGATGTGTGGCTTGTGTAAATTTTTGTTGGTTTGTGTATTTTTCGCCAAGCTGGTTTATTGACTGCCATGTGGCGCTTGGTATCCTCTGCCATGTGGCGGTGGTCCTTATCTGCTAACATGTGGCGACCGTTGTTATCTGCCACCATTGTGGTGGCTGCTTTAATATGCCGCCATTGCATGCGGCGACCGTTTTTCCAGCATGTGGCTGGTGTTTCTTGCCATCGCGCAACTCGGCTGTTTAGCTGGCGCGCGTCCGTTTTTTTTCCGCTGCCACGACCATTACTGTTAACCCCCCGACTTTTCGGGCCTACTAAGCCCCGATCTCCTGCTCCGCCTTGGCATTTTTAGTGGCCACCACGGTGTTCGGGGGCTTTTGCGGACGCAGCGGCTGCACTGCTGCTCCACCTCGCCCTGACTGGAGGTCGTTCTGCGCATCCGTAAATTTAGCACACAGCTTGTGGGCCTACTTTGAATTTTGCAGCCGCAGCAGTCTGGTAACCTGCCACTGCGGGCCCACGGCCGTTGCGGACCTCGTGGGGATTAGCAGCACCTTCCTAGGTGTAAGGGGGAGCTGGCTTCTAAAATAAATTTAGTTCCTGGTTTTGGGCCTACTAGCAGGATCTGCAGCCTGTGCAGTAGCCTCCTCATCGCTCCTCATGTCTGCTCTGGACCGGGTTGAGCCTCACTTAACAGCTAGCTTCCCTGTTGCCCCTCCTGCAGTTCCCTGCAGGCAGCCTTAGCGCAGTGTTCAAGTCCAGGATGACACGTAGACAGGGGCTGTCCAGAGCCGCATAATATGTGCGCTCTCGCTAGTATGGGATTACATTCAGCTGGAAAATATCTCGTTTTACGGGCACAGGGTTCAAATTGGTTACCCATCATTACTCTGGGCTTGCTGAGACCTTGGTACCTTCCACATGGAAAGAGTACCAGGCACAGGGGTTGTCTGGACACATTGCTCCTCTTCTCCGCTCAAGAATATGTGAGCCTTGTCTAATGGCTAACTCCCCTATGATGGCCCGCCTGCAGTGTCCTTGCAGGCAGCTTTAGCACGATCTCTGCTTACAGATGAGACGCAGGCTGGGGTTGTCCAGAGCCGCATCCTATGTGTGCTCTCACCACAATTCGAGATTGACTTCCAGTCAGTCAAAGAATATCTTGTCTTATGAACAGTCTTGTTCTGTCTAAGCAGAGTGGTAGTCCAGGGGTCCGTCCTCCGACAAGGAGCCTGGGGGCTGCAGATCCGTCTACTAGCACCCCTCCGGTCAATTCTATGAGATGCTGAACCAATGATTCCTCTCTAGGCGGATTCTGAACCAAAACAGCATCTAGTGCTTTCTAGGAAGACTGGACTGCATGCTCCGTCAGCCGTGGACATGGGTCACTCATATCGTCTGTGATGTATGCCTGACACCTGTTGAGGTGGAGTCTGCTTCTGACCTTGATTTGGCTGCAGAACAGGCCATGAATTCTCATCTATTGTGGCTGCCTGGACTTTTGCCGTAAAGAGTACTCTAGTTCAGAGCAGTCTGCAACTTCACTCCTTAGATCCTTCTTATGCAGGTACAATGCGTAAGATTCTTGTCCAACTTTGAGCCTTTCGAAAACTGCTTCGATAAACCGAAGAGTTGGCATGTCATACATCTTATAGTGCTAACGTGGTACATTTATGGCAGCAGAGCATTTGCTGAGGTCCATTGGCATTTACGCAAATGCAATTTCTGAAGGTCCTCTAATTTGTTTAGGCACTCTGAAACCCGTATGGCTGAGAGCTGCTGGTGGTAAGAGTTTCTGCCTTTTAACGAGTCTGGTTCAGTTTTCGGACTGCGCCTTATTGAGCACCATCCAGGAGACAAAGTGTTAAAGTCAGATGGATTCAGAAGCACGCTGTGGTCCTCCTGTGCTATTTTCTCCTGCATTGTTGCTTGCAGGAGAGCGGGAAACAGTATACAATTCTTAGCACTTGCCTCTCGACTCCGGAGGGTTCCACAAAGGGGCCAGCAAGATTTATGCACTTGTGTAATCTTGTATTACCGCCACATTTTATGATGTCTAGTTATGTGGTTGTGGTGATATTTTGGTAAGAGGCCAACCCTGGTTGACAACGCAACAACATTTCCAAGGCTAGACTTCTTCAAAAACCATAGGCTTCTTGCAGAAGATGAATGCTGTGGTCATTGTCACAGTCTCAGAGGGCTGATACTAATGGTATTTTTGAGCCATGTGTCTCTATCTCCCGTTCTCTCTGGTAGTGGTTGCTCCCACACGTTCGCCGGGGACGTTTTCTACTAACCCTTCAACAGCGGTGCTGTCGTTTAACGCTAGCTGGGTGTTTACAGTCTGGATTTCAGCGGACCCTGACGTTCAACTAGGTCAACTGCAAGAAGGTCCCCAGCTCTTTGACGTTTCAGCTCCATTGCCGCTGGTGCTGATGTCACGTCCTTCTCACCTTTTCTACTCGTCTATCTTCCGAGCAGGAGGCACTATTAGGCGGAAGTTTCTTTGTCATCAGAAAAGGTCGTTATCGACCGGTTGCATGTTACCTCACTGCATGTAGTATTTTGACCCCGCGTTAATGAAGACTTCGGTTTACAATGAGTGGCTAGTCACACAAGACGGGCCAATCACAAGTGGGCTCGGTCTAACTTCGCAAGATTACCTCTCTCGAGTGGCATTCTTCAGTCGCCCTTATGCTCTGCTGGTACTCCGGACAGCACAAGTCGTGTCCTTGGGTTTTTGAGGAGGGCTCCTCGCACTGCCTCCACTCTGCGGCAGTACAGGGTTACCGTGCCAAGGACATCATATTTTCAGGCCGTGTGACGGCACACATCACACGGCCAGCGGAGCTCTTTACCAGTGGGTGGATGGGACCATTACTTGGGCCCCTTTATGCTCCGTCTCTGAACATGCTGGATGCCTAGGCATCCATTAACGTTAGTTGAAGTTAAAGAGCCTATTACGCTTCTTTACACATGCGGCTTCTTATATTTTCCCACCCGTTGGGTACTTCTCTGGAACGTCCCATGGTTTTGCTGTGTCCCCCAATAATACGGATAAGAAAACAGGATTTTTGGTATAACTTACCATAAAATCACTTTCTCGTCACGTTCATTGGGGGACACAGCAGCCACCCAGTCTGGTATTAGGACTTTGACATATACTCCTCTTGGTTGAAGTGTCCTCAGTACAGTCGTACATAGTGGTAGAATCAGTTACAGTTCTTGAGCATTGTTATTTATTGACTATTGTCATTGTCTCCTACTTGGCTGCTCCGACTGCTTGCCTACAAACTGAGCTAGCTTAATGCCTGCAGGAGGGGTATAGCTAGTGGGAGGAGTTAACACTTTTATGCTTATTGTCGCCTCCTAGTGCCAGAAGCTATACTCAAGGTTTTGTTGTGTCCTCCAATGAACATGACGAGAAAGTGATTTTACGGTAAGTTATACCAAAAATCCTGCTTTTTTTTCTCATTTTTGCTTTTTATTTTTTAGTTCCCATAGGGGATTTGAACTTGTGATCCTCTCATCAAACTGCAGTATAATGTAATATACCATACTATTACATTATACCGTGATCTGGATGGCACTCTATCAACCCTTTCCACAGACTGCCATGACGACCGAATGGTTTCCAGTAATCTTCTCGCAGAAGGGCCGTTTGGGACCCCCAGACACTGACCAGGCCATTTAAATACTGCTATCAGATATGGTGGTATTTAAGGGGTCAACAGCTACGATCAGCGTGAGTGCTGATCACGGCTGTTGCGGACAGGCGTCAGCTGTTAAAGACAGCTGGCACCTACATTGTCCTGATCCTGCTCCATACAAATCCTGAGCCTACACGACATAACTGTATGTAATGGAGTATTGACCCTTTGCAATCCAATTTTGGATTCAGGGTTTCCTAGGGGGCCTTCTCTTTCTGCCATTTTACGATAGTGCCATCTGCTGGCTAGAGCCAGTACTGCGGTATGTGACATGCCGGAGAGGCCAAGTGGCCAGTAATATACAGTAAGATTACCCTGCCAGACGTCTTCCGACATCAGAGCTGTACAGCCTTCAATCAGAATGTCTTCAGACGTCAGACAGTGGATTGGAAAGGGTTAAGAGGTAAAAATGCGCCGGATCGATTCCCGTGACTCCGCTGAGTGATAAATCGAAGAGATTTTTACACATGTAGTCTAAGTTTATGCTACCTATCACTTGGCTTAGTTTATGTCTGTTCTTGCGCCAAAATGTTGGTAAAATTTTTAGTTTACAATGTCACATTTAGGAGACACCCACATTGCATGAATCCACTCTCCTTTTTGGGTGCATGCGGATCCGCGGCCCATTGGAATGCATTGACCACCCGCGGGTAGATAAATACCCGTGGATGGTCAATAAAAGTTAATAAAAAAAATTCTGGAGCATGAAAGAAATGGGCATGCTCCATTTAGGTGCGGGTCTCCCGCAGGCTTCTATTGAAGCCTATGGAAGCCGTCCGGATTTGCAGGAGACCTGCGCCTGAATTAAACTCACCTGCTCCGGGCGATGCAGGTCTTCCTTCATTCGCGGCAGGATTTTCCTTCTTCGGCCCGGCGGATGTGCCGGTGCATGCGCGCCGCACGCAGCCGGCGTTCCGAGAACATCCGCCGGGGCGAAGAAAGAAGATCCGGCCGCGAAGGAAGGAAGACACGCACGGCCCGCAGCAGGTGAGTTTATTCTTATTTTAATGCCTCATGTCCGCGGGGCAGGAGGGACCCGCTGAGGATTCCCCATGGAGAATTCGTAGCGGGCCTGATTTTCCCCGGGGACATGAGGCCTAAGGGCCCAGTCACACGGCATATTTTCTGTCCGGATTTTTTCAGTGACCCATCAAATTAAATTGATGTCTTCAGAGATGCGTTCTTATACACGTAGAAAAAAAAATCACAGCTTGTCTTATTTTGGTCCATATCAAAGACCACCATTGTGCAGTTAGATGGATGTTATGTGTGTATTCATTGCACATTTTATGCTTGTGGCAAGAGACAAGGGAAAAAAGTGACACTAATCGGGCCTGTGACATCTGGTCGTGTGGAAACTGCAATCACTATGGATGCAACACGGGCATAAAAAGGCACGTGTGCACCAAAAACGTATATACATGCACAGTGAAGACAGTACACTTGTCATGGGCCCAAATTGCATATCACCGTGTGAATGAGGCCTTAGAGTATGGGATGATTAGGGTCTTTTAGTAGCAGATCCACCCAGTTATGTGTAAGACTCCTATCCACCTGCTTATGAACTGTTGCATGCTGGAATCACCCACCATAAGGAGGGCACAGAGGCTAGTGATGGTACACACTGGCAGGAGACAGTCTCTTTATTGTACAGGAACAGAACCTTGACATTGTATGGAGCAGAGCCGACTCTGGAACCTGCTGCTCTGGATTGGTTGTGCTTAGTTGAAATGCTGGCTACTAGGAGGGACTGGTGCAGGTTGGGTTATGAGTGCTGGACAGGTATGGCGCTATATGCAGAGATGTGTAGTGTGGGATATTCATGCAGCGCTCCCCCGAACCCTAAATCCCCAGCAACCAGTATATCCAATGCACCAATAATGGCTGCCATATCTGCGTCCAGCGTTACTGCTACATGATGGCGGTTCAAAGCTCAAACTCCTCTAAGACCATTGGTGACCTCATACAAAAATGGGCCGTATGTAGTATTAGGAAGGTGATGCCGGGTGATAGGTGTAGTATTAGTACGGTGATGCAGGGTGAGAAATACAATGCATTTGGAAAGTCTTCAGGACCTCTCACTTTATTAAAATCATAGAATGGTTGAGTTGGAAGGGACCGACCCCTGCTCAGTGCAGGATTCACTAAATCATCCAAGACAGATATTGGTCCAGTCTCTGAAGACTTCTATTGAAGGAGAACTCACCATCTCCTGTGGTAACCTGTTCCACTCATTGACCCCCCTCATTGTCTAATATCTAATCTGTGTCTCCTCCCTTTCAGTTTCATCCCATTGCTTCTAGTCTTTCTCTTCTGCACATGAAAATAGGGCTGATCCCTCTGCACTGTGACAGCCCTTCAGATATTTGTAGACAGCTATTAAGTCTCCTTTCAACCTTCTCTTCTGCAAGCTAAACCATCCCAGATCCTTTAACCATTCCTCATAGGTCATGATTTGCAGACCCCTCACCATCTTGGTAGCTCTTCTCTGAACTTTCTCCATGTTGTGTTGTAGCCTTGTGTTCCCCATCATTCTGCACTCAATACCCCATAATGATAAAGTGACAACATAACGGGAGAAAGCTTTGTAAATTTTTTAAAAATGAAAAACTCCCATTTCGCACTGACATAAGTACTCGCACCCTTTGTAGCTCTCGTGGCCTCCCATTTATATTGAGCCTGTCTGAAATGTTTCTATATCTTGATTGGAGTCATCTGGGGTAAATTTAACTGATTGGACATAACTTCACCGCCCATCTTCCTGTGTATATAGGGTTTCACCACTCACAATGCATATCAGAGCCAAAACCAAGCCATGAGGAGGAAATAATTGCCTTTAGAGTTCAGAGACAGGATTTTGTGGAGGCTCAGATCTGGAGAAGCTACAATATCATCTCCGCTGCACTGAAAGTTCCCAAGAGCCCAGCGGCCCCCATAATTTTTATATAAAAAAAGAACAATCAGGATGCTTCCTAGAGCTGTTGATCCACCTAATTAAGGGCCTTGGTAAGAGAGGTGACCAAGACCCCAATGGCCACTCTGGTTCAGCTCCAAAGATCTTGTGTGCAGATGGGAGAAATTTCCAGAAGGTCAACCATTACTGCAAGGGGAGGGGAAACCAGTCAGGGTGGAGGTAAACCAGGTGCCACTCACCACCTGCCCAATACCATCCCTACAGTGAAGTCTGGTGGTGGAGAATCATGCTGGGGGAGGAAAGACTGGTCAGGGTGGATGGAAACCAGGCGCCGCTCATCACCTAGCCAATACCATTCTTACAGTGAAGCCTGGTTGTAACAGCATCATGCTGGGGGAGGGGAGACTGGTCAGGGTGGATGGAAACCAGGCGCCACTCATCACCCGCCCAATACCATCCCTACAGTGAAGCCTGGTGGTGTAGCATCATGCTGGGCAAGGGGAGATCGGTCAGGGTGGATGGAAAGCTGAATGAAGTAAAGTACAGAGATAATGAAACCTGATCCAGAGTCCAAGGGACTGCAGACTGGGGATAAGGGTCACCTGCCAACAATACAATGACCAACAAGACCACAGCCAAGACAGCATAGGAGTGGGGACAACTCTGTGAATGTATTTGAGTGGCCCGGCCAGAGCCCTGAACCTAATGGGACATCTCTGGAAAGACCTGACAATGGCTGTCCACAGACAGACCCCATCCAACCTAACAGAAAATCCCGAAATCCAGGTGAGCAAAACTTGTGGCATCACCCCAAAAACAAATGGAGGCTTGTATCACTGCCAAAGGGGCTTCACCTAAGTACCGAGTACAGGGTGCAAATACTTATGTAACTGCAAAATATGAGTTTTTCACTTTTTAAAAATGTACAAAGATTTTTCCTGTTCTGTTGTCACTTTGTCATTATGGGGTACTGAGTACAGAATGATGGGGACACAAGGCCACAACATAACAAAATGTAACAAACGGAGAGGGTCTGAGGACTTTCTGAATGCATTGTATATTTGGACACTGGGTTTTAAGTTTCAGTTCATAAACCAGGGCAGGAGATCTCTTGTGATGTGTGGATGGCTGTGATCTCACTCCACTACCACTTGCTCACTCTCAGGACTGCTCACGCTGCCATTCCTCTGCTTGTCCATGCCATCTTTCTCTGTGCCTTCTTCCACCTTCTCATCCAGCTGGCTGGGGATGGACCAGTACAGATGGGCATCCATTCTGGCAGCATTCTCAGCAAGTTCCCGGGCGCTGCATGAAGGAGTAGATACCTCAAAGGTCTGGTGAAATGTGTTGTAGTCCACCTCATAGAAGCCATCCTCCAGAGAAAGCACAGACATAAAGCGATGACCCCACAGTACCTCGTCTACCAGGTAAGAGCTTCTTGCTTGGCATGTCATTCCTGCAACAAGAAAAGCATTTATTGTGCCAAACATCCACAAACCACAAACCAGAAAGAGCCCAAGACTGCGCCCACCATCCACCCACCAGGAAGAGCCCAATACTGCGCCCGTCATCCACAGTCCAGCAAGAACCCAACACTGTGAGAACCATCCACAGCCCAGCAAGAACCAACACTGTGTCCACTATTCACCACCCAGCAAGAATCCAACACTGCGCCAGCCATCCACACACCAGGAAGAATGGAATACTGCACAAACCATTCACACACCAGCAAGAGTCTAAAATTCCACCAACCATCCACACACCAGCAAGACCTCAACGCTGTGCCCACCATGCACAAACTAGCAAGAATCCAACAACGCACCAACCATTCACACACCAGCAAGAGCCTAATACTAAGCCAATCAATCACAGCCCAGCAGAAACGCAACATTGCATCCACTATCCACCACCCAGCAAATACCCAACACTGCGCCAGCCATCCACACTCCAGCAAGAATACAACACTACACAAACCAATTGCAGGCCTGCAAGATCCCAACACTATCCTTATCCCAATCATAACTCAACAAGAGCCTAATACTTTGCCAACCCATCTAGCAAGAGCCCAGGATTGTCCCAGCCCATCCAGACACCAGCAAGAACTCAACACTGCCCCAGTGTATACAGACTAGCAAAATCTCAACGCTGTCTCCAACCCTTCCAAAAATCAGCAAGAGCACCAGACAGCCCCAACCCTGACCAGCCATACACACACCAACAAGAACACTGTGCCTGCCATCAATACATCGGCAAGATCGCAACACTGCGTCTACCATACACCCACCAGCAAGAACCTAACACTGCGTCTACCATACACCCACCAGCAAGAACCTAACACTGCGTCTACCATACACCCACCAGCAAGAACCTAACACTGCGTCTACCATACACCCACCAGCAAGAACCTAACACTGCGTCTACCATCCACGCTCCAGCAAGAACCTAACACTGCGTCTACCATACACCCACCAGCAAGAACCTAACACTGCGTCTACCATCCACGCACCAGCAAGAACCTAGCACTGCGTCTACCATCCACGCACCAGCAAGAACCTAGCACTGCGTCTACCATCCACGCACCAGCAAGAACCTAGCACTGCGTCTACCATCCACGCACCAGCAAGAACCTAACACTGCGTCTACCATCCGCGCACCAGCCAGAACCCAACACTGCGTCTACCATCCATGCACCACCCGAAACCCAACACTGCGTCTACCATCCACGCACCACCCAGAACCCAAAACTGCGTCTGCCATACACGCACCAGCAAGAACCCAACACTGCATCTACTATACACGCATCAGCAAGAACCCAACACTGCGTCTACCATCCAGACACTAGCAAGAACCCAGCACTGCATCTACTATCAATGCACCAGCAAGAACCCAACACTGCGTCTACCATCCACGCGCCAGCAAGAACCCACCACTGCATCTACCATCCACGCACAAGCAAGAACCCAACACTGCGTCTACCATCCACGGACCAGCAAGAACCCAGAATTGTCCTAATCTGCTCAGAAACCAGCAAGAGCCTAACAATAACCCAATCCATCCTCAGACTAGCAAAGGTCTAACACTGCCCCCTGTGTATACACACACCAGCAAACTCCCAACACTGCCTCCAGCTCCTCCACAACCCAGGAAGAGCACAGCACAGCCCTAACCTTTCTACTGACCAGCATTAACCCACAATGCATAAAATCATCCACAAATCAGTATTACCTCAACACTTCTCCAATCAATACACACCTGCACAATCAAAACTGCACAAAGCATTAACACACCAGCAAGAACTCAACACTACAGCAACCATGTACACATCAGCAAGAACCCAAGACAGTGCCCACCATCCAGCCACCAGCAAGAGACCAACACATGAATTTACGATTTCTAGCTATTATTTGGGACGTAATCATCCTTTGTAAAATCCTACCTGTCAAAGCCTAAAAATTTAACTCTGTCCTCCTCTTTCCAGACCTGATCTTGACATATCTGATAACAATGGTCTCCAAAGCCGTACACAACCAATCCCCTTCATACATCTCTAACCTAATATCCTGATACCCCTACATGTAACCTAAATACAACCTGCTCTCTCCATACATCTCTGACTGAATATTCTGATACTGTCAGGGGACTCCTCATCAGCACGGGTTCATGAGGGGTCGATCATGTCAGACCAATCTGATCAGCTTCTACGATGAAGTAAGCTCTAGGCTGGACCTGGGAGAGTCTATTGATCTCGTATATCTGGACTTCTCTAAAGCCTTTGACACCGTGTGCATAATAGGCTAATATACAAAATGAGACAGCTCGGATTGGGTGAAAACGTGTGTATCTGGGTAAAGAATTGGCTCAATGATAGAAAGCAGAGGGTGGTAATAAATGGTTCGTACTCTGATTGGCCCACTGCTGCTTGTTGGGGGCCACAGGGCTCAGTATTAGGCCCCATTCTGTTCAATATATTTACGAAGGACCTGATAGAGGGGCTGCACAGTAAAATATCAATATTTGCAGATGACACAAAATTATACAAGATAATCAATACAACGGAGGACAATGTACGGCTACAAACGGACCTGGATAAGCTGGGGGCTTGGGCAGAAAAATGGCAAATGAAGTTCAATATTGATAAATGTAAGGTTCTGCACATGGGCAGGAGAAACGGATGTCACCAATATACACTAAATGGGGTACTGCTAGGGAAAAGGGATATGGAAAAAGACCTGGGGGTACTAGTGGATTGTAGACTAAACTGGAGTAACCAATGCCAGTCAGCTGCTGCAAAAGCCCTGGGGTACATTAAAAGAGGTATAGGGGCGAGGGACGAGAACATTATCCTCCCACTATATAAAGCACTTGTCAGGCCTCACATGCAATACGGTGTACAGTTCTGGTCACCGGTGCTCAGGAAAGATGTTGCAGTGCTTGAGGGGGTACAAAGAAGGACAACTAAATTAATAAACGGAATGGTAGGACTGGAATACCCAGAGAGGCTATCCAAATTGGGATTATTCACCCTGGAAAAAAGTCGGCTAAGGGGCGATCAAATAACTATTGTGGGAAGATAGCTTGGTAGCGTGCAGGTTTCACGATATTCAGTCCAAAAGCAGGCGTGACCTGCGTTTATTTTTATAACAGCAACATAAAAGTCCAACCTTAGCTTCAGGCAAACAAATAATAGTCCAAAATCCAGCTATCAGGCCATCCCGGCCTGATCAGGTCGTACTTAGCAGGTGCAGCGCACAGCAGGGCTTCTCTCTCCAGCGGGTCACACAGCCTGCCAGGGTCCAGCAGCCATCTTAGCTTCCCTCTGTCCGTGCACCTGCTATTTATGTGCACACTTGATCTGGCTCAGACTCAGCACTGGGCTGATTGAGCTCGACCACACCCTGGAGTGGAGGAGGTGGAATGGATGGCCCCACTATCAACCTGCCATCCATTCCAAAAAAGCAGGCCAGATATTTTTAAAGAACAGATCTCCAGCAACTGCTTGCTGGAGACCACATTACGCTCCTGGTTTCTTACGTCTCCGAGAGCGGGACATGACCTTCCTCCAGTCCCCTTTTGCATAGTACCGGAACCTAGGGGCGACATAGCGACCGTCCACCACTACACCCCTCAGTACCTCACACTATGTATAAATACATTAGGGGACAATACAAAGATCTCTCCCAGGATCTGTTTATACCCAGGACTGCTATGGTAACAAGAGGGCATCCGCTACGTCTAGAAGAAAGCAGGTTTCATCACCAACATAGAAGGGGATTCTGAATGTACTGAATGGCTGCTATGTTAAGTCAATGGAAAGGGGCAGGGGAAGCAAGGAGAGAAATCTCTTGCAGCCTCCCTGCCCTCCTGCTGGCCGCACTGTGAGCGAGCCAGTGCTACTAGCTCCCGAGCAACAGCACAGGAGCGATGACACACAGGGAGGAGTATCGGACATCATTTACCCAACATTTGTCTGTCTAAATGGACCTTTAAAGGGGTTGTCCCGCGCCGAAACGGGTTTTTTTTTTTTTCAATAGCCCCCCCGTTCGGCGCGAGACAAACCCGATGCAGGGATAAAAAAAAAAACCGGGTAGTACTTACCCGAATCCCCGCGCTCCGGTGACTTCTCACTTACCTTGTGAAGATGGCATGGCCGCCGAGATCTTCACCCTCGGTGGACCGCAGGTCTTCTGTGCGGTCCATTGCCGATTCCAGCCTCCTGATTGGCTGGAATCGGCACACGTGACGGGGCGGAGCTACGGGGAGCCGCTCTCTGGCACGAGCGGCCCCATTCAGAAGACAGAAGACAGGACTGCGCAAGCGCGTCTAATCGGGCGATTAGACGCTGAAGATTAGACGGCACCATGGAGACGGGGACACCAGCAACGGAACAGGTAAGTAAATAACTTCTGTATGGCTCATAATTAATGCACAATGTACATTACAAAGTGCATTAATATGGCCATACAGAAGTGTATACCCCCACTTGCTTTCGCGGGACAACCCCTTTAAGTGTATTAGGTAGGAACATGCAGATAAGAAACTCCTGAACACATTTCCATACAATACGCTCAGACACAGGCATTCTTCGAAATGCAGATAACTTTACTCTCTACGCTTTCTTTACCCTTCTGCACCTTTCTTAAACAAATAAATGTTACTGCTAAATATTAGGCAAACGAGCCATGCACTTTCAACTTTAAGGGCTCCTAATAACTTGCATTTTTTTAACACTGCGATATCGCTGCATTTTTAAAATGCGATTGTCAATGGGACTTTCTAATGTTAAAAATGCATCGCAAGTTTGTGCTTTGTGATTTTTGTGCGATGCGTTTTTAACATTAAAAAGTCCCATTGACAATCGTGGTAAAAAATGCAGCGATATCACAGTGTTAAAAAAACACAAATGGGTAGGAGTCCTAAGCATCATAAAACAGTTGCACATACACATCTGTGCAAAGGGGAAAAACTTTAGAGCTCTTTGCTTTTTGAGCTTACTAGGGACAAAACAAGAGTCTCTCAAAAAGAGTCCAAAGACATGAAAGTCCTTCTCAGCATCAAGTAATTTTGCAAAGCACTGGTGGTCCCATTGGCTCTTCTACCTCAGAGTCCGTGCTGTAGCCCGTAGGAGTAGGCATACTCCTCCATGAACTCACTCCAATAGAAGCAGAGTGGGACGGACTATCTGGGTCTTGTACTCTTACCTCCATGTCCTCTGACTCCAGATTTTGACAAAATGGCTCAGAGCAGCTAGAGTCCAACTGCCGCCGTGAAACAGGAAAGTCTTGAACAGTCTCCTGAGGCTCTGTGCAAAGAGGCAAACTTGGAAGGCTGGTGAGAGGCCAACGTAGGCTTCCAGAGGGCTCTCTCCGGCTAGCGTCCGAGAAGTAGAGCTGCACACCCAGATCTCCAAAGTCCCGGATAAAAGGATGCAATGTTGGAGGGATGGCCGCTCTCGCTTCAAGATTGTAGTCCTGGATAACGATCCACGGCTGGTACGGCTTGTGGCATCCATCCTAAGGGGTCTCCTCTGGTAGCTCCAGCAGCAGTTTCTCCTACAACGAGATGGAGATGGGAGGTGACCTTTTTCTGGTGGGCACCAAGTCTTTGGGCCGCGGTCCCAGAGCGTTCTTCCTGGGCGGTGAGGATGTGGTGGAAGAACTTGTAACAAGCCCCTGCAACTCAGGCTCGTCCCCCCAATAAAATCGGGGTTTAGATGGAGGATACCTGGATGGCACAAAACGCAGGGTGGTGTATGAAGACATGTCCTCTCCTGCGGTGTCCTGGTGAGTCTGTGTAGACAAGTCCAGAGGTGCACTCACCAAGATGGATAACTCCTCTCCTGGGCTATCCTCAGTTTGCTGGAACTGGATTGGATCCAGACTTTGCAGTGGGGTTGATTCCCCCTACTTTTCTCACAGCCTTGGCGGGGGAACAGAGAGGTGGGAAACGATAGTGTGCCTGGGTTTAGGTGAAGCAGAACATGAAGGCTGGGCACCATCTTGCGCCAGCACACAGTCTAAGTCTACATTCTTAGTTGGTTGCTCACCATGAAATGCGGGCAATTCCACACGGTCTAAAAACACAACACAGTCCCTTTTTAATTTGTAGCACATCCTTGCCACATATAACTGAGACTGGAACGATGAACTTAGGTTTTCTTTCTGCATCTTCTGCAGATGACTCAGTTTTTCGCCACTCTGGTTGGGTCTTTAGGTTCAGACGACCCGCAAATGTGTTTACTTGAATTCCTGGAGGTTCAGAGGAACCGCAACTATGTCCCGATACTTGCTGCAGGCTAAGAGGGTTGGAAGGATCTTGTCCTCGACTATTTAAAGTAACTCAGAGGATCGGAGGGATCTTGTCCTTGACCTTTAGAGAATCTCAGAGGGCCTAGAACCAGAAGTGACTCTTCTTAGCTTAGGCACAGGCAATTACTTTTCTCCATGAACGGAAAATGGGGGAGGTGCGTTCCTTCTCTGTTTTTACGGGACAGGCACAAAAAAATCATCATGTTCGTGATGCCATAAAAGTCCGAAACTGCAGTGTCTAAGGCCCCTCAGCTTAGGAGACATATTGGTAAAACTTGGGTCTTGTCACGCAACTCTGCCATCTCCCACCCTGAGGGCAGTATGGGACCCGTCCAAGTAACTGAGGGACGGCCTTTCAAAGGGGTAACCCAATATGTGGTTTACCTTAACAGTCTCTTGTCTCAGGTGATGCCACCGTTCTTTAATCTGTGGTGAATCCAGATGTTGAAAAAAAGGGTCCACACTCACAGGGAACATTTAAATAGCAAAGCTGGGAAGGGTTGGCAGTGCTCCTTTACTTGCAGAAACTTATTTACAGTCCAAATAATATCAACTTACGCCAGCAGGAAAATTTGTGGTGTAACAGGGAGGAAATCACAGGTGAACAGAGCAATCAACAGTCCTAGTTATCTGCAGGGCTCTGTTCTCGGTACAAATCTCCTTTCTCTCTCTAAGACTCTCTACAGGTCAGCACTCACATTGGGCAGACACTCCACACTGCAATGGTGATTCTAATTGCTCTCCATTCAACAATGGTTTAGAACACCACTGGCATCTCCTGGGTACAGCTGTCCCAGGAAAGGCTGAGGTTACCACTCATTCGCTTCCATTCCTAGCCACCCAGGACTGATGGTGTCTGTGTGGCTTACTCGCAGCTCAAACTGACTCGGACTGACTGATTGCCAGACAGGAAGAAACTCCCTTGCAAACACCTTGCATTCATAAATATAAAGCACGACCACATGATAAACAACAAGATACATTTCTCAGACATCCTCGCATACCAGACAGTTAAATCATTCAGTGCTGCAGAAGTGCTATACATATCATATTTTTGCATTATAAAAGACACTGACAATACATAGGCACGAGACAAATGCATTCCTACACTATGGAGGGGCCCTATTAACTCCGAGCCACTACACAAACATTTTCTGACCTAATAACCTCATACGCATCACATGTAATCTTTATACAACCTGTCCCCTGCATACATCTCTGATCTAATATCCTGATATCCAGCACATGTCATCAATATACAGTGGGGAAAAAGTATTTAGTCAGATACCAATTGTACAAGTTCTTCCACTTAAAAAGATGAGTGAGGCCTGTAATTGACATCATAGGTGGACCTCAACTATGAGAGACAACATGAGAAAACACATCCAGAAAATCACATTGTCTGATTTTTAACGACTTTATTTGCAAATTATGGTGGAAAATAAGTATTTGGTCACCTACAAACAAGCAGGATTTCTGGGTCTCACAGACCTGTAACAACTTCTTTAAGAGGCTCCTCTGTCCTCCACTCATTACCTGTAGTAATGGCACCTGTTTGAACTTGTTATCAGTGTAAAAGACACCTGTCCACAACCTCAAGCAGTCACACTCCAAACTCCACTATGGTGAAGACCAAAGAGCTGTCGAAGGACACCAGAAACAAAATTGTAGCCCTGCACCAGACTGCAAAGACTGAATCTGCAGTAGGCAAGCAGCTTGGTGGGAAGAAATCAACTGTGGGAGCAATAATTAAAGAATGGAAGAGATACAAGACCACTGATAATCTCCCTTGATCTGGGGCTCCACTCAAGATCTCACCCCGTGGGGTCAAAATGATCAGAAGAACAGTGAGCAAAAATCCAAGAACCACACGGGGGAACCTAGTGAATGACCTGCAGAGAGCTGGGACCAACGTAACAAAGGCTACCATCAGTAACACACTACGTCACCAGGGACTCAGATCCTGCAGTGCCAGACGTGGCCCCCTGCTTAAGCCAGTACATGTCCAGGGCCGACTGAGGTTTGCTAGAGAGCATTTGGATGATCCAGAAGAGTATTGGGAGAATGTCATATGGTCAGATGAAACCAAAGTAGAACTGTTTGGCAGAAACACAACTCGTCGTGTTTGGAGGAGAAAGAATGCTGAGTTGCATCCAAAGAACACCATACCTACTGTGAAGCATAGGGGTGGCAACATCATGCTTTGGGGCTGTTTCTCTGCAAAGCGACCAGGACGACTGATCCGTATACATGAAAGAATGAATGGGGCCATGTATCATGAGATTTTGAGTGCAAACCTCCTTCCATCAGCAAGGGCACTGAAGATGAAACGTGGCTGGGTCTTTCAGCATGACAATGATCCCAAGCACACCACCAGGGCAACGAAGGAGTGGCTTCATAAGAAGCATTTCAAGGTCCTGGAGTGGCCTAGCCAGTTCCAGATCTCAAGCCTATAGAAAACCATTGGAGGGAGTTGAAAGTCCGTGTTGCCAGACGACAGCCCCAAAACATCACTGCTCTTGAGGAGATCTGCATGGAGGAATGGGCCAACATACCAGCAACAGTGTGTGCCAACCTTGTGAGGACTTACAGAAAACATTTGACCCCTGTCATTGCCAATAAAGGATATATAACAAAGTATTGAGATGAACTTTTGTTATTGACCAAATACTTATTTTCCACCATAATTCGCAAATACATTTGTTAAAAATCAGACAATGTGATTTTCTAGATGTGTTTTCTCATGTTGTCTCTCATAGTTCAGGTCTACCTATGATGTCAATAACAGGCCTCCCTTATCTTTATAAGTGGGAGAACTTGTACAATTGGTATCTGACTAAATACAACCTGCCCCTCCATATATCTCTGACCTAATATCCTAATACCTCCCACATGTAATATATATACAACTTGACCCCTTCTTACATCTCTGACCTAATAACCTGATACCCATCATATGTAATCTATATACAAGCTGTCCCCTCCATACATCTCTGACCTAATATCCTGATACCCAGCACATGTACTCTATATACATGTCCCCCATACGTCTCTGACCTAATATCCCGATCCCTTCCACATGTAATATATATACAACTTGACCCCTCCGTACATCTTTGACCCAATATCCTGACACCCTCCACATGTAATCTATATACAACCTGTCCCACCCATACATCTCTGATCTAATATCCTAATACCCCCCACATGTAACTTGACCCCTCCATACATCTCCATGACCTAATATCCTGATACATCTCCAAACCAACATCCTGATACTCCCACTTGTAATCTATATACAACCTGTCCTTCCAAACATCTCTCACCTAATATCCCTACATGGAATCTATATACAACCTGTCCTTCATATGCATGTCCAAACCAATATCCTGATACCCCCACATGTAATCTATTTACAACCTGTCCCCCCATACGTTTTTGACCTAATATCCTGACAACTCATACCTGTAATCTATATACAACCTGAACCCCCATACGTCTCTGACCTAATATCCTAATACCCCCCACATGTAATTTATATACATCTTGTCCCCCCATACATCTCTGACCTAATATCCTGATAACTCCCACATGAAATCTATATACAACCTGTCCCCCACATACAACACCCCTACACATGTAATCTTTATACAACCTGCCTCCCTCTACATCTCTGACCTAATATCCTAATACCTCCCCACATGTAATCTGTATACAACCTATCCCTTCCATTCATGTCTGACCTAATATCCTGATACCTCCCACCTATAATCTATATACAACCTGTCCCACCTATACGTCTCTGATCTAATATCCTAATACCCCCCACATGTAATCTATATACAACTTCTCCCCTCCATCCATCTCTGCCCCAATATCCAGATACCGCCACATGTAATCTACATACAACCTGTCCCCCCCTACGTCTCTGACCTAATATACCGATCCCCCCTACATGTAATCTATATATAACCTGTCCCCCTCCATACGTCTCTGAACTAAGATCCTGATACCACCACATATAATCTATATACAACCAGCCTCCCCCATACATCTCTGACCCAATATTCTAATACACCCCTCATGTAATTTATATACAACCAATCCCCCAAAACATATTTTACCTAATATCCTAATACCTCCAACATGTAATCTATATACAACTTGATCCCTCCGTACATCTCTGACTGAATATCCTGACACCTCCACATGTAATCTATATACAACATGTATCCCCCATATATCTCTGGTCTATTATACTGATACTTCTCACATGTAATCTATATACATGTTGTTTCCCCCATACATCTCTGACCCAATATTCTGACACACACCCTATGTAATTTATATACAACCTGTCCCCCCCGATACATATCTGACTTAATATCCTAAAAGTACCAAATATAATCTACTATCTGATATACCTGGCCTCGCCCGAGTCAATTTGATATATGTGTTTACGTGTTGTTTGCACTGAAAATTTTAGGAAGGCAAGGTTACTTTAGAGTAACCGAGCAATAAAATATGTATACATATAGAGGAGTGTTAGATTCTCTTCAGGCTGCATGTACCCATGTCCCTCTGCATAATGTGGCACCCCTTCTACTCTCCTCATTAAGGACCTAAAGAATGTTTGCACCAAATGTCACGCTTGTACGACACCGAGACATTACATTACATAGGAGTGAACTTACTTTTGCAACTAGCATTGAATAATCGGGTTGTGACCCCTTTACTTTTCCTATTTAGGACCCTAAAGAATGCTCATGCCAAATTTCATGTTTGTACGACCTTAGGAAGTTAGAGAATTAGTTTGATATATTACACAGGGGTGCCAATACTTTTGCACTTAGCATTAAACAAGCGAGTTGTGACCCCTTTACTTTTCCTATTTAGAACCTAAAGAATGGTTGTGCGAAATTTCATGTTTGTACGACATCGGGAAGTCAATAATAATAATAATCTTTATTTGTATAGCACCAACTTATTCCGCAGTGCTGAAGTTAGAGAATTAGTGGCGAGTGAGTCAGTCAGTGAGGGCTTTCACCTTTATATATATATAGATTTACAACCTGTCCGCTCCATACATCTCTGGTCCAATATCCCCAAATGTAATCTATAGACAACCTGTTCCCTCCATACATTTCTGAGCCAATATCCTGATACCCCCAACATGTAATCTATATATCATCTGCCCCCTCCATATATCTCCGGTCTAATATCCTGATACATAGTAACATAGTATGTAGGAAAAGGATGGCAGCAAACCAGGTGCAGATAAATGATGCAGAGCTTTATTCCTCTGGAGGAATAAAGCTCTGCATCATTTATCTGCACCTGGTTTGCTGCCATCCTTTTCTCTACATACTTGGATTACTTTGGAAATTTTTTGGATCAATTTCCTTGTGGCGATTGCAATTTACCAGTTCATCCCTTATTGGGTTAAGGTGGTGCTGTCTGCAACTCTATTTGTCTTTACTGGATTGTGGATCCTGGTGGACGTGCACCCAGAAATTGAACGGAATGGAATCCGAAAACCCGGATACAGGTGCTCCGGTCTCCTCCCAAGCCTGGTTCTCAGAAGCTGATACGGTGAGGATCCTTGCTGGGACAAGCTTTGACGGGACTTTCTTGAATACCCCGTCACTTGATGTATTACAACGGAAGTGGGAAATGGAAAAAAAGAGGTACGTTTCTTTGAACCTCCACATGGTTACCTTACCCGAATATTTTAAGGTTAAGAGATTCCACGTGGAGTGCGGTCACACCTTAGACCCACTCTTCTTCCTGATAATGCCAACTTTTGCCTGAAGTTTGAAAATATCTGCAACAGATTTTCATTTGACATAATGTTGTTGAATATAGAACACCTACAGATTGAAGCTACTACATGTTTGAACAACATTGCGAGCATTGAGGAACAGATCAACACCAAGATATCCACTGAACAGTGGACCACAGTGCTTAAAAAGATTGATGTATCACTGCAAAAATTTAAAGAGGACATTGAGTCAGTTAAACGGACGAAGTGGTTTCGCGACCTTGACGATTACGAAAAGGGTCGCATATATAGTTGGCACATGACTAAAAGTGAACGTAATATGCGTACACCTAGACATGGTCGATATGCGTCTAGAAGAAAGCAATTTAAGGAGTCAACATTTGGTTTTTCCTCCGGTTCCGAATCTACCGATGAATCCTCACAGGGCTCTAATAGATCAGTTCATTTTTTTGGATCGGGTCCTTCCAATCGTGGGAGAATGAAAAATGCCACCACAAATCGGTTCGCAGAGGTGGAAGAAAACACGCAAGATGGAGAAAAAGGGTCTCTAAGCAGGACCACACGATCCAGCAACAAAAAGGTGATGACGCAACCAACCTATTGGTAAACATCTCGTCCACGACACTCTCGGAGGACGAAACCACAGTTCTATCAAAAGGTTTGTCCTATTGTCCAACCCCTCAAATAGACTGGTTTGAGATTGATTTGAGTCTACGGGGCTTCTTTAGAAGACCGCCTTAAATCCTTCTTCTCTCAACAATCGAATGGGGACACTTCTAACAATAATGGTGATTCTAACCCTATTGGATAAGTACCTTTCACCTTACGTAAGTGTGGCATTTACAATAAGAGCAAATTTCAACCACCGAACACCAACCATATTGTTGAGACATACATCTCCCTGGTTTATGCTGACATTAATAAATTACGTAGGCGTAATGTATCCTACAAATCTGTATCTAACCTTTCTGGTGAGGAGCGTTGGGCACTCAGAGCGCTGTCAAGTGACGGGTCCATCACCATCAAGCCCGCCGACAAAGGCGGAGCTGTGGTGGTGATGGACTCGATCCAGTATGAGGCTAAAATTTATCGACAGCTAGCAGATCTCAACGTATATGAACCATTGTCTAACAACCCTACCAGTCAATATCAGACTCTTTTACGGAACATTTTGTTTGACGCCGTCATGGAGGGCAACATAGACCAAGCCCTTTATGATTTTCTGTATGTAATCACACCAGTGGTGCCAACTATTTATACATTACCTAAGATCCACAAATCTCTTGTAAACCCCCCCCCCCCCCGGACACCCGATCGTCTCGGAGAGGGGATCATTATTTAATCACACATCTATTTTTTTGGACAAGGTACTGCGTAGGTTTGCTACCTCGGGTGCCTCTTATGTTAAAGACACCAGTGATTTTTTAATGATCCTGAGAAAAATGACTATTTCAGACGATGTGATTCTGGCGTCATTTGACGTGACATCGCTGTACACGTCAATTACACATGAAAAGGGATTAGAGGCAGTGAGATACAAACTAGCATCGTCTGATATATCTCTCGAATGCGAACATGTTGTTCTATCATTACTTGAACTTATTCTGTCAAAAAATGATTTTCTTTTTGCAGGCGAATACTACAGGCAGTGCCAGGGGACCGCCATGGGATCGAACGTAGCGCCTACCTACGCAAATATTTACATGAGCAGATTCGAGGAAGAATTTGTGTATGCGTCTGCGTTCTGGCCTATGGTGGTCTCCTGGCACCGGTATATTGATGACATATTCTTGGTGTGGCGTGGCAATGAGAGTGACTTGATGTCATTCCACTCGGAGTTAAATGGCATTTGGCCAGAACTCCAATTCACTTTGAAATATTCAAGAAACGAAATTGCATTTTTGGACGTTTTAGTAATCAATGTTGGCGGTAGGTTGGAAACCGATCTTTATGTTAAAGAAACGGACCGTAATAGTTTACAATAGCTTTCACCCTCGCTCCATGGTAAGTTCTTTACCGTGGAGCCAGTTAATTAGGGTTAAACGAATTACCATTGACCACAAACTTGATACTCGTTTGTCACAGATGTGCACTAAATTTCTATCACGTGGATATCCTCACAATGTAATCAATATGGCCACACAAAGACTGACTAATGTTCAACGTGTCAATTTGTTGTCTCTTAGATCCAGGGTGGAGGGTCCAAAACGGATACCTTTTGTATCGGTATACAATCCTGTAAGTACACGATTATCTGCTATTCTCAGAAAACATTGGTCATTGCTACGCATGGCCGACAATAACATTGAGGAGTTTGCTAATCCCCCCCATGATGTCCTACAAAAGGGGTAAGAACTTGCGAGACATCTTGGTACACTCATTGTATGAAAAGAAATCAGGTTTACAGCAAACATTATTAGCACCCCGCCGCTCGGGAAATTTCCTGTGCCTAGGGTGCTCTTGCTGCAATAATATGCTTAAAGGGGTTGTCTCGCTGCAGCAAGTGGGGTTATACACTTCTGTATGGCCATATTAATGCACTTTGTAATATACATCGTGCATTAAATATGAGCCATACAGAAGTTATTCACTTACCTGCTCCGTTGCTAGCGTCCCCGTCGCCATGGATCCGTCTAATTCTGATGTCTTCTTGCTTTTTTAGACGCGCTTGCGCTGTGCGGTCTTGTTCCTGGTGAATGGGGCTGCTCGTGCCGGAGAGCTGGTCCTCGTAGCTCCGCCCCGTCACGTGTGCCGATTCCAGCCAATCAGGAGGCTGGAATCGGCAATGGACCGCACAGAGCCCACGGTGCACCATGGGAGAAGACCCGCGGTGCATCGTGGGTGAAGATCCCGGCGGCCATCTTGGTGAAGGAAGAAGAAGGAAGACGTCGCAGAGCGGGGATTCGGGTAAGTAATACATTTTTTTTTTTTTAACACATCCTTTGGGGTTGTCCTGCGCCGAACGGGGGGCCTATGGAAAAAAAAAAAAACGTTTCGGCGCGAGACAACCCCTTTAAGGGTGATAAATTTCACCATTCATCAACGGGTGCCGCTTTCCCGATTAAAGGTTTCTTCACGTGTTCTTCTTCTTACGTAATTTACCTTTTGTGTTGTCCATGTGGACTTCAGTACGTAGGAGAAACAACGCTTGAAATTCGCACTAGAATTAGTAGACACAAAAGCTCTATTTGTACCAAGAACCTGTCATTACCTGTTTCGCGCCATTTTGGGGAGAGTGGTCACACGGTCGGTCAACTATGATTTAGGGTGATCGACTGTGTGCCCCCTCTCTCACGTGGTGGCGATCGTGAAAAAAACTCTCCTTAAAAAAGAACTACGCTGGATCTATACTTTAGACACTTTGACACCACGTGGCCTCAATATAGATTACAATATCGTGCAATATCTATAGTGCTGTTGATTCTCACCGTATCTGTCTTACTTTTACTTTTGCATTTCCTGTATTTGGTATTGATTTTGATATGTTTGTCATATTTTTGCTTATTTACACTTTTTTTCTTGTTATAGTGGGGAAATATATAGGAGGAATAAAGCTCTGCATCATTTATCTGCACCTGGTTCGCTGCCATACTTTTCTCCACATACTTGGATTACTTTGGAAATTATTTGGATCAATTACCTTGTGGCGATTGCAATTTACCAGTTCATCCCTTATTGGGTTAAGGTGGTGCTGTCTGCAACTCTATTTGCCTTTACTAGTAACATAGTATGATATTATGTAAGGCCGAATGAAGACAATGTCCATCTAGTTTAGCCTGTTTAACCTCCTTGTTGATCCAGAGGAAGGCAAAAAAAACAAGAGACAGAAGCCATTTAGCCCTTTTGGGGGAAAGATTCCTTCCCGACTCCCTAATGGCAGTCAGACTAATCCCTGGATCAACCTCTAATAGTTCCTACCTGCCTGTATACCCAGATTAACAACCCGCTGATCACCTAAAATTTATATCCTGTAATATACTTCCACTGTAGAAAGACATCAAGTCTCCTCTTAAACTCCTCTATGAATTTTGCCATCACCACGTCCTCAGGCAGAGAGTTCCACAGTCTCACTGCTCTTACAGTAAAGAACCCTTTTCCGTGTTGGCAGTGAAACCTGCTATCTTCTAGACGTAGCGGATGCCCTCTTGTTACCGTCGCAGTCCTGGGTATAAACAGACCATGGGAGAGATCCTTGTATTGTCCCCTCATGTATTTATTCATAGTTATTTGATCACCCCTTAGCCATCCTTTTTCCAGGGTAAACAATCCCAATTTGGATAGCCTCTCTGGGTATTCCAGTCCCTTCATTCCATGTATTAGTTTATTTGCCATTCTTTAAATCCCCTTAAGCACTGCAACATCTTTCCTGAGCACCGGTGACCAGAACTGTACGCAGTATTCCATGTGGGGCCTGACTAGTGCCTTATATAGTGGGAGGATAATGTTCTCGTCCCTCACCCCTATACCTCTTTTAATGCACCCCAAGACTTTATTAGCTTTTGCAGCAGCTGACTGGCATTGGTTACTCCAGTTTAATTTACAATCCACTAGTACCCCGAGGTCTTTTTCCATATCACTTTTCCCTAGCAGTACCCCATTTAGTGTATATTGGTGACATCCGTTTCTCCTGCCCATGTGCATAACCTTACATTTATCAATATTGAACTTCATTTGTCATTTTTCTGCCCAAGCCCTCAGCTTATCCAGGTCCGTTTGTAGCCGCACATTGTCCTCCGTTGCATTGATTATCTTGTATAATTTCGTGTCATTTGCAAATATTGATATTTTTCTGTGCAGCCCCTCTATCAGGTCATTGATAAATATATTGAACAGAATGGGGCCTAATACTGAACCCTGTGACCCCCCACTAGCGATGGTGGCCCAATCAGAGTACAAACTGTTTATTACCACGCTTTGCTTTCTTTTCCTGAGCCAACTCTTTACCCAGATACACACATTCTCACCCAAACCGAGCTGTCTCATTTTATATATCAGACTATTATGCGGCACTGTGTCAAATGCTTTAGAGAAGTCCAGGTATACAAGATCAATAGACTCTCCCAGGTCCAGTCTAGAACTTACTTCATTGTAGAAGCTGATCAGATTGGTCTGACATGATCGACCCTTCATGAACCGATGCTGGTGAGGAGTTATTCTGTTGTTCTCCTTGAGGTATTCTACGATGGTGTCTTTCAGAAACCCCTCAAATATTTTTCCAGTTACTGAAGTGAGACTTACCGGCCTGTAGTTACCAGGCTCTCTTTTGGACCCCTTTTTGTATATTGGAACTACATTGGCAATGTGCTAATCCAGTGGTACAACCCCGGTCTTGATAGTATCCATAAATATCAGAAATAGTGGCCTAGCTATCACATCACTTAGTTCCCTTAGAACCCATGGGTATATTCCATCTGGACCTAGTATGTTAGGCTGAATGAAGACAATGTCCATCTAGTTCAGCCTGTTTGTACCCCCCGCATCCCTTTGTTGATCCAGAGGAAGGCGACCCCCCCCCCCCCGAGGCAGATGCCAATTCAACTAATTTGGAGGACAAAAAAAATCCTTCCAGAGCCCATAATGGCAGTCAGAATCAATGTTTGAGATCAACATTAGACTTCCTACGTGACTCCACGACCCGGAGCAACAACCCTGCTGGTCACCTAATGTCTATATCCTGTAATATCATAGAGCTCTAGAAAGACATCTAGTCCTTTCTTAAACTCCTCTACCGATTTTGCCATCACCACGTCCTCAGGCAGAGAGTTCCACAGTCTCACTGCTCTTACAGTAAAGAACCTCCTTCTGTGTTGGTGATGAAACCTGCTTTCTTCTAGACGTAGCGGATGCCCTCTTGTTACCGTCGCAGTCCTTGGTATAAGCAGATCATGGGAGAGATCCTTGTATTGTCCCCTAATGTATTTATACATAGTTATTTGATCGCCCCTTAACCATCTTTTTTCCACTGTGAATAATCCCAATTTTGATAGCCTCTCTGGATATTCCAATACTCCAATTCTATTTATTAATTTAGTCGCCCTTCTTTGAACCCCGTCAAGCGCTGCAACATCTTTCCTGAGCACTGGTGTCCAGAACTGTACACAGTATTCCAGGTGAGGCCTGACAAGTGCCTTATATAGTGGGAGGATAATGTTCTCGATCCTTGCCCCTATACCTCTTTTAATGCACCTCAAAACTTTATTTGCTTTTGCAGCAGCTGACTGGCATTGATTGCTCCAGTTAAGTCTACAGTCCCCTAGTACCCCCAGTTCTTTTTCCATATCACTTTTTCCTAGCAGTACCCCATTTAGTGTATATTGGTGGCATCCATTTCTCCTGCCCATACCCCCCACATACCTCCTACATGTAATCTATATACAACCTGCCCCCTCCATACATCTCTGTCCTAATATGCTGATACCTTCAACCTGTAATCTATATACAACCTGTCCCCTTCATACAACACTGTGTCCAGTCTTGGTCACCCCACTTTAAAAAAAGGCAGGCAAACTGGAGCAAGTTCAGGGAAGAGTTACCAAGATGGTGAGCGGTCTGCAAATCATGTCCTATGAGGAACGGTTAAAGGATCTGGGAATATTTATCTTGCAAAAAAGAAGGCTAAGAGGAGACTTAATAGCTGTCTAGAAATATCTGAAGGGCTTTCACAGTGCAGAGGGATCAGCCCTATTATCATCTGCACAAGGAAAGACTAGAAGCAATGGGATGATACTGAAAGGGAAGAGACACAGATTAGATATTAGACAGTGAGGGTGATCAATGAGTGGAACAGGTTACCACGGGAGGTGGTAAGTTCTCCTTCAATGGAAGTGTTAAAACAAAGGCTGGACAAATATCTGTCTGGGATGATTTAGTGAATCCTGCACTGAGCAGGGGGTTGGACCCGATGACCCTGGAGGTCCCTTCCAAATCTACTATTCTATAATCTCTGACTTTATATCTTGATACGTCCAACCTATAATCTATATACAACCTGTGCCCCCCATACATTTCTGACCTAATATCCTGATACCCTCCACCTGTAATCTATAGACAACCTGTTCCCCATGCATCTCTGACCTAATACCCTGATATCTCCCACATCTAATCTATATACAACTTGACCCCTCCACACATCTGTGACCTAATATCCTAATAACTGATGTAATCTCCTATATGCAACCTGTCCGCTCCATTATCTCAGATCTAATATCACAATACCTCCCCTATATACATATGTCAGCTACAGAGCTCCTCATGTATGCTGCCTCATAAGAAGACCTCTCTTTTATTTCCCGTACTGGTGTACCCCTAGGAGCCCTTTTTTTCTTAGCCCTGAGCCTATTAATACCCCTACAGAGCACAATATTAATCGTCCGGGGCCTGTGTATATTAAGATTTAGCATGCCACATGCTTGGTCATATACATTACATAATGTCTATGGGGTTCGGCTGCCTTGTGATGGCAGATGGCAGGGAAAGGATTGGACATGCTGCTGCTAGAAAGGAACAGAGAGGAATCTGGAGGGATACAGAGGGGAGACATGGATCACAAAGGGCACTGAAGGATGGCCAGAAGGGTCTGGAGGGGGGACAGAGGGGTCTGGAGGTTAGATAGAGGAGGCTGGAAGGGGGACAGAGGAGTGTGAAGGATAAATAGAGGGGTCTGAAAGGGGGACAAAGGCATTTAGAGAGGGATAGAAGGGTTTGAAAGGGGAGTTGAGAACCATGAAGGGGAGACAGAAGGGGAATGAGGGGACAAGGGAATCTTGATGGGACACAGAGAGGTCTAGAGAACTGATAGAGAGGTTTGGAAGTGGTAAAGAGGGATTTAGAGGGGGTGAGAGAAGTCTGGAAGGTAGATGAGGGGAAGAGAGGGGTCTGAAGGGAGAAAGAGGGATCTGAAAGAGAACATAGGGGTCTGGAAGGGGGACATAGAAGCATGAAGAGGAAACAGAGGGGTCTGGAGGATGGACAGAGATCTGAATGGGGAGGGCAGAGGGATCTGGAGGGTAGACGAGGGGGACATAGGTGTATGGAGGTGGGACAGAGGGGGGTGGAGCGGACAGAGTGATATGGAGGTCATGTATAAGGTGGAGGCCCTCTAAATACCATGTCATCTACACAGTGTATGGTGGATACCCCCTAAGCACTCTAGGTCATGTATATGGTAGAGGCTCCCTAGCTACTCCAGGTCATGACCACGGTACATGGTAGAGGCACCCTAGGTTATGTGCACAGTGTATGATGAATCCCCCTAAGTATCCCAGGTCATGTATATGGTTGAAGCCCCCTAGATCAGTGTTCCCCAACTCCAGTCCTCAGGGACCGCCAACAGGTCATGTTTTCAGGATTTCCTTAGCATTGCACAGGTGATGTAATTATTGTCAGTCCTCAGACATTGCCACAAGTGTTCCTACTATAGGATATCCTGAAAACATGACCTGTTGGTGGTCCCTGAGGACTGGAGTTGGGGACCCCTGCTCTAGATAGCCTAGGTAGAGGATGTTTGGGTCATGTGCCCCTATATCCTTTCTACAATGTGACCCCATAAATGCACACATCATCCTTTCTGGTTATAGTGAAAATTCTTGGGTAAAGCATAAGAGGCTCAGAACCCCCACATAAGGTCTGTCCACCAAAGAAACACAGTGACCAACAACTAACTGGTGCTGGAACACATAGATCCCACTATAGAAGCCTGACCACTTCTAGAGGCCACAGACCTACATATCACTATTTCCTGACAATTATCCCAATGAAGGAGGGGAATGCCTCTATGTGGATATCTACATATTATGGAAATGGCATCGGGGGTTCATCAGTCACATAATAAACATGTACCTCTTGGCATATTGATCCTAATCTGGGATGTACATGTTCTGTGTGAGCGACAATTCCGATGACTGTTTCCATCATGCACAGTAGATGCACAGGCCTATAGGGGGCACTATGCTGGTTCTCACCAGGACCTTCCAGCTAATGAACCAAGGACTGAGAAAGCCAAGCCAGAAGATGAAAGATTGGGTGAATGAGTGGCTAGGGTCTCATAATGTTAGACCATGGGCTCATGGCCCTTGTCTCTACGTACCTGTGGCTTCCACCATTCCTTCCAGGATCACAACAATCTCAAACTCGTCCTTCTCCAGCTGCCTCTTGGACACTTCCCAGAATGGGCTGTGCTCGTTTATCTCATGGCTAATAATGAGGGGGGAGACCAGGAAGAGGCGGTCATCTCCCGTCTCAAAGCCAACATTGATGTCTGTCTGGTTGAGGGGGATGAACTCCCCTTCCTGCGTTTGCTTGGATTTGATGAGTTTGGCTCGTATTGAGGCCTCCACGATGTGCGACTGACGAAGGTCTCCCACTCTAAACATGAGGCACAATTTATCATCCCGCAGAGAGATGACCGCATGCGAGGAGAAGACCAGAGTCTCTGCTCTCTTGTTAGGTTGGGAGATTTTTACAAACATGCAGCCCACCATGAAGGCATTTACCATGGAGCCAAGAATTGCCTGAAGAAGGAGCAGGATGATCCCCTCCGGACACTTGTCCGTGATCACCCTGTGTCCATAGCCAATAGTCGTCTCCGTCTCTATAGAGAAGAGAAAAGCGGAAACAAAGCCATTTAGGTTCTTGATGCAAGGCGTCCATTCTGAATCCTCCAAATGCTCCAAATCCCCGCGGCAATAAGCAATGAACCACCAAATCACCCCAAAGAAAAGCCACGTGATGGCGTAGGCAAGGATGAAGACCAGCAGGCTAACTCGCCATTTTAAGTCAACTAGGGTTGTGAAGATGTCTGTCAGGTAACGATAGGTCTCCCGAACATTTCCATGCTGCACATTACACCTGCCGTCCTTCTCCACATAGCGCTGGCGGCGGCGTAGCTTCCGGTCTGCTTTTTCTAACTTTTCTGCGAGTTTAGAAGGGTGCGAGAAGGACGGTTTGCTGTTGGTGATTGTTGATCCAGGGATGGATGTGAAGGCATTGTTGTCTTTGGCCATTGTGATCAGGACCAGCTAGGGTTAGAGCCTGGACAAAGAAGAGAAGCAGGTTACCACATGACCAGTGCATAGGAAGGCAAATGTGACCTGTAGCGGTAGATGAGGGTGTTACAGGGCGTAGCTTTGGGGCTAAGGATTGCTAAAGGGACTCCAACTGATTACTCAATGGTAAGGACCAACAGTGTGGACATTACTGCGGGCCATCTAGACAAACCTTCTAAAACATCGCCCATGACCGTACAAACAACCAGAAGGGCGTAACTATAGCGGATGCTGAAGATATGGTCGCTCCCAGTCCCTGGAGCCTTGGGGGGTCCATAAGTTCTCCTCCCTTATATGAGAAAGCCAGTACTATAAATGAAGCCTTATAGTTTGGTGATGGAGCTGCTGGGCTCCTGCATACCATGTGCGACGTGCAATACTGCTGCGGTAGGAGGGACCTTCAGTTTCTGGGGCCCAGATGTGACCGCTACCTCTGCACCCCCTCTCAGTGATGCACTATGGCATGTCATGGAGTCAGAATGAGTAGATGGGGGTGCCGCTGAAGATCCAGCAGTCTCCACTTTTGTCTGACATCTGCTCACCCACCGGTCAGTGAAGTCACAGATGCTCTTGTGTTGCCTTGGGTCCCACCGCCATATGGTCCGATGAAGGCTCGGAGCTGATGCTCCATCTACACAAGTGCCCCCTATCCAAGCCAGTGAATAAAGCACAGAAAGAGTTAATTAAGGAGTCGTTTCCAGTCCCCATGACTTTTACTAAAATTAGCATCAGCCGAAATCTCCAATCTATATATCATCCCTCTTCCCAGGCCGCCCTGCTTCCGCTGTTGCCATGGAAACTCCTGTCAGATGTGCTCTATACAGACCTGTAAACTCCTCGTCTCACATTTAACCATTGCCGCTCTTACCAGAATCCTTCATGCACTTGATGTCATGTGACCTCGCAGTTGGAGACGCTTTTGCACTGCAGGTAGCTTGGACGCACATGCATCATGTACACGTAACGTTACATAACAATGGAGGATGGTGGCGCAGGTCGGCGCAGTCATCATAAGGGAGCAGATGTCAATAGTCGGGGAATTTTCCCTGTGCTGTCCGCCTCTGGGTGAGCGGTCATGGTCAATACGTGCGTCCCACCTGCTGAAGATGATCTTACTGACGCCTGTTCACATGTGCTCCATGAAGAAGCACGGAAGTCTGTATGATGTGAGGCTGATAACCAGACAAGAAATGCAGATGGTGGAACATACCTGCCAATAACACCACAGACCCGCTCCTCTCGATGGACTCCCAGCATCATTGCCTGGACAAGGGCTCTAAATATAGTGGCCTGCCGAAGGGGGACAGGGAGGATGGAGGGTGTCGTGCAGCTGGGTGGCTTCTGCGGAGGGTGGAAGACGATGCTCAGTCCCTGCCCCCTTCTTGTCGTGTCTGTAGAAGGAGGATCAGTGGAGGAGGCTGCAGGTGGGACTCTCTGCCATGAGTGACAGGTGAGGCAGCGAGCCTCCTGCAGATAGGAAACAAGGTTGTCTGCAAGACTGATCTAAGGGCCAGCTAATAAAGAGCTGCACCATATAGCACCCTATCCATCTTATCAACCCGGCCACCTCCTGGAGCGAGTATGACTATGCAGGAGGGGAGCGCCCTAGGCATAGCCACCCATCAGCTGCAGTATTAAATCCACTGAAAGGGGAAGGACACCGATTAACTCATTACATGGGAGATATAGGAGGCACCAAGTAACCAGGACCATAATATGATATGTAGACGACCGGTCAGAGCATCTCCACAGCCGTTGGTCTTGTGAGGTGTCTCCACTATGTAACTGTTAGTGTCTACTAAGAGTGCTCCAAGAAGGGACAAGGGCAGACGGGTGACAGAATGATGGACTCTTGGATGTGGGGGGTGAAGGCCGTCCGTCTGGTCTGATCCCACAGAAGAGCGACTGTAGGACACATTACTGCGGACGGCCCGGCTGGTGGTGATAAAAAGGTGTCGGATCACCGTGTACAGGGGGCAGCTGTCCCCTACGGTAAGTGTCTACAATGGGCATCGGAACTGGAGCTATGGAAGAAGGTGGCCCGGTCTGATGGATCATCTGTTACATCATGTGCCAGGAGCGTCACTTGCCTGGGAAGAGATGGCACCAGGATGGGAAGAAGACAAGCCGGGAGGGAGCAGTGTGATGGGTGATGTCCTGCTGGGTACTTGTGTCCTGGCATCATTGGATGTGTGTATACAAATAACATCATGGAGTAGACCTGCAGCCTCATGAGATGACCCGGGATGGAGCACAATCTCTGCTGCCATTTCAGATGCCCCTCAAACAATCTGTCTTCATGGCTCCATCACATCACTTAAAAATATTCACTTGATTGTATCACAAATGGCTTTTACCCGCTACGCAGAGTGCAGTGCTAGCCGCGCAGGCGCACCACCTCTAAACTAACCATCTCCAGGCTGCCATTCAAGTGAATGCAGCGATGGTGCAATGCTACCATACACCTCAGGATGAACCGTGGCTGCATAAAGTGTAAAAAAACAGTTATGATAAAACCCATTAAAGGACCCCTGCTGCACAAACCACCGTAACCTACAATCCTGGGTCACATGCAGTACCCCCACCAGGTCTCCATGAGCATGACATGTCAGGACTGTGAACAGACAGTGCCCTCTACTAGTCTCTAGAGAAGATATGTGAGGTGCAGCACCCTCTGGACTCTAGAGAGTTGTGAGCTGCAGAGGTGTATGAGGTGCAGCACCCTCTGCTGGACTCTGGGAGAGGTTATGAGGTGCAGCACCCTCTGCTGGACTCTGGGAGAGGTTATGAGGTACAGTGCCCTCTGCCGGACTCTGGGAGAGGTTATGAGGTACAGCGCCCTCTGCTGGACTCTGGGAGAGGTTATGATGTACAGCGCCCTCTGTTGGACTCTGGGAGAGGTTATGTAGTACAGCACCCTCTGCTGGACTCTGGGAGAGGTTATGAGGTACAGCGCCCTCTGCTGGACTCTGGGAGAGGTTATGAGGTACAGCGCACTCTGCTGGACTCTGGGAGAGGTTATGAGGTACAGCGCCCTCTGCTGGACTCAGGGAGAGGTTATGCGGTGCAGCGCCCTCTGCTGGACTCTGGGAGAGGTTATGAGGTACAGCGTCCTCTGCTGGACTCTGGGAGAGATTATGAGGTACAGCGCCCTCTGCTGGACTCTGGGAGAGGTTACGTGGTACAGCACCCTCTGCTGGACTCTGGGAGAGGTTATGTGGTACAGCGCCCTCTGCTGGACTCTGGGAGAGGTTATGAGGTACAGCGTCCTCTGCTGGACTCTGGGAGAGATTATGAGGTACAGCGCCCTCTGCTGGACTCTGGGAGAGGTTACGTGGTACAGCACCCTCTGCTGGACTCTGGGAGAGGTTATGTGGTACAGCGCCCTCTGCTGGACTCTGGGAGAGGTTATGAGGTACAGCGCCCTCTGCTGGACTCTGGGAGAGGTTATGAGGTACAGTGCCCTCTGCTGGACTCTGGGAGAGGTTATGTGGCACAGCGCCCTCTGCTGGACTCTGGGAGAGGTTATGTGGTACAGCGCCCTCTGCCGACCTGGGAGAGGTTATGAGGTGCAGCGCCCTCTGCCAGACTCTGGGAGAGGTTATGAGGTACAGCGCCCTCTGCCGGAGTCTGGGAGAGGTTATGAGGTACAGCGCCTTCTGCTGGACTGTGGGAGAGGTGTGTGAGGTACAGCGCCCTCTGCTGGACTCTGGGAGAGGTTATGAGGTACAGCGCCCTCTGCTGCACTCTGGGAGAGGTTATGAGGTACAGCGCCCTCTGCCGGACTCTGGGAGAGGTTATGAGGTACAGCGCCCTCTGCTGGACTCTGGGAGAGGTTATGAGGTACAGCGCCCTCTGCTGGACTCTGGGAGAGGTTATGAGGTACAGCGCCCTCTGCTGGACTCTGGGAGAGGTTACGTGGTACAGCGCCCTCTGCTGGACTCTGGTAGAGGTTATGAGGTACAGCGCCCTCTGCCGGACTCTGGGAGAGGTGTGTGAGGTGCAGTGCCCTCTGCTGGACTCTGGGAGAGGTTATGTGGTACAGCGCCCTCTGCCGGGCTCTGGGAGAGGTTATGAGGTACAGTGCCCTCTGCTGGACTCTGGGAGAGGTGTGTGAGGTACAGTGCCCTCTGCTGGACTCTGGGAGAGGTTATGAGGTACAGTGCCCTCTGCTGGACTCTGGGAGAGGTGTGTGAGGTACAGCGCCCTCTGCCGGACTCTGGGAGAGGTTATGTGGTACAGCGCCCTCTGCTGGACTCTGGGAGAGGTTATGAGGTGCAGCACCCTCTGCTGGACTCTGAGAGAGGTTATGAGGTACAGTGCCCTCTGCCGGACTCTGGGAGAGGTTATGAGGTACAGCGCCCTCTGCTGGACTCTGGGAGAGGTTATGAGGTGCAGCACCCTCTGCTGGACTCTGGGAGAGGTTATGAGGTACAGTGCCCTCTGCCGGACTCTGGGAGAGGTTATGAGGTACAGCGCCCTCTGCTGGACTCTGGGAGAGGTTATGAGGTACAGCGCCCTCTGCCGGACTCTGGGAGAGGTTATGATGTACAGCGCCCTCTGTTGGACTCTGGGAGAGGTTATGTGGTACAGCACCCTCTGCTGGACTCTGGGAGAGGTTATGAGGTACAGCGCCCTCTGCTGGACTCTGGGAGAGGTTATGAGGTACAGCGCACTCTGCTGGACTCTGGGAGAGGTTATGAGGTACAGCGCCCTCTGCTGGACTCAGGGAGAGGTTATGCGGTGCAGCGCCCTCTGCTGGACTCTGGGAGAGGTTATGAGGTACAGCGTCCTCTGCTGGACTCTGGGAGAGATTATGAGGTACAGCGCCCTCTGCTGGACTCTGGGAGAGGTTACGTGGTACAGCACCCTCTGCTGGACTCTGGGAGAGGTTATGTGGTACAGCGCCCTCTGCTGGACTCTGGGAGAGGTTATGAGGTACAGCGTCCTCTGCTGGACTCTGGGAGAGATTATGAGGTACAGCGCCCTCTGCTGGACTCTGGGAGAGGTTACGTGGTACAGCACCCTCTGCTGGACTCTGGGAGAGGTTATGTGGTACAGCGCCCTCTGCTGGACTCTGGGAGAGGTTATGAGGTACAGCGCCCTCTGCCGGAGTCTGGGAGAGGTTATGTGGTACAGCGCCCTCTGCCGACCTGGGAGAGGTTATGAGGTGCAGCGCCCTCTGCCAGACTCTGGGAGAGGTTATGAGGTACAGCGCCCTCTGCCGGAGTCTGGGAGAGGTTATGAGGTACAGCGCCTTCTGCTGGACTGTGGGAGAGGTGTGTGAGGTACAGCGCCCTCTGCTGGACTCTGGGAGAGGTTATGAGGTACAGCGCCCTCTGCTGCACTCTGGGAGAGGTTATGAGGTACAGCGCCCTCTGCCGGACTCTGGGAGAGGTTATGAGGTACAGCGCCCTCTGCTGGACTCTGGGAGAGGTTATGAGGTACAGCGCCCTCTGCTGGACTCTGGGAGAGGTTATGAGGTACAGCGCCCTCTGCTGGACTCTGGGAGAGGTTACGTGGTACAGCGCCCTCTGCTGGACTCTGGTAGAGGTTATGAGGTACAGCGCCCTCTGCCGGACTCTGGGAGAGGTGTGTGAGGTGCAGTGCCCTCTGCTGGACTCTGGGAGAGGTTATGTGGTACAGCGCCCTCTGCCGGGCTCTGGGAGAGGTTATGAGGTACAGTGCCCTCTGCTGGACTCTGGGAGAGGTGTGTGAGGTACAGTGCCCTCTGCTGGACTCTGGGAGAGGTTATGAGGTACAGCGCCCTCTGCCGGACTCTGGGAGAGGTTATGTGGTACAGCGCCCTCTGCTGGACTCTGGGAGAGGGTATGAGGTACAGCGCCCTCTGCTGGACTCTGGGAGAGGGTATGAGGTACAGCGCCCTCTGCTGGATTCTGGGGGAGGTTATGGGGTACAGCGCCCTCTGCTGGACTCTGGGAGAGGGTATGAGGTCCAGCGCCCTCTGCTGGACTCTGAGGGAGGTTATGAGGTACAGCGCCCTCTGCTGGACTCTGGGAGAGGGTATGAGGTACAGCGCCCTCTGCTGGACTCTGGGGGAGGTTATGGGGTACAGCACCCTCTGCTGGACTCTGGGAGAGGGTATGAGGTCCAGCGCCCTCTGCTGGACTCTGGGAGAGGTTATGAGGTACAGCGCCCTCTGCCGGACTCTGGGAGAGGTTATGAGGTACAGCGCCCTCTGCTGGACTCTGGGAGAGGGTATGAGGTCCAGCGCCCTCTGCCGGACTCTGGGAGAGGTTATGAGGTACAGCGCCCTCTGCCGGACTCTGGGAGAGGTTATGTGGTACAGCGCCCTCTGCCGGGCTCTGGGAGAGGTTATGAGGTGCAGCGCCCTCTGCTGGACTCTGGGAGAGGGTATGAGGTACAGCGCCCTCTGCTGGATTCTGGGAGAGGTTATGAGGTACAGCGCCCTTTGCCGGACTCTGGGAGAGGTTATGTGGTACAGCGCCCTCTGCTGGACTCTGGGAGAGGTTATGAGGTACAGCGCCCTCTGCTGGACTCTGGGAGAGGTTATGAGGTACAGCGCCCTCTGCCAGACTCTGGGAGAGGTTATGAGGTACAGCGCCCTCTGCAGGGCTCTGGGAGAAGTTATGTGGTACACCGCCGTCTGCTGGACTCTGGGAGAAGTTATGAGGTACAGCGCCCTCTGTAGGACACTGGGAGAGGTTATGAGGTACAGCGCCCTCTGCTGGACTCTGGGAGAGGTTATGAGGTACAGCGCCCTCTGTTGGACTCTGGGAGAGGTTATAAGGTACAGCGCCATCTGCTGGACTCTGGGAGAGATTATGAGGTACAGCACCCTCTGCTGGACTCGGGGAGAGGTTATGAGGTACAGCGCCCTCTGCTGGACTCTGGGAGAGGTTATGAGGTACAGCGCCCTCTGCTGGACTCTGGGAGAGATTATGAGGTACAGCGCCCTCTGCTGGACTCTGGGAGAGGTTACGTGGTACAGCACCCTCTGCTGGACTCTGGGAGAGGTTATGAGGTACAGCGCCCTCTGCCGGACTCTGGGAGAGGTTATGAGGTACAGCGCCTTCTGCTGGACTCTGGGAGAGGTTATGAGGTATAGCGTCCTCTGCTGGACTCTGGGAGAGGTTATGAGGTACAGCGCCCTCTGCTGGACTCTGGGAGAGGTTATGAGGTACAGCGCCCTCTGCCGGACTCTGGGAGAGGTTATGAGGTACAGCGCCTTCTGCTGGACTCTGGGAGAGGTTATGAGGTACAGCGCCCTCTGCTGGACTCTGGGAGAGGTTATGAGGTACAGCGCCCTCTGCTGGACTCTGGGAGAGGTTATGATGTACAGCGCCCTCTGCTGGACTCTGGGAGAGGTTATGAGGTTCAGCGCCCTCTGTTGGACTCTGGGAGAGGTTATGTGGTACAGCGCCCTCTGCTGGACTCTGGGAGAGATTATGAGGTACAGCACCCTCTGCCGGACTCTGGGAGAGGTTTTGTGGTACAGCGCCCTCTGCTGGACTCAGGGAGAGGATATGAGGTACAGCGCCCTCTGTTGGACTCTGGGAGAGGTTATGAGGTACAGCGCCCTCTGCTGGATTCTGGGAGAGATTATGAGGTACAGCGCCCTCTGCCGGAGTCTGGGAGAGGTTATGTGGTACAGCGCCCTCTGCTGGACTCAGGGAGAGGATATGAGGTACAGCGCCCTCTGTTGGAATCTGGGAGAGGTTATGAGGTACAGCGCCCTCTGCTGGATTCTGGGAGAGGATATGAGGTACAGCGCCCTCTGCTGGACTCTGGAAGAGGTTATGAGGTACAGCGCCCTCTGCCGGAGTCTGGGAGAGGTTATGTGGTACAGCGCCCTCTGCCGGACTCTGGGAGAGGTTATGAGGTGCAGCGCCCTCTGCCAGACTCTGGGAGAGGTTATGAGGTACAGCGCCCTCTGCCGGAGTCTGGGAGAGGTTATGAGGTTCAGCGCCCTCTGCTGGACTCTGGGAGAGGTTATGAGGTACAGTGCTCTCTGCTGGACTTTGGGAGAGGTTATGAGGTACAGCGCCCTCTGCTGGACTCTGGGAGAGGTTACGTGGTACAGCGCCCTCTGCTGGACTCTGGTAGAGGTTATGAGGTACAGCACCCTCTGCCGGACTCTGGGAGAGGTGTGTGAGGTGCAGTGCCCTCTGCTGGACTCTGGGAGAGGTTATGTGGTACAGCGCCCTCTGCTGGACTCTGGGAGAGGTTATGAGGTACAGTGCCCTCTGCTGGACTCTGGGAGAGGTTATGAGGTACAGCGCCCTCTGCAGGACTCTGGGAGAGGTTATGTGGTACAGCGCCCTCTGCTGGACTCTGGGAGAGGGTATGAGGTACAGCGCCCTCTGCTGGATTCTGGGGGAGGTTATGGGGTACAGCGCCCTCTGCTGGACTCTGGGAGAGGTTATGAGGTCCAGCGCCCTCTGCTGGACTCTGAGGGAGGTTATGAGGTACAGCGCCCTCTGCTGGACTCTGGGAGAGGGTATGAGGTACAGCGCCCTCTGCTGGACTCTGGGGGAGGTTATGGGGTACAGCGCCCTCTGCTGGACTCTGGGAGAGGGTATGAGGTCCAGCGCCCTCTGCTGGACTCTGGGGGAGGTTATGAGGTACAGCGCCCTCTGCTGGACTCTGGGAGAGATTATGAGGTACAACGCCCTCTGCTGGACTCTGGGAGAGGTTACGTGGTACAGCACCCTCTGCTGGACTCTGGGAGAGGTTATGAGGTACAGCGCCCTCTGCCGGACTCTGGGAGAGGTTATGAGGTACAGCGCCTTCTGCTGGACTCTGGGAGAGGTTATGAGGTACAGCGCCCTCTGCTGGACTCTGGGAGAGGTTATGAGGTACAGCGCCCTCTGCTGGACTCTGGGAGAGGATATGAGGTACAGCGCCTTCTGCTGGACTCTGGGAGAGGTTATGAGGTACAGCGCCCTCTGCTGGTCTCTGGGAGAGGTTATGAGGTACAGCGCCCTCTGCTGGACTCTGGGAGAGGTTATGATGTACAGCGCCCTCTGCTGGACTCTGGGAGAGGTTATGAGGTTCAGCGCCCTCTGCTGGACTCTGGGAGAGGTTATGAGGTACAGCACCCTCTGCCGGACTCTGGGAGAGGTTTTGTGGTACAGCGCCCTCTGCTGGACTCAGGGAGAGAATATGAGGTACAGCGCCCTCTGCTGGACTCAGGGAGAGAATATGAGGTACAGCGCCCTCTGTTGGACTCTGGGAGAGGTTATGAGGTACAGCGCCCTCTGTTGGACTCTGGGAGAGGTTATGAGGTACAGCGCCCTCTGCTGGACTCAGGGAGAGGATATGAGGTACAGCGCCCTCTGCCGGACCCTGGGAGAGGTTATGTGGTACAGCGCCCTCTGCTGGACTCTGGGAGAGGTTATGAGGTACAGCGCCCTCTGTTGGACTCTGGGAGAGGTTATGAGGTACAGCACCCTCTGCAGGGCTCTGGGAGAAGTTATGTGGTACACCGCCGTCTGCTGGACTCTGGGAGAAGTTATGAGGTACAGCGCCCTCTGCAGGACACTGGGAGAGGTTATGAGGTACAGCGCCCTCTGCCGGACTCTGGGAGAGGTTATGTGGTACAGCGCCCTCTGCTGGACTCTGGGAGAGGTTATGAGGTACAGCGCCCTCTGCTGGACTCTGGGAGAGGTTATAAGGTACAGCGCCATCTGCTGGACTCTGGGAGAGATTATGAGGTACAGCACCCTCTGCTGGACTCGGGGAGAGGTTATGAGGTACAGCGCCCTCTGCTGGACTCTGGGAGAGGTTATGAGGTACAGCGCCCTCTGCTGGACTCTGGGAGAGATTATGAGGTACAGCGCCCTCTGCTGGACTCTGAGAGGTTACGTGGTACAGCACCCTCTGCTGGACTCTGGGAGAGGTTATGAGGTACAGCGCCCTCTGCCGGACTCTGGGAGAGGTTATGAGGTACAGCGCCTTCTGCTGGACTCTGGGAGAGGTTATGAGGTACAGCGCCCTCTGCTGGTCTCTGGGAGAGGTTATGAGGTACAGCGCCCTCTGCTGGACTCTGGGAGAGGTTATGATGTACAGCGCCCTCTGCTGGACTCTGGGAGAGGTTATGAGGTTCAGCGCCCTCTGTTGGACTCTGGGAGAGGTTATGTGGTACAGCGCCCTCTGCTGGACTCTGGGAGAGGTTATGAGGTACAGCACCCTCTGCCGGACTCTGGGAGAGGTTTTGTGGTACAGCGCCCTCTGCTGGACTCTGGCAGAGGTTATGAGGTACAGCGCCCTCTGCTGGATTCTGGGAGAGATTATGAGGTACAGCGCCCTCTGCCGGAGTCTGGGAGAGGTTATGTGGTACAGCGCCCTCTGCTGGACTCAGGGAGAGGATATGAGGTACAGCGCCCTCTGTTGGACTCTGGGAGAGGTTATGAGGTGCAGCGCCCTCTGCTGGACTCTGGGAGAGGTTATGAGGTGCAGCGCCCTCTGCCAGACTCTGGGAGAGGTTATGAGGTACAGCGCCTTCTGCTGGACTCTGGGAGAGGTGTGTGAGGTACAGCGCCCTCTGCTGGACTCTGGGAGAGGTTATGAGGTACAGCGCCCTCTGCTGGACTCTGGGAGAGGTTATGGGGTACAGCGCCCTCTGTTGGACTCTGGGAAAGGTTATGAGGTACAGCACCCTCTGCCGGACTCTGGGAGAGGTTATGAGGTACAGCGCCCTCTGCTGGACTCTGGGAGAGATTATGAGGTACAGCACCCTCTGCCGGACTCGGGGACAGGTTATGAGGTACAGCGCCCTCTGCTGGACTCTGGGAGAGGTTACGTGGTACAGCGCCCTCTGCTGGACTCTGGGAGAGGTTATGAGGTACAGCGCCCTCTGCTGTACTCTGGCAGAGGCTTTAAAGGGGTTGTCCCGCGCCAAAACGGTTTTTCTTTTTTTCAACCCCCCCCCCCGTTCGGCGCGAGACAACCCCGATGCAGGGACGTAAAAAAAAAACCGCTCAGCGCTTACCTTAATCCCCGCGCTCCGGTGACTTCTATACTTACCGGTGAAGATGGCCGCCGGGATCCTCTTCCTCCGTGAACCGCAGCTCTTCTGTGCGGTCCATTGCCGATTCCAGCCTCCTGATTGGCTGGAATCGGCACGTGACGGGGCGGAGCTACACGGAGCCGGCATTGTGCACGAGCGGCCCCATTGAAGACAGGAGAAGACCCGGACTGCGCAAGCGCGGCTAATTTGGCCATCGGAGGACGAAAATTAGTCGGCTCCATGGGAACGAGGACGCCAGCAACGGAGCAGGTAAGTATAAAACTTTTGATAACTTCTGTATGGCTCATAATTAATGCACAATGTACATTACAAAGTGCATTAATATGGCCATACAGAAGTGTATAGACCCACTTGCTGCCGCGGGACAACCCCTTTAAGGTACAGCGCCCTCTGCTGGACTCTGGGAGAGATTATGAGGTACAGCACCCTCTGCTGGACTCTGGGAGAGGTTATGAGGTACAGCGCCCTCTGCTGGACTCTGGGAGAGATTATGAGGTACAGCACCCTCTGCCGGACTCGGGGACAGGTTATGAGGTACAGCGCCCTCTGCTGGACTCTGGGAAAGGTTATGAGGTACAGCACCCTCTGCCGGACTCTGGGAGAGGTTATGAGGTACAGCGCCCTCTGCTGGACTCTGGGAGAGATTATGAGGTACAGCACCCTCTGCCGGACTCGGGGACAGGTTATGAGGTACAGCGCCCTCTGCTGGACTCTGGGAGAGGTTACGTGGTACAGCGCCCTCTGCTGGACTCTGGGAGAGGTTATGAGGTACAGCGCCCTCTGCTGTACTCTGGCAGAGGCTTTAAAGGGGTTGTCCCGCGCCAAAACGGTTTTTCTTTTTTTCAACCCCCCCCCCCGTTCGGCGCGAGACAACCCCGATGCAGGGACGTAAAAAAAAAACCGCTCAGCGCTTACCTTAATCCCCGCGCTCCGGTGACTTCTATACTTACCGGTGAAGATGGCCGCCGGGATCCTCTTCCTCCGTGAACCGCAGCTCTTCTGTGCGGTCCATTGCCGATTCCAGCCTCCTGATTGGCTGGAATCGGCACGTGACGGGGCGGAGCTACACGGAGCCGGCATTGTGCACGAGCGGCCCCATTGAAGACAGGAGAAGACCCGGACTGCGCAAGCGCGGCTAATTTGGCCATCGGAGGACGAAAATTAGTCGGCTCCATGGGAACGAGGACGCCAGCAACGGAGCAGGTAAGTATAAAACTTTTGATAACTTCTGTATGGCTCATAATTAATGCACAATGTACATTACAAAGTGCATTAATATGGCCATACAGAAGTGTATAGACCCACTTGCTGCCGCGGGACAACCCCTTTAAGGTACAGCGCCCTCTGCTGGACTCTGGGAGAGATTATGAGGTACAGCACCCTCTGCTGGACTCTGGGAGAGGTTATGAGGTACAGCGCCCTCTGCTGGACTCTGGGAGAGGTTATGAGGTACAGCGCCCTCTGCTGGACTCTGGGAGAGATTATGAGGTACAGCGCCCTCTGCTGGACTCTGAGAGGTTACGTGGTACAGCACCCTCTGCTGGACTCTGGGAGAGGTTATGAGGTACAGCGCCCTCTGCCGGACTCTGGGAGAGGTTATGAGGTACAGCGCCTTCTGCTGGACTCTGGGAGAGGTTATGAGGTACAGCGCCCTCTGCTGGTCTCTGGGAGAGGTTATGAGGTACAGCGCCCTCTGCTGGACTCTGGGAGAGGTTATGATGTACAGCGCCCTCTGCTGGACTCTGGGAGAGGTTATGAGGTTCAGCGCCCTCTGTTGGACTCTGGGAGAGGTTATGTGGTACAGCGCCCTCTGCTGGACTCTGGGAGAGGTTATGAGGTACAGCACCCTCTGCCGGACTCTGGGAGAGGTTTTGTGGTACAGCGCCCTCTGCTGGACTCTGGCAGAGGTTATGAGGTACAGCGCCCTCTGCTGGATTCTGGGAGAGATTATGAGGTACAGCGCCCTCTGCCGGAGTCTGGGAGAGGTTATGTGGTACAGCGCCCTCTGCTGGACTCAGGGAGAGGATATGAGGTACAGCGCCCTCTGTTGGACTCTGGGAGAGGTTATGAGGTGCAGCGCCCTCTGCTGGACTCTGGGAGAGGTTATGAGGTGCAGCGCCCTCTGCCAGACTCTGGGAGAGGTTATGAGGTACAGCGCCTTCTGCTGGACTCTGGGAGAGGTGTGTGAGGTACAGCGCCCTCTGCTGGACTCTGGGAGAGGTTATGAGGTACAGCGCCCTCTGCTGGACTCTGGGAGAGGTTATGGGGTACAGCGCCCTCTGTTGGACTCTGGGAAAGGTTATGAGGTACAGCACCCTCTGCCGGACTCTGGGAGAGGTTATGAGGTACAGCGCCCTCTGCTGGACTCTGGGAGAGATTATGAGGTACAGCACCCTCTGCCGGACTCGGGGACAGGTTATGAGGTACAGCGCCCTCTGCTGGACTCTGGGAGAGGTTACGTGGTACAGCGCCCTCTGCTGGACTCTGGGAGAGGTTATGAGGTACAGCGCCCTCTGCTGTACTCTGGCAGAGGCTTTAAAGGGGTTGTCCCGCGCCAAAACGGTTTTTCTTTTTTTCAACCCCCCCCCCCGTTCGGCGCGAGACAACCCCGATGCAGGGACGTAAAAAAAAAACCGCTCAGCGCTTACCTTAATCCCCGCGCTCCGGTGACTTCTATACTTACCGGTGAAGATGGCCGCCGGGATCCTCTTCCTCCGTGAACCGCAGCTCTTCTGTGCGGTCCATTGCCGATTCCAGCCTCCTGATTGGCTGGAATCGGCACGTGACGGGGCGGAGCTACACGGAGCCGGCATTGTGCACGAGCGGCCCCATTGAAGACAGGAGAAGACCCGGACTGCGCAAGCGCGGCTAATTTGGCCATCGGAGGACGAAAATTAGTCGGCTCCATGGGAACGAGGACGCCAGCAACGGAGCAGGTAAGTATAAAACTTTTGATAACTTCTGTATGGCTCATAATTAATGCACAATGTACATTACAAAGTGCATTATTATGGCCATACAGAAGTGTATAGACCCACTTGCTGCCGCGGGACAACCCCTTTAAGGTACAGCGCCCTCTGCTGGACTCTGGGAGAGATTATGAGGTACAGCGCCCTCTGCTGGACTCTGGGAGAGGTTATGAGGCACAGCGCCCTCTGCTGGACTCTGGGAGAGTTTATGAGGTACAGCACCCTCTGCCGGACTCTGGGAGAAGTGTGTGAGGTGCAGCGCCCTCTGCTGGACTCTGGGAGAGGTGTTTGAGTTGCAGCGCCCTCTGCCGGACTTTAGGAGAGGTGTGTGAGGTGCAGCGCCCTCAGGTGTTTTCCTGGCATGGTGTTTTGCCCTTTGATTGCCTCTGGTGAAGGTTCGTGAGGTGCCGCGCCCTCTGCTGGTCTCTGGGCGAGGTGCAGCGCCCTCTGCTGTACTCTGGGCGAGGTGCGTGAGGTGCTGCGACCTGTGCCAGACTCTGGGCGAGGTGCAGCGCCCTCTGCCGGACTCTGGGCGAGGTGCAGCGCCCTCTGCCGGACTCTGGGCGAGGTGCTGCGCCCTCTGCCGGACTCTGGGCGAGGTGCTGCGCCCTCTGCCGGACTCTGGGCGAGGTGCTGCGCCCTCTGCTGGACTCTGGGCGAGGTGCTGCGCCCTCTGCTGGACTCTGGGCGAGGTGCGTGAGGTGCAGCGCCCTCTGCCGGACGCTGGGAGAGGTGTGTGAGGTGCAGTGCCCTCTGCCGGACTCTGGGAGAGGTGCGTGAGGTGCAGCGCCCTCTGCCGGACTCTGGGAGAGGTGCGTGAGGTGCAGCGCCCTCTGCCGGACTCTGGGAGAGGTGCGTGAGGTGCAGCGCCCTCTGCCGGACTCTGGGCGAGGTGCGTGAGGTCCTGCGCCCACTGCTGGACTCTGGGAGAGGTGCTGGAGGGTGCTGCACCCTCTGCTGGACTCTGGGAAAGGTGCGGGAGTTGCAGCGCCCTCTGCTGGACACTGGGAAAGGTGCGGGAGGTGCAGCGCCCTCTGCTGGACTCTGGGAGAGGTGCGGGAGGTGCAGCACCCTCTGCTGGACTCTGGGGGAGGTGCGGGAGGTGCAGCGCCCTCTGCTGGACTCTGGGGGAGGTGTGTGAGATGCAGCGCCCTCTGCTGGACTCTGGGAGAGGTGCGGGAGGTGCATCGCCCTCTGCTGGACTCTGGGAGAGGTGCGGGAGGTGCAGCGCCCTCTGCTGGACTCTGGGAGAGGTGTGTGAGGTGCAGCGCCCTCTGCTGGACTCTGGGCGAGGTGCGTGAGGTGCTGCGCCCACTGCTGGACTCTGGGAGAGGTGCGGGAGGTGCTGCGCCCTCTGCTGGACTCTGGGAGAGGTGCGGGAGGTGCAGTGCCCTCTGCTGGACTCTGGGAGAGGTGCGGGAGGTGCTGCGCCCTCTGCTGGACTCTGGGAAAGGTGCGGGAGGTGCAGTGCCCTCTGCTGGACTCTGGGAGAGGTGCGGGAGGTGCAGCGCCCTCTGCTGGACTCTGGGGGAGGTGCCGGAGGTGCAGCGCCCTCTGCTGGACTCTGGGGGAGGTGTGTGAGATGCAGCGCCCTCTGCGGGACTCTGGGAGAGGTGCGGGAGGTGCAGCGCCCTCTGCTGGTCTCTGGGAGAGGTGCGGGAGGTGCAGCGCCCTCTGCTGGTCTCTGGGAGAGGTGCGGGAGGTGCAGCGCCCTCTGCTGGACTCTGGGAGAGGTGCGGGAGGTGCAGGGCCCCCTGTTGGACTCTGGGAGAGGTGCGGGAGGTGTAGCACCCTCTGCTGGACTCTGGGAGAGGTGCGGGACTTGCAGCACCCTCTGCTGGACTCTGGGAGAGGTGCAGGAGGTGCAGCGCCCTCTGCTGGTCTCTGGGAGAGGTGCGGGAGGTGCAGCGCCCTCTGCTGGACTCTGGGAGAGGTGCGGGAGGTGCAGCGCCGTCTGCTGGACTCTGGGAGAGGTGCGGGAGGTGCAGCGCCCTCTGCTGGACTCTGGGAGAGGTGCGGGAGGTGCAGGGCCCCCTGTTGGACTCTGGGAGAGGTGCGGGAGGTGTAGCACCCTCTGCTGGACTCTGGGAGAGGTGCGGGACTTGCATCACCCTCTGCTGGACTCTGGGAGAGGTGCAGGAGGTGCAGCGCCCTCTGGTGGACTCTGGCAGAGGTGCAGCGCCCTCTGCTGGACTCTGGCAGAGTTGCAGCGCCCTCTGCTGGACTCTGGCAGCGGTGCTGCGCCCTCTGCTGGACTCTGGCAGCGGTGCAGCGCCCTCTGCTGGACTCTGGCAGCGGTGCAGCGCCCTCTGCTGGACTCTGGCAGCGGTGCAGCGCCCTCTGCTGGACTCTGGCGGAGGTGCGTGAGGTGCAGCGCAATCTGCTGGACTCTGGGAAAGATATAACACCCTTTTCTGGTCTCCTAGGACTCTGGGAGAGGTGTATTATGTGCAGCGCCCTCTGCTAGAATCTGGGAGAGGTGTGTGAGGTGCAGGGCCCCCTGCTAGACTCTGGGCGAGGTGCTGCGTCCTCTGCTGGACTCTGGGCGAGGTGCAGCGCCCTCTGCTGGACTCTGGGCGAGGTGCAGCGCCCTCTGCTGGACTCTGGGCGAGGTGCAGCGCCCTCTGCTGGACTCTGGGCGAGGTCCTGCGCCCACTGCTGGACTCTGGGAGAGGTGCTGGAGGGTGCTGCACCCTCTGCTGGACTCTGGGAAAGGTGCGGGAGTTGCAGCGCCCTCTGCTGGACACTGGGAAAGGTGCGGGAGGTGCAGCGCCCTCTGCTGGACTCTGGGAGAGGTGCGGGAGGTGCAGCACCCTCTGCTGGACTCTGGGGGAGGTGCGGGAGGTGCAGCGCCCTCTGCTGGACTCTGGGGGAGGTGTGTGAGATGCAGCGCCCTCTGCTGGACTCTGGGAGAGGTGCGGGAGGTGCATCGCCCTCTGCTGGACTCTGGGAGAGGTGCGGGAGGTGCAGCGCCCTCTGCTGGACTCTGGGAGAGGTGTGTGAGGTGCAGCGCCCTCTGCTGGACTCTGGGCGAGGTGCGTGAGGTGCTGCGCCCACTGCTGGACTCTGGGAGAGGTGCGGGAGGTGCTGCGCCCTCTGCTGGACTCTGGGAGAGGTGCGGGAGGTGCAGTGCCCTCTGCTGGACTCTGGGAGAGGTGCGGGAGGTGCTGCGCCCTCTGCTGGACTCTGGGAAAGGTGCGGGAGGTGCAGTGCCCTCTGCTGGACTCTGGGAGAGGTGCGGGAGGTGCAGCGCCCTCTGCTGGACTCTGGGGGAGGTGCCGGAGGTGCAGCGCCCTCTGCTGGACTCTGGGGGAGGTGTGTGAGATGCAGCGCCCTCTGCGGGACTCTGGGAGAGGTGCGGGAGGTGCAGCGCCCTCTGCTGGTCTCTGGGAGAGGTGCGGGAGGTGCAGCGCCCTCTGCTGGTCTCTGGGAGAGGTGCGGGAGGTGCAGCGCCCTCTGCTGGACTCTGGGAGAGGTGCGGGAGGTGCAGGGCCCCCTGTTGGACTCTGGGAGAGGTGCGGGAGGTGTAGCACCCTCTGCTGGACTCTGGGAGAGGTGCGGGACTTGCAGCACCCTCTGCTGGACTCTGGGAGAGGTGCAGGAGGTGCAGCGCCCTCTGCTGGTCTCTGGGAGAGGTGCGGGAGGTGCAGCGCCCTCTGCTGGACTCTGGGAGAGGTGCGGGAGGTGCAGCGCCGTCTGCTGGACTCTGGGAGAGGTGCGGGAGGTGCAGCGCCCTCTGCTGGACTCTGGGAGAGGTGCGGGAGGTGCAGGGCCCCCTGTTGGACTCTGGGAGAGGTGCGGGAGGTGTAGCACCCTCTGCTGGACTCTGGGAGAGGTGCGGGACTTGCATCACCCTCTGCTGGACTCTGGGAGAGGTGCAGGAGGTGCAGCGCCCTCTGGTGGACTCTGGCAGAGGTGCAGCGCCCTCTGCTGGACTCTGGCAGAGTTGCAGCGCCCTCTGCTGGACTCTGGCAGCGGTGCTGCGCCCTCTGCTGGACTCTGGCAGCGGTGCAGCGCCCTCTGCTGGACTCTGGCAGCGGTGCAGCGCCCTCTGCTGGACTCTGGCAGCGGTGCAGCGCCCTCTGCTGGACTCTGGCGGAGGTGCGTGAGGTGCAGCGCAATCTGCTGGACTCTGGGAAAGATATAACACCCTTTTCTGGTCTCCTAGGACTCTGGGAGAGGTGTATTATGTGCAGCGCCCTCTGCTAGAATCTGGGAGAGGTGTGTGAGGTGCAGGGCCCCCTGCTAGACTCTGGGCGAGGTGCTGCGTCCTCTGCTGGACTCTGGGCGAGGTGCAGCGCCCTCTGCTGGACTCTGGGCGAGGTGCAGCGCCCTCTGCTGGACTCTGGGCGAGGTGCAGCGCCCTCTGCTGGACTCTGGGCGAGGTGCAGCGCCCTCTGCTGGACTCTGGGCGAGGTGCAGCGCCCTCTGCTGGACTCTGGGCGAGGTGCAGCGCCCTCTGCTGGACTCTGAGAGAGGTGCGGGGGGTGCAGCGCCCTCTGCTGGTCTCTGGGAGAGGTGCGGGAGGTGCAGCGCCCTCTACTGGACCCTGGGAGAGGTGCGGGAGGTGCAGCGCCCTCTGCTGAACTCTGGGAGAGGTGCGGGAGGTGCAGCGCCCTCTGCTGGACTCTGGGAGAGGTGCGGGAGGTGCAGGGCCCCCTGTTGGACTCTGGGAGAGGTGCGGGAGGTGTAGCACCCTCTGCTGGACTATGGGAGAGGTGCGGGAGGTGCAGCACCCTCTGCTGGACTCTGGGAGGGGTGCAGGAGGTGCAGCGCCCTCTGGTGGACTCTGGCAGAGGTGCAGCGCCCTGTGCTGGACTCTGGGCGAAGTGCAGCGCCCTCTGCTGGACTCTGGGCGAGGTGCAGCGCCCTCTGCTGGACTCTGGGCGAGGTGCAGCGCCCTCTGCTGGACTCTGGGCGAGGTGCAGCGCCCTCTGCTGGACTCTGGGCGAGGTGCAGCGCCCTCTGCTGGACTCTGGGCGAGGTGCAGCGAAGGTGTGTGAAGTGCAGTAGCCTCTGCTGGTCACTGGAGCAGTCTTTTGTGGTGCAATACCCTCTGCTGGTCTTTGGGTAAGGTATTTGTGGTCCACCACCCTCTGCTGGTCACTGGGAAGGTGTGTGAGGAGCGCCCCCCCCCCTTTACTAGTCTCTGGGGAAGGAGTTTGAGATGCAGTGCCCTCTGCTGGACTGTGGGAGAGGTGTGTGAGGTGCAGCGCCCTCTGCTGGACTCTGGGAGAGGTGTGTGAGGTGCAGCGCCCTCTGCTAGACTCTGGGAGAGGTGTATTATGTGCAGCGCCCTCTGCTAGAATCTGGGAGAGGTGTGTGAGGTGCAGGGCCCCCTGCTAGACTCTGGGCGAGGTGCAGCGCCCTCTGCTGGACTCTGGGCGAGGTGCAGCGCCCTCTGCTGGACTCTGGGCGAGGTGCAGCGCCCTCTGCTTGACTCTGGGCGAGGTGCAGCGTCCTCTGCTGGATTCTGGGGGAGGTTCAGCGCCCTCTGCTGGAATCTGGGCGAGGTGCTGCGTCCTCTGCTGGACTCTGGGCGAGGTGCAGCGCCCTCTGCTGGACTCTGGACGAGGTGCAGCGCCCTCTGCTGGACTCTGGGCGAGGTGCAGCGCCCTCTGCTGGACTCTGGGCGAGGTGCAGCGCCCTCTGCTGGACTCTGGGCGAGGTGCAGCGCCCTCTGCTGGACTCTGGGCGAGGTGCAGCGCCCTCTGCTGGACTCTGGGCGAGGTGCAGCGCCCTCTGCTGGACTCTGGCGGAGGTGCAGCGCCCTCTGCTGGACTCTGGCGGAGGTGCAGCGCCCTCTGCTGGACTCTGGCAGAGGGGCAGCGCCCTCTGCTTGACTCTGGCGGAGGTGCGTGAGGTGCAGCGCAATCTGCTGGACTCTGGGAAAGATATAACACCCTTTTCTGGTCTCCTAAGGAGGTGTTTGAGCTGCAACCCACTCTTTTGATCTTTGTGAGAGGTTGTGAGCTGTAGTGCCCTATTCTGGCTTCCATGGTAGGTGTGTGATCTGTAGGGTCCTCCTCTGTTCTGGTCTGTATTGGGGATGTGTGAGCTACATGGAAAGACTAGAAGCAATGGGATGAAACTGAAAGGGAGGAGACACAGATTAGATATTAGAAAAAACTTTCTGAATGTGAGGGTGATCAATGAGTGGAACAGGTTACCACGGGAGGTGGTGAGCTCTCCTTCAATGGAAGTGTTAAAACAAGGGCTGGACAAATATCTGTCTGGGATGATTTAGTGAATCCTGCACTAAGCAGGGGGTTGGACCCGATGACCCTGGAGGTCCCTTCCAACTCTAGCATTCTATGATTCTATACCACCCTCTCCTTGTCTCTATGGGAGGTATATGAGGTTTAGTGCCCTCTGCTGGTCATTCCGGGAAGGTGCAGCACCCTCTTCTGGTCTCTTGAGAATGTGTATGAGGAGGAGCGCTCTGTGCTGTTTTACTGAGGGAGGTGTTTGAGGAGCAATGCCTTCTCCTGGTTTCTATAGGAGTGTGAATGAGGAGCAGTGCCCTCTGCTTGACTCTGGAAGGGGTGTGTGAGGTGCAGTGCTCTTTGCCAGTGTCCTGGGGTGGTGTGTAAGGTGCAGTGCACGCTCTTGGTTTTTAAGGGAGTTGTGTGCGGCGCAGTACCCTCTACTGGACTCTGGGAGAGGTGTGTGAGGTGCAGCGCCTTCTGCTGGACTCTGGGAGAGGTGTGTGAGGTGCAGCGCCCTCTGCTGGACTCTGGGAGAGGTGTGTGAGGTGCAGCGCCCTCAGGTGTTTTCCTGGCATGGTGTTTTGCCCTTTGCTTGCTTCTGGTGAAGATATTTAAGGTGCATCACTCTCTGTTAGTCTCTAGGTGAGGTGTGTGAAATGCTGCGCCCTCTCCTGGTCACTGGAGGAGTTTTTTAGCTTCAGTGCCCCTTCTGGTCTACTAGAGAGGTATGCGAATTACGGCACCCTCTTCTTGTCTCTAGAGCAGTGTTCCCCAACTCCAGTCCTCAGGGACCGCTAACAGGTCATGTTTTCAGGATTTCCTCAGTATTGCACAGGTGATGTAATTATTGTCAGTGCCTTAGACATTGCCACAGGTGTTCTTACTATAGGAGATCCTGAAAACATGACCTGTTGGTGGTCCCCGAGGACTGGAGTTGGGGACCCCTGCTCTAGAGGATACGTGTGAGGTACTGTGCACTCTGCTGGCTTCTAAGTAAGGCTGTGTGAGGTGCAGCGCCCTCTGCTGGACTCTGGGAGAGGTGTGTGAGGCGCAGCGCCCTCTGCTGGACTCTGGGAGAGGTGTGTGAGGTGCAGCGCCCTCTGCTGGACTCTGGGAGAGGTGTGTGAGGTGCAGGGCCCTCTGCTGGACTCTGGGAGAGGTGTGTGAGGTGCAGCGCCCCCTGCTGGACTCTGGGAGAGGTGTGTGAGGTGCAGAGCCCCCTGCTGGACTCTGGGCGAGGTGTGTGAGGTGCAGCGCCCTCTGCTGGACTCTGGGAGAGGTGTGTGAGGTGCAGCGCCCTCTGCTGGACTCTGGGAGAGGTGTGTGAGGTGCAGCGCCCTCTGCTGGACTCTGGGAGAGATGTGTGAGGTGCAGCGCCCTCTGCTGGACTCTGGGAGAGGTGTGTGAGGTGCAGCGCCCTCTGCTGGACTCTGGGAGAGGTGTGTGAGGTGCAGCGCCCTCTGCTGGACTCTGGGAGAGGTGTGTGAGGTGCAGCGCCCTCTGCTGGACTCTGGGAGAGTAGTGTGAGGTGCAGCGCCCTCTGCTGGACTCTGGGAGAGGTGTGTGAGGTGCAGCGCCCTCTGCTGGACTCTGGGAGAGGTGTGTGAGGTGCAGCGCCCTCTGCTGGACTCTGGGAGAGGTGCGGGAGGTGCAGCGCCCTCTGCTGGACTCTGGGAGAGGTGTGTGAGGTGCCGCGCCCTCTGCTGGACTCTGGGAGAGGTGTGTGAGGTGCCGCGCCCTCTGCTGGACTCTCGGAGAGGTGTGTGAGGTGCAGCGCCCTCTGCTGGACTATGGGGGAAGTGTGTGAGGTGCAGCGCCCTCTGCTGGACTCTGGGAGAGGTGTGTGAGGTGCAGCGCCCTTTGCTTGACTCTGGGAGAGGTGTGTGAGGTGCAGCGCCCTCTGCTGGACTCTGGGAGAGGTGTGTGAGGTGCAGCGCCCTCGGCTGGACTCTGGGAGAGGTGTGTGAGGTGCAGCGCCCTCTGCTGGACTCTGGGAGAGGTGTGTGAGGTGCAGCGCCCTCTGCTGGACTCTGGGAGAGGTGTGTGAGGTGCAGCGCCCTCTGCTGGACTCTGGGAGAGGTGTGTGATGTGCAGCGCCCTCTGCTGGACTCTGGGAGAGGTGTGTGAGGTGCAGCGCCCTCTGCTGGACTCTGGGAGAGGTGTGTGAGGTGCAGCGCCCTCTGCTGGACTCTGGGAGAGTAGTGTGAGGTGCAGCGCCCCCCTGCTGGACGCTGGGAGAGGTGTGAGGTGCAGCGCCCTCTGCTGGACTCTGGGAGAGGTGTGTGAGGTGCAGCGCCCTCTGCTGGACTCTGGGAGAGGTGCGGGAGGTGCAGCGCCCTCTGCTGGACTCTGGGAGAGGTGTGTGAGGTGCCGCGCCCTCTGCTGGACTCTGGGAGTGGTGTGTGAGGTGCCGCGCCCTCTGCTGGACTCTCGGAGAGGTGTGTGAGGTGCAGCGCCCTCTGCTGGACTATGGGAGAAGTGTGTGAGGTGCAGCGCCCTCTGCTGGACTCTGGGAGAGGTGTGTGAGGTGCAGCGCCCTCTGCTGGACTCTGGGAGAGGTGTGTGAGGTGCAGCGCCCTCTGCTGGAATCTGGGAGAGGTGTGTGAGGTGCAGCGCCCCCTGCTGGACTCTGGGAGAGGTGTGTGAGGTGCAGCGCCCTCTGCTGGACTCTGGGAGAGTAGTGTGAGGTGCAGCGCCCCCTGCTGGACGCTGGGAGAGGTGTGAGGTGCAGCGCCCTCTGCTGGACTCTGGGAGAGGTGTGTGAGGTGTAGTGCCCTCTGCTGGACTCTGGGAGAGGTGTGTGAGGTGCAGCGCCCTCTGCTGGACTCTGGGAGAGGTGTGTGAGGTGCAGCGCCCTCTGCTGGACTCTGGGAGAGGTGTGTGAGGTGCAGCGCCCTCTGCTGGACTCTGGGAGAGGTGTGTGAGGTGCAGCGCCCTCTGCTGGACCCTGGGAGAGGTGTGTGAGGTGCAGCGCCCTCTGCTGGACTCTGGGAGAGTAGTGTGAGGTGCAGCGCCCCCTGCTGGACGCTGGGAGAGGTGTGAGGTGCAGCGCCCTCTGCTGGACTCTGGGAGAGGTGTGAGGTGCAGCGCCCTCTGCTGGACTCTGGGAGAGGTGTGAGGTGCAGCGCCCTCTGCTGGACTCTGGGAGAGGTGTGTGAGGTGCCGCGCCCTCTGCTGGACTCTGGGAGAGGTGTGTGAGGTGCCACGCCCTCTGCTGGACTCTCGGAGAGGTGTGTGAGGTGCAGCGCCCTCTGCTGGACTATGGGAGAAGTGTATGAGGTGTAGCGCCCTCTGCTGGACTCTGGGAGAGGTGTGTGAGGTGCAGCGCCCTCTGCTGGACTCTGGGAGAGGTGTGTGAGGTGCAGCGCCCTCTGCTGGAATCTGGGAGAGGTGTGTGAGGTGCAGCGCCCCCTGCTGGACTCTGGGAGAGGTGTGTGAGGTGCAGCGCCCTCTGCTGGACTCTGGGAGAGTAGTGTGAGGTGCAGCGCCCCCTGCTGGACGCTGGGAGAGGTGTGAGGTGCAGCGCCCTCTGCTGGACTCTGGGAGAGGTGTGTGAGGTGCAGCGCCCTCTGCTGGACTCTGGGAGAGGTGTGTGAGGTGCAGCGCCCTCTGCTGGACTCTGGGAGAGGTGTGTGAGGTGCAGCGCCCTCTGCTGGACTCTGGGAGAGGTGCGTGAGGTGCTGCGCCCTCTGCTGGACTCTGGGAGAGGTGTGTGAGGTGCCGCGCTCTCTGCTGGACTCTGAGAGTGGTGTGTGAGGTGCAGGGCCCTCTGCTGGACTCTCGGAGAGGTGTGTGAGGTGCAGCGCCCTCTGCTGGACTATGGGAGAAGTGTGTGAGGTGCAGCGCCCTCTGCTGGACTCTGGGAGAGGTGTGTGAGGTGCAGCGCCCTCTGCTGGACTCTGGGAGAGGTGTGTGAGGTGCAGCGCCCTCTGCTGGAATCTGGGAGAGGTGTGTGAGGTGCAGCGCCCCCTGCTGGACTCTGGGAGAGGTGTGTGAGGTGCAGCGCCCTCTGCTGGACTCTGGGAGAGGTGTGTGAGGTGCAGCGCCCTCTGCTGGACTCTGGGAGAGGTGTGTGAGGTGCAGCGCCCTCTGCTGGACTCTGGGAGAGTAGTGTGAGGTGCAGCGCCCCCTGCTGGACGTTGGGAGAGGTGTGAGGTGCAGCGCCCTCTGCTGGACTCTGGGAGAGGTGTGAGGTGCAGCGCCCTCTGCTGGACTCTGGGAGAGGTGCGGGAGGTGCAGCGCCCTCTGCTGGACTCTGGGAGAGGTGTGTGAGGTGCCGCGCCCTCTGCTGGACTCTGGGAGAGGTTGTGAGGTGCCACGCCCTCTGCTGGACTCTCGGAGAGGTGTGTGAGGTGCAGCGCCCTCTGCTGGACTATGGGAGAAGTGTATGAGGTGCAGCGCCCTCTGCTGGACTCTGGGAGAGGTGTGTGAGGTGCAGCGCCCTCTGCTGGACTCTGGGAGAGGTGTGTGAGGTGCAGCGCCCTCTGCTGGAATCTGGGAGAGGTGTGTGAGGTGCAGCGCCCCCTGCTGGACTCTGGGAGAGGTGTGTGAGGTGCAGCGCCCTCTGCTGGACTCTGGGAGAGGTGTGTGAGGTGCAGCGCCCCCTGCTGGACGCTGGGAGAGGTGTGAGGTGCAGCGCCCTCTGCTGGACTCTGGGAGAGGTGTGTGAGGTGCAGCGCCCTCTGCTGGACTCTGGGAGAGTAGTGTGAGGTGCAGCGCCCCCTGCTGGACGCTGGGAGAGGTGTGAGGTGCAGCGCCCTCTGCTGGACTCTGGGAGAGGTGTGTGAGGTGCAGCGCCCTCTGCTGGACTCTGGGAGAGGTGTGTGAGGTGCAGCGCCCTCTGCTGGACTCTGGGAGAGGTGTGTGAGGTGTAGTGCCCTCTGCTGGACTCTGGGAGAGGTGTGTGAGGTGCAGCGCCCTCTGCTGGACCCTGGGAGAGGTGTGTGAGGTGCAGCGCCCTCTCCTCCACGCCGCCCCCCGGCGCCCCCCGAATCTTTTCACCCGAGTACTGAAGTACTCGAAAATCACAGTGCTCGATCGAGTAGGTTCGCTCTTCTCTATTTGTAAGGTGTAGCGGCCTCTGCAGCTCTCCTAGAAAGGTGTGTGAGGTGCAGGGCCCTCTGTTAGCTTCTAGGGAAGGTGTGTGAGGTACAGCGCCCTCTGCTGTTCGCCTGATGAGGTGTGTGAGGTGAAGGGCCCTCTGTTCACTTCTCGGGAAGGTGTGTGAAGTGCAGTGCTCTCTGCTCTTCTCCTGGGAAGGTGTGTGAGGTGCTGGGCCCTCTATTGGCGTCTAGGGAAGGTGTGTGAGGTGCAGCGCCCTCTGCTGTTCTCCTGATAAGGTGTGTGAGATGCAGCGCCCTCTGTTGTTCTCCTGGGAAGGTGTTTGAGGTGCAGGGTCCTCTGTTGGATTCTAGGAAAGGTGTGTGAGGTTCAGCGCCCTCTGCTGTTCTGATAAGGTGTGTGAGGTGCTGCACCCTCTGCTGTTCTCCTGATGAGGTGTGTGAGGTTCAGCGCCCTCTGCTGTTCTCCTGGGAAAGTGTGTGAGGTGCAGGGCCCTCTGTTTACTTCTAGGGAAGGTGTGTGAGGTGCTGCACCCTCTTTTGATATTTAGTGGAGGGGTGTAAGACGCAGCGCCCTCTGTCGGTTTCCTTTGGAGGTGTGTGAGGTGCTGCACCCTCTGCAGTTCTCCTGATAAGTTGTGTGAGGTGCTGCACCCTCTGCTGTTCTCCTGATAAGGTGTGTGAGGTTCAGCGCCCTCTGCTGTTCTGATAAGGTGTGTGAGGTGCTGCACCCTCTTTTGATATTTAGTGGAGGGGTGTGAGGCGCAGCACCCTCTGTCGGTCTCCTTTGGAGGTGTGTGAAGTGCAACAGCTTTACTTATATTCTGCTTTTGGTGGAGGGGGGGAATTGTACAAAAAGTGAACAATGAGTGTCTTCTGTGTAACAATTGCGCCCTGTTCTCATGTCTACTCCCTAGCTCCCACTCCTCATGGCCCGGCAGCCATTACCTCTCCCACTGCATAAACATTCATTGTAGTAAACGGCGAGATGCCAATCATTTGATGCTGTCCTGCTAAAAAAAAAATAGACAGCTTCATAGACATACTCCCGGTCATGTGACCCTCCTATACAGGAATATAGTAGGTCGTGTAATGCCGTCATCTATTTCTATGAAAAGCGGTTCTGTGTCATATGATGGGGTGCTGGTGTCCGTAGCATTTGTGCAGCGGAGGTGGAAAAAGAGTTCTGGTTCCCCATGAAAGGTATGTTGTGTGGTTTGCTGTTTGCTTTGGGCTCAGCTTACCTGAGAGGTGTTTATCTGTGTATCTTCCCATGATGCTGACCTACTTCATCCATTGTCCGCTGGAAATGTGATGAAAGCACCATTGTCATCGCTGATGTGTGACAGCAGCGCCAAAGGCTATAGCCATGTGACTGCCCTGCTACCGGCAACTGCACACCTCTCTGTGCGAAGATGCCCTGTCACTATTGATGGAAGAAGGGCCTTAGGGGCCACAGGGGGCCTTAAGGTGATTTCTGTGTTACACTTGTTATTTAAGGATTAATATAGCTTAAGGTCTGAAACCTTTAAAGCACCGCAGACCTGACTGAGCTATTCTTGGTAGTAGAGGATTTAGAAATTCCCTTGATCCATATCTAGTCATTGTGTCCACATTCTTTCAGTAAAATGGTTTGGGCAACGAGTCACATAATTATTTATTAAACATTTTTGTGACTTGTTACGTTCACCAGGATACTCTCCTTGTTTGCTGGCACTATAAATAAAGTTAAAACTGGGCTGGGCTCTTTAGAAAGAGCACAGTGGTGACATCACACAGTTGATGTCTCTTGTTCTTTCTCCGATGATCATCGCTAATTAATTTGGACACATGAGAGAACTCAGATCCCCGTAACCTTATTGCCGATTCCAAATTTAAAGGGTTATTCCAATAGGAAAGCTAAATAAGAGCAGAATGTCACAGGCAGAATGTATATACACAGATACTGTAGCACAACAAAGCTTACTACATAGATATGATACTAGAACTGAGCCTACTGCAGAGATACAAGAAGAGAACCAAGCTTACTACATAGACATTGTCAAGGATACAGAGTTTGTGTGTACTACATTCAGCCACTTGTGATGTACGGCACTCAGGGGCAGACCGCAGGTTCGACTTATTTCCACTACCCTGGATCCTGCACTCATGTGAGATGGAGCCCAAATCGTAACCTACATGGCCAAGCACGCCCCAACACCCCTTGCTGCCACCACTGACCATTTCTGACAAGTAGATCAGCCTCCTCTGTTTCCAATTAACACACTTCGGGATTACGGATTGCTTAAAGCATTCAAGGATGACTTAATAAAGATTAAAGCTTTATTCTAAAAAGGGTCAGCAGTAGGGATGAGCGAGTATACTCGCTAAGGCACTACTCGCTCGAGTAATGTGCCTTAGCCGAGTATCTCCCCGCTCGTCCTGAAAGATTCGGATGCCGCCGCAGGGCGGGGAGCTGCGGGGGAGAGCAGGGAGGAACGGAGGGGAGATCTCTCTCTGCCTCTCTCCCGCCCGCTCTCCCCTGCTCCCCGCCGCGACTCACCTGTCAGCTGCGGCGGCCCCCGAATCTTTAGGGACGAGCAGGGAGATACTCGGCTAAGGTACATTACTCGAGCGAGTAGTGCCTTAGCGAGTATACTCGCTCATCCCTAGTCAGCAGTGATTAGATAAAATATACAAAATCAGATATTTACAGAATTTGGAGTAGCTACAAAACACAAAAACAGTTTAAAAGAAAAAGGGATAAAATAATAGAAGATACCAGTCTATGAAGTGGTTTCCAATAGAACAAGTGAACAGGCCAGCACTAGGGTCTGACAATTTGTAGAAATAAACACGGTACCAGCAGCACTATCCTGAGCACTTGCAAAGTGGGGCAATTGATGCAAAGTCACCAGGAGCCAGAATGCATGGATCCAATCCAAAGACCAAACGTTGCTGCTATTGGGTCTGACAATTTGGGAGAGGGGATCCTTTTAGCTTTAAATCCTCCTTGCGTCACACCTCTGCCATCCTCCTGATTATATAACACTGTGCAACAATTTTTTTTTAAATTTTCATAACAGAAAGTAATCGATATGTTTCTGTAAAATTAAAACTTGCTGATTACACTGGAGACATTGAATAGCAACACATCTCTGTTTCAAGTTACGAACTATTTCCTTTATTTAACCCCTTCGTAACTGCCTATGCGCTTTTTTAAATAAAACAAAAATACATATTTGGTATCGCTGCATCCGTAAATGTCCGATCTATCAAAGTAACGCATTATTTACCCTGCACAGTGAATTTTGTCAGAAAAAAAACAAGAATGCCAGAAATGCACTATTTTTGGTCACCCTGTCTCCAAGAAAAAATGTAATAAAAAGCGATCAAAAAGTCGTATGTATTATAAAATGGTACCAACGGAAACTACAAGACATCCTGCAAAAAATGAGCCCTAGCACAACTATGTCGACGGAAAAAAAAAGCTATTAAGGTACTTCTCTGTAAGCAAATACCAGGTGCAGGAGGTACCGCTCCCTGTCATGTCCATGGGACTTGACCAAAATCTTAAGCATCTGCTTCAGGGTGTAATTGAACTGTTTACACAGACTGTTAGTCTGTTGGTGACATGCGCTTGTTACCAGATATTGTACCTGCATTTTCTAACAGAGGCGATGATTTAGGCTGGACATAAACCGGAGCTGCCATGTGGTGGTACATACAGGCTGTGCAGGTGTATAACCCACATCATCACTACATCTTGCATTAGTGTAAGCACTTATTACTAGAGGCATTGGAGGATTTTCAGTGACCTCACAAATGGGTGTGACATGACAGAGCTCCACCGTGGCATATATTGCCTTAAAGGGGTTGTCCCGCGCCGAAACGTTTTTTTTTTATTCAATAGGCCCCCCATTCGGCGCGAGACAAACCCAATGTATGTGTTTAAAAAAAAAACCGTTTAGTACTTACCCGAATCCCCGCACTGCGGCGACTTCTTCCTTACCTTACTAAGATGGCCGCCGGGATCTTCACCCACGATGCACCGCAGGTCTTCTCCCATGGTGCACCGTGGGCTCTGTGCGGTCCATTGCCGATTCCAGCCTCCTGATTGGCTGGAATCGGCACACATGACGGGGCGGAGCTACGAGGACCAGCTCTCCGGCACGAGCGGCCCCATTCACCAGGAAGAAGACCGGACTGCGCAAGCGCGTCTAATCGGGCGATTAGACGCTGAAATTAGACGGCACCATGGAGACGAGGATGCTAGCAACGGAACAGGTAAGTGAATAACTTCTGTATGGCTCATAATTAATGCACAATGTACATTACAAAGTGCATTAATATGGCCATACAGAAGTGTATACCCCCACTTGCTTTCGCGGGACAACCCCTTTAACATTATCAGTTCAGTGAGCTCAAGAAGGGTGCACACTATGTTTATTACTATCATGGTTGCACTCTTCTAGAGCAGCACTGACCTCCCCGCAGGGTCACAGATCACATTAACATCATTATCAACAACCACATTGTCATTGCACAGTTTTTGAGATCTTAAAGAGGGGGATCGTCTGCCACATACTCAGAAACTAACCGCCCAAGATCTATCCCCAATAATACATTCATGGAAATGTCTTCAGACACCCCCACTTCATTCAACTCCATGCCCGCATGCCAATACAGGTGAACATGGGCCATCAGCAAAGTAGGCTTGGTGCCCCCAATTCCCATAATGGTCAGGATCTTTCTGGGAATTATATCTATGGAGACCACAAGTTCAAGGTGGAGTCCCTTAAGTGCCAGTGTCATGCAGCCCTAAAATCACGATCTTGCCCACAGTGACTGATTGCAAATTGTTGTTGGCTCTCCTGTCACGTCCACCCACAGCTGGAGTTGACACAAAGGGCTTGGGAGAGGGAATACTCTTCTTCTTGTCGAGGTAAAACATTTGCGGAAACCCACAGCAGGCTTAGAGGGTAGGGAGGCGGCCGGCCCCCGTGAGGGTCTGTTGGCAGGGGAAGAAGGATTATAAGAGTTAATGTTCAGCTTACCCCCTCTCTAGCTGGTCACATTTTCTGTACTTGTGGTGTGCTATTGCAATCCATGATACTTTAGCTGCATTCTTGGCCTCACGGTCCATGATGCACTGTTGCACATCCTCTGGGCAAACATGCAGGAACAGATCCCTGAATCCTCTACAGAGCAGCCTGCATGGCATAAAACACCCCAACACAGCTCACTCTCACCATTCTGACAGGTAGGTCAGCCACCTTGGTTTCTACCAGCCGACACACAATTAACATACTTCGGGGTTACAGATTCTTTAAAGCATTTAAGAACAACTAAAAAACTTAGGCTTTATTCTCAAAAGAGCAGTGCTTAAATAAAATATAAATGAATGCGAGATGTTTTCACATGGAAATAGTCTTGCATCCCTGCGGGGCTGAGAGAATCCCCCAGCGCGGCTGTCACAGCCACGACAGGGTGTTGCGATGTTCTCCTATTGTTTTCAATGGGGCCGACACTGCTGATGCTGGCCCCATTGAAAACAGTGGGCGATATCGCAAAACGAAAGGACATGCTTCGCCCTCGCAATCCATGTGGATGCAAGGCGTTTTTACTTGAAAATAGCTTCATATCCCTACGAAGCTGAATAGATTCCCCAGCACAGCTGTCATAGTAGCGGCAGGGGATTGAAACATACTCCAAGTGTTTTCAATAGGGCCAGCGCCGTGGCCGCATTGAGAGCAATGGGCGATATAGCAAAAAGAAAGTATGTTGTGATTTTCTCCCTGCATAGCATCGCAACGTGGTGCCATTCAGGAAAACATCGCAAATGTAAATAAACCGATTTTATGTTCGCTTAGTATAATGAATTTACCTACTTACGGCTATCAAACATGAGATGCAACAGATGATTAGCTTCAGAGAAGCAAAAGGAGTGGCAGCATCAGCGGTTAAAAATATATGATACTAAAGGAAAGAAGCGAGAAATGATGGAAACCTTTATATATGTTATAGCAGGAGAGAAGGGAGAGGAGGACATGATGGAAACCTTTATATATGTTACAGGAGGAGAGAAGGGAGAGGAGGACATGATGGAAACCTTTATATATGTTACAGGAGGAGAGAAGGGAGAGGAGGACATGATGGAAACCTTTATATATGTTACAGGAGGAGAGAAGGGAGAGGAGGACATGATGGAAACCTTTATATATGTTACAGGAGGAGAGAAGGGAGAGGAGGACATGATGGAAACCTTTATATATGTTACAGGAGGAGAGAAGGGAGAGGGGGACATGATGGAAACCTTTATATATGTTACAGGAGGAGAGAAGGAAGAGGAGGACATGATGGAAACCTTTATATATGTTACAGGAGAAGAGAAGGGAGAGGAGGACATGATGGAAACCTTTATATATTGTGGTGGAAGTCCAGTATTCCTATATTATGGATCGGTGGGCTTTGGCAGTAGACAGTTGTCAATTGAACATTCTGTATACATATTTCTGCCTTGCTACAAATATAATGTCTTGCTACAAGTTATGCAATAGGTACTTCCGCTTATATGAAATATCTGTTTTTCATAACTCTGCTGACAAAGATGCTGACAAAGATGGAATTCAGCAACTTAGCCCGTAAACCAACATGTATAAATATATTCGACTGTCCAGCTGCATGCAATAATACGGAACTAGGAAGCAGACATGGACAACCGCAGAAATTTCCCCAGCGACTTTACTGGAAACGTATGCAAATAACATGGGAGGTTTGTGCAATTTATAGTTCATGATGTAACATCCAATCATATCGAAGGAACCCCACGTGGCTCCAAGACAACCCACTCATTTCATCCACCACCTGATGGCCAATCACAGATGACCGGAGGATGGAAGAATTGCAAGATGCTTATCCAATAATTAAACAATACGTTGTATGCATGTAATATTTGACCTGCCCAGATGGGCGGATTTGTTAAACTCTTAAAATAGGCTACACGCCGATCATTAAAGTTAGAATTGAGGAAGCTATGCATGCTGAACATCGTGTCAGTGTGGGAACTTCTTATGCGCATTATCAATTCAGAATTAATATGGAGGGCTGTAAACATTCCAAATTGAGTAAGGCGTGGTTCCAAAAGAAGGTTCCTCGTCAGTTGGTGGAGAATGCGGGCAGTGATCGATGGGTTCCATAGAGCTTGGACAGGAGACACGGACATATGCGACCTTGGACTTGGTGGGCCCAATAAAAAATCTTCAGAACACGGTGAGATAAATTAATTATCTATACCTGTGTGGCTAAGTTCAGACTCGCCTTTGTGCCGTGCCAAGGCCAAGTGATTTGGAACCAAACGACAGGTATTTATAAGTCTCGATCACTCGATAAGAACCTGTCATAAGATATAAAGGAATGTTTACATGCCTGTCGTTTTGAGAGTACTGGTCGGTTGGCAAGGTCAGTGAATTGCTTTAAGGGAGAGGAAGTCCCCGCAGGGGCCCCCTGCTCGGTTCAGGTTTGGAGTGTAAAACCTTAGAGTCAGGGGGACCTGACAGGGTAGTTTGACTAGGAGGTCTTGCTCGGTTCAGGTTTGGTGTCTAAAACCTTAGAGTCAGGAAACGGTCAAACGTCTGGACAGGCACCTCTGCTCCGGTAAAGTCTGGTAAAAGATCTAGGACAGGGGGGCTACCAGACAGTATCCCGAGGGGCAGTTTAGACTAAGCCAGCCGTACTGGTGCTCCGTCTAATGTCTGTCTATTTGTGTGTGTCCACAAATATTTGTTTATCGTTTAAATGTCCACGAGTAGATCCCTCCGTCTGAGGGTAGATTGATAAACTGTATAGCGACACAAATGCTAGAGACTCTAGGGCGGGGCATACTGTGTCCGGCGTCTGAGGAGACTTCTATAATCATGAATCTGGCAGCCATGATTGAAATTGAAAGGCAGCAAACAATGTACCAAGGTTAATTCTTACACCCTCCAGGAAAGTGTGGAAGGGGTGGAGAGTCAAGTTATCATTGATTAATCAAGCAATCTTTCTGTGTGTCCTATCTGTCTTTTATATAAAGTTAGTGTGCTTGTCTGTTGTGTAGAGCTAATCCTGATGAGTTGTTGTATAGAAATAGTCTGTTGGTTTGTCTGTCATATAGAATTAGTATCAGTAACTGTAAGAAGGGATTGTTAGCAATTGGTTATAGCCAAGATAATGCACCGTACACAGCGGCGCGCTGTGGGTTTGGACTTTATAGGTTAGGTTGCATTATTGGATCCCTTCTAGTAAAAGACAGACTACTAAACTATATTGCCTTCGAATTGTTAAACGTTAATAATAGCATAGAAGCATAGGCTTGTGCCCGTAAGTGTGTTTGGAGAAAGGAAAAAAAAAAAAGAGCTGCTAACTACATTTAAAAAGAGGAAGTGGAACTCTTAATAGAAGCGGAGCAATTCTTGTGCTGTAACATTTGTTAGTTATTTAACTAATATTGGATGTTGAAACTACTAGTATACATCTATGTTTACAGCCACAGCGGCTTGCCAAGTCCCCAATTCAATTGTAACCACCGCTGTGACAGAAGTTACAACATAATATATGTGATTTATGCATTAGACGTTAGAATTTCTCTAAGTGTCAGAAAAGAGGAAGTGAAGGTGGGCTGCAATGGCGTCTGTATTAATATACAAAGACACCAGCTTAGTGAATAGAGAGAATTGCAGTACATTACCAATCAGATGGAGATGTCCGGCATCTAAGACTGCATCTGCCCAGTCGCCGGAAGTCTGGGACAACAACTGTCTACTGTTGTAGAAGTAAAAATTAGCCACGTACTCCCGTTATCTCCCTTATAATCCTGTCGCTGGGCTGTCACATGAGTAAGAGACCTAAAAAGAGGAAGTTACTTGCCCTGTAGTCCCAGCACAAGTAACGTATATTCACAGACAATATAAAATAGATAAATAAACTACAGTAGAGAAGCCAAGGAATAGGAAACAAGCAGGTAACGATAAGGCCAGGTATCCACAGGAGGAACGGGACTGATTGACCCGTAATTTGTAAAATGTAAATTGTGTGATGCATAAGACTTTATCTTTATTGAGTTGTGATGTGTACCCAAGGACTGCCAAACATTGAATGAGGGAATAAGGAAGTAAGTGATTAGCCACACTCAGAGGGGTGGAGCTTGATGATGCAAGAACACGTCTCTTATCCAAGGAGGGGGTAAGAATCATAGATAGCCAGAAGAAAAAGTTTTGTTTTTTTCTCCTGTCCCAAACTCAGCTTTCCACGGTTCCTGACAAATTATGGGACACCTACAAGACAGGCATAGGGAAATTGAATGTATCGACCATGATAATATATACGAGACCCAGATACACACCCCTGGGTCAAACAGTATCCCCCTAGATAGATAAAAAAAAAATTATTGTAGTGATGTACACACTGTTAATGATGCATATTTTGAGTTTTCTTTTGTAGATGGTATCAGGGTGAGGATTGATGATTCCGAACCAGATATGCAGAGGTGACACAACAAGATGTCCTAAACGCAGAAGCTCTGCCTCTGCATGTCTCAGGGCAAGAAGCGGAACCGGAGGCCCTCACTGAGGCGTGTGGAGTGGTAGAAGGTAAGTCGGCAACTTTTTACACTGACTCCTGGAATGCATTTGGCATAGCTCATGATTATGGCCCAATATGGAAGGCCAGACAGCTTGTTATCTCAGTAGGACAGCCAATTAAGAATGGTGCAGCGGTGCAGAGTCTCATGGAAACCCTACTACCACTACCTGGCAATGGAGAATCCACACCGATTTCTACAACGGAGAAGCGAGAGATGACACCCTCGCCGACAACACAGCAAAAGCAGCGGCCCTTAAGCCGTGGAAGAAAGAAGAATAGATACTGACAGCATGAGTCAGTGATAAGACTTTGGACTTTGATAAGACTTTGGACTTTGATAAGACTTTGGACTTTGATATGTCAAGGACTTTACAGTTACAAGTCAACGAGGAAAGAAAGCAGATGGGCTAAAATACGGGAGCGACAGCACAGGACGGCGTATGGCGAACAATCAACAGAACTTGCCTACAGAGGTCCCTGTTCCCCATGATGGCCCAGCTGGTACCCAGAATCAAAAGCAGCGATGACGGCGACACTGAACAAGAATGGGTGACACCTGGGTTCTCTGTAGCTGCTGCATCATTTGTCCAGTTAGCATGATCTTTGCCATGTGCGAGTCCGGACAGAAGTAAGGTGGCCATGTAACACTTGCCTTGACCACTCTACGCATTTCAGAGATTGCCAATTTGACCACATTCAGCTCACACCTGTTGGGGAGTATGAACATGTGCTTGTTGTTGCTCGAGTCTTTTTCAGGTTGGAGGCCCACCCTGATACTAAGGTAAATGAGCAGATAACCACACAGAAATACATGAATGAGGTAATCTGCAGATATGGGGTACCAGAAGTGATTGAGTCGAACAAAGGTACCTTCACAGGTGGAATAATGCAACACATCATGTCTGTTTTGGGTGTATTTCAGGCTTTTCACACACCCTACCATCCACGGAGTAGGGGGAAAGTAGATACGAAAGGCAATAGAGAAAATGGGTAAATTTTGAATTGAGTGTCTTTCATTAGTTTTTCTTTCTCCCAGGAGGGTACATGCCACAGTAGCTGAATTTGGGGAATGATTTTCTTGTTAATTTTGTCATAGGCCTCTCCAAGGAATGTTACTAATGCATTCTGCAGTCTCTGCTTTTCCCCAGGTCCTACAGATGAGTGTCACAATCTGAAACCAGGTGACAGGGTCTATGTGGAAAAGTTTAAGAGAGAAACCCTGTTTGAATGTCCCTACCAGATGTTGTTCACCACCCCAACTGCAGTCAAGCTCAAAGGGAAGCCCACTTGGACCCACTTGGATCCACACTTCGCACTGAAAAAACTAATGATCCTGCATATCCTTTACATGCTATAATGTGGTACAATTCCTCTAACACACACCTTTGACTACTGTACACTAGCCCCCTGTTTCAGAACAAATTAATACAATCAAATGTGCAATATGAAGCCTACACTGAGGGTGAGAATCCAACACTGCATCGTGCTAAGAGAGACGTTGACGCTCCAGGTGGTAACTTTGATCCACATGTACACATAGATGTAATAGGAGTGCCAAGGGGGGAGCGAGATTAATTTAATTCTAGAGATCAGGTTAAAGCAGGTTTTGATTCCTCATTTGCTTTTGTCACTGTTAATAATAATGTAGATTGGATGAATTATATCTCTTACAATCAGCAGAGGTTTGTAAACTACACCAGAGATGCTTTGCAAGGATTAGCTAACCAGTTAGGGCCCACTGCATCCATGGCGTTCCAAAATAGAGTGGCCGTGGATATGATTTTCGCAGAAAGAGGTGGGGTATGCAATTTCCTGTACGTGTATTCTCCCTTTAATGTGACCAATGGTTCCCTTGTTTGAAATAGATGAAGAGCCAGTTCCGATAATGCCTACCAGGTACGTTACCAGAAGAATGGAGAAATGTACCAGTACTGCGCCTGCCTCAGTCTCATAAGATGGACTGTCAGTGGACTTCCCATTTGCCTAGGGAAAGTGCAGAAGACCTTAGGTTCCGGCGAGGGCACACCCTGTGGGGTGTTAACTCGTACAGATAGAGGGTATGGATGCCCGGAAATAAGCCCAGGGAATCCATGGCCTCCTTCTGAGGTGAGGTAGGGATCCCTCCCCTTTTAGGAGTAGGGACTTACGGGCAGTGGGAAAACCCTGACGCAAGGGTGAGGCGAACTGGACGTGTTCACCATTAGGACTATCTCCAGGAGGGACATTGGTGTGAGTGAAGATTAAGGAGTCCCAGGCCGTGCGTACCTGTGCACGCTATTAGTATTGTAACATTATGCTAGAGCGAGAAGAGAGGCTCCTGGTGATAGTTTTGATCTACACGTATACATTGACATCATAGGATAGCCAAGGGGGGTACCTGACAAGTTTTAAAAATTAGAGACCAAGTTAAAACTAGATTCGAGTCCATTTTCCTGATCATTATGGTAAATAAATGTTGACTGGATTAATTATGTTTATTATAATTAACAGCGGTTTATAAATTATACTAGAGACGCCTTATAGGGACTAGTCGACCAATAGAACCTACCTCGACTACGACTTTTCAAAATAGAATGGCACTAGGTACGATTTTAGCCAAAAAAAGGGAGTATCGGTAAGATGATAGGGGAGACTTGTACCTACATTCCAGACAAAACGTGACCCACAGGTAAAAACGTAGTTGCCATTAAGAAGCTGACCGCACTAACTAAAAAGAGCTAACCTTAGTCTGGTTTCCTCAGTAAGGTACCTAACAGGAGAAGGGTAAAATATAGAAAAATAAGTTTTGAAACATTGTGTATTTAGAACACTGTGATAGGTTTTTGCTAAGATTTTACTTTATTTTATCTGCAGTGCACTCTGCTTATGTCCACGCAACATGCCGGTGTTACAACGCCCGTGGTCCTGTTACCTTGCCGCCTCTGGAAAAGGGAAGTGGGAATAATCAGCTTGTAGCTCTTTCCCTCCAGACTAATATATATGATAATGCACTTACTAATAAGACAGGGGTTCAGTCATATTGATCAGTAATTAGATAGCCCTGATTTTGCACTCTTGTTGATGAATCGAGTTAACGTCAAGAAGGCGGGGTTCTATACAAGTTATGCAGTGTTTACCTGAAATAGTGAAAGTCGCACCTCTCCTAACCTAATTATGGTTGTCACCTTTATAGTCATTCTAATTTCTGTTTGTTGTTGCATACAGTGTATTCCGACCCTGATGACTGCCTGGTCCACCTGTCCCACTACGACGTCCAACAAAAAGCCCACTGTCAGCGCAACCGTCGTCATCATGGATCCAGAATGTGATGATGTCGAACCATCCTATACCCCCATGGCAGTAGTAGGCCTAGTCGTCTACAACGCAATGCGAGTCTAGGGTCAGCGGTGGGGGATTGGGGTGGGACGGAGCAGGGCGAGTTTAGTGAAACAGATAGTTTCAAGGGGGGTCTGTGGTGGAAGTCCAGTATTCCTATATTATGGATCGGTGGGCTTTGGCAGTAGACAGTTGTCAATTGAACATTCTGTATACATATTTCTGCCTTGCTACAAATATAATGTCTTGCTACAAGTTATGCAATAGGTACTTCCGCTTATATGAAATATCTGTTTTTCATAACTCTGCTGACAAAGATGCTGACAAAGATGGAATTCAGCAACTTAGCCCGTAAACCAACATGTATAAATATATTCGACTGTCCAGCTGCATGCAATAATACGGAACTAGGAAGCAGACATGGACAACCGCAGAAATTTCCCCAGCGACTTTACTGGAAACGTATGCAAATAACATGGGAGGTTTGTGCAATTTATAGTTCATGATGTAACATCCAATCATATCGAAGGAACCCCACGTGGCTCCAAGACAACCCACTCATTTCATCCACCACCTGATGGCCAATCACAGATGACCGGAGGATGGAAGAATTGCAAGATGCTTATCCAATAATTAAACAATACGTTGTATGCATGTAATATTTGACCTGCCCAGATGGGCGGATTTGTTAAACTCTTAAAATAGGCTACACGCCGATCATTAAAGTTAGAATTGAGGAAGCTATGCATGCTGAACATCGTGTCAGTGTGGGAACTTCTTATGCGCATTATCAATTCAGAATTAATATGGAGGGCTGTAAACATTCCAAATTGAGTAAGGCGTGGTTCCAAAAGAAGGTTCCTCGTCAGTATGTTACAGGAGGAGAGAAGCGAGAAATGATGGAAACCTTTATATATGTTACAGGAGGAGAGAAGGGAGAGGAGGACATGATGGAAACCTTTATATATGTTACAGGAGGAGAGAAGGGAGAGGAGGACATGATGGAAACCTTTATATATGTTACAGGAGGAGAGAAGGGAGAGGAGGACATGATGGAAACCTTAATATATATTACAGGAAAAGAGAACTGAGAGGAGTGACACCATAGAAACCTTTATATATGTTGCAAAGGGAGAGGAGGACATGATGGAGACCAATATATATTACAGGAGGAGAGAAGGGAGAGAAGTACATGATGGAAACCTTTATATAAGAGAAGGGAGAGGGGAAGATGATGGAAACCTTTATCAATGTTACAGGAGGAGATAAGGGAGAGGGGACATGATGGAGATGTTTACATATGTTACAGGAAGAGAGAAGGGAGATGATGGAAACCTTAATATGTTACAGGAGGATGGAAGGGACAGGGGAACATGATCGAAACCTTTATATAGGTGACAGAAAGAGAGAATGGAGAGTGAGGGCATGATGGAAACCTTTACATATGTTACAGGAGGAAAAAAAGGGAGAGGAGGACATGATGGATACCTATATATATGTTACATATAGAGAGAGGGGAGAAGGGGGACCTTCATATAGGTTACAAGAGGGGAGATGGGACACACGATGAAAGCCTTTATATATGTTACAGGAGAAGAGAAGTGAGAGGAGGGCATGATGGAATTGTAGTGTACAGAAGTTGGTGTGCAGAATGTTCTGGACGTTTTTGAATGGTCTATGTACGTCCTGTGCTTATGTGTATTGTCAGTGTCTTCTATGTGAGTGAATTTGATGTGTATTGCATATCTGCAGCACTGAATGAGTTACTCTCTGGGTTTTGTCTAGAAATGTACCTTTTGTATGTCATGTGACCTTAATTTATATATGTGGTTGCAAGATGCATGAGTGTGGTCTTTCCATCAGCCTTCTGCTTGAGATACCCAAGTCAGGATCCTGTCTGTACACAGACACTTTTAGTCTGTGTGTAGGGAAGATGGAGGAAGCTGAGCGGATGGCATATGTATGTCTTAGGTCCCTACTACCTAAGCCCTGCGAAAAGAGGAACCCGCAGTACCAGGGAATCAGTAAGTCATTCCAATAGAGGTTGAAGAAAATCCCATATTTTTAAATGAAAAAATATGGGATTTTCTTTCCTCTTTTTGCTGGACTGTATTGTTGGGATCCCTGTGGTGTCCGGATTCCGGATGAGGCATGCACAAGTTAAGTACTCCCACACTCAGGTAGTGTTTGCCTTTTTTGTGCTGCTAAAATTCTTCACTTTGTGCATTCCTTCTACCTAAGCCTTGTCACTGAAGAACAAGAGAGGAGCCGCAAGTCTGCGAGACTCCACCATGCAGTGCTGAGTGTATGTTCAACCCCATGAGTGTGAACTGGTAGAGAGTTGGAGAGTGCAAGATAAAGAGTGGCCGGGACCAGGGAACCACAGATAACTAGGCCAGTGTAATCCCTCTGTCCTACTGTAATTCCTCCCTGTCACGCCATAAGTCCTCCTGCCCCATTTCTTACTGGGGGATGTAAATTGTATAGACTGTTCTCCACGTTTATTCAAGTTATTTTACAGGTAAACGGCTCTACCACCTGTTCTCGGCTTAGCCTTTGAACATCAACTCTGTGTACATGGACTTCTTATTACCTCATCTAGAATTCACTGCAGAGGACGCAACGGTGGCGTTACATGTGACAAGAAACCAAGCTAGACCAGGATTGGCTACAAAAAGCGCCCAGTGAAAAGGCCCTAACTCTGCCACGCTGTCTCTTAGGCCGGGGCCCGCTCCTCGGATGCTGCAGAAACCTTTATATATGTTACAGAAGGAGAGAAGGGAGAGGAAGACGTGATGGAAACCTTCATATATGTTACAGCAGGAGAGAAGAGCGAGGAGGGACATCATGGAAACCTTTATATATGTTACAGGAGATGAGAGAAAAGAGACATGATGGAAACCTTTATATATGTTTCAGGAGGAGAGAATGGAGACGGGGACATAATGGAAACCTTTCTATATGTTACAGGGGGAGAGAAGGGAGAGGAGGACATGATGAAAACTTTTATATATGTTACAGGAGAAGAGAAGGGAGAGGAGGGACATGATGGCAACCTCTAGATATGTGACAGTAGGAGAAAAGAGAGAGGAGGACATGATAGAAACCTTTACATATGTTACAGAGGAGATAAGGGAGAAGAGGACATGATGAAAACCTTTATATATGTTAAATGAAGAGAGAAGGGAGAGGGGAACATGATGGAGATATATGTTACAGGAGGAGAGAAGGGAGAGGGGAACATAATGAAAACCTTTATATAAGTGACAAGCGGAGAAAAGGGAGAGTGGGGACATGATGGAAACCTTTACATATGTTACAGGAAGCGAGAAGGAAGAGGGGAGACATGATGAAAACCTTAATATATGTTACAGGAGGAGAGAAGGAAGAGGGGAACATGATGGAAACCTTTATATAGGTTACAGGAGGAGAGAAGGGAGATGATGGAAATCTTTATATATGTTTAACAGGAGATAATTGAGAGTGTGGGGACATGATGGAAATATATATGTTACAGGAGGAGAGAAGGGAGAGGTGGAAATAATGGAAATCCTTACATATGTTACAGGAAGAGAGAAGGGAGAGGAGGGACATGATGGAAACCTTTAAAAATATTACAGGAGAAGTTAAGAGATAGGGGAACATGATGGAGACCTTTATATATGTTACAGGAGGAGAGAAGCGAGAGGAGGACATGATGGACTTGTTTATATATATGTCACAGGAGGTGAGAAGGGAGACGGGGGTCATGATACAGACTTTTATATATGTTACTGCAGTAGGGAAGAGGGAGGGGGAACATGATGAAAACCTTGACTAGGTACAACAGAGTCGTCGCTGTGACCTCTTACCCCCCCCCCCCCCTTACCCCTTTTAAGCTAGCTTATCTAAAATAAACACCGACAACTTCTTTTGGATTAAATTTGGCCACAGCAGCCAATTTATTATAACATACAACAATAAATCCTGAATAACACTTTTTAACCCTGATCCTAACTACTATGGAGAGATCCTTGGAGTTCCCAACAACACCATCTGTCGCCTCAACAACCAGGGAAAAAATAGGTGTAACTGTCTCCCGTCTCCTACAACTCCTGACTCGGGAGACCCTATTTTTTCAAACCACGCCTCCCGTCTCCAATCACCTGACTCAGGAGACTCGCCATTTACCTCGAGTCACCAACCTCCCGACCCCGAGGCTATCTAGCCATACCCCGGCTATCAACAACTACAACTTTAGCAGGTAACCCCCTGCCAAAACAAGAGGCGACAGACCCACCTACAATTTAAAACTAACCAGAAGGGGGGAGGAGGTAACTCTACTAACCCCTGCCTCCCCCCTTACCCCCTCGTATATTGACTCCAAGGACCCCTCCCTAACCGCTGCTATGACAATGTACCTAACCCCCTCCTACCCTATCTCTAAGGGCGGGTGGGTGGGACTCTTCTCCCCGTCCAGGCTCCAGGTCCGTCTTCTTCCTCTGCGGGTCCCGGAATGACTCCTCCCCCTTCCCGCTCTTTCTATCCCATGATCCTTCTGCTCCCTCATTACCCCCTCCCTTTTAACCTCCACCTCACCTTATTTACTTTTAAAATTATTAACCCTTTCCTCCCCGTTAACCCCGTCATGTTCGCCTTCACCTACAGCCCTGCGGGCCCCGGTTCCGGCCTCCCTTGACTAGGTACAACGGAGTCGTCGCTGTGACCTCTTACCCCCCCCCCCTTACCCCTTTTAAGCTAGCTTATCTAAAATAAACACCGACAACTTCTTTTGGATTAAATTTGGCCACAGCAGCCAATTTATTATAACATACAACAATAAATCCTGAATAACACTTTTTAACCCTGATCCTAACTACTATGGAGAGATCCTTGGAGTTCCCAACAACACTATCTGTCGCCTCAACAACCAGGGAAAAAATAGGTGTAACTGTCTCCCGTCTCCTACAAATCCTGACTCGGGAGACCCTATTTTTTCAAACCACGCCTCCCGTCTCCAATCACCTGACTCAGGAGACTCGCCATTTACCTCGAGTCACCAACCTCCCGACCCCGAGGCTATCTAGCCATACCCCGGCTATCAACAACTACAACTTTAGCAGGTAACCCCCTGCCAAAACAAGAGGCGACAGACCCACCTACAATTTAAAACTAACCAGAAGGGGGGAGGAGGTAACTCTACTAACCCCTGCCCCCCCCCTTACCCCCTTGTATATTGACTCCAAGGACCCCTCCCTAACCGCCACAGCCAGCACGGCTTGAAACCTCAAGCCTGCGCCGCCCTCCACAACACCAAGGCGCGCTCCACTCCCTCCTGAACTGCCTCTAACCACAAATCCAAACCTATCTCATTTAAATGCACACCATCTTGTCTCCAATAATTCCCCCTGCCAGACTCCAGATCTATATGTCGCACCGCGACCCCCCCATTCCTTCCCACAAAGCGAGATACTTCTCTATTAAGCTTTATTCTCGCTTTGTCTAATCCTCTTGCAGTCCGCACAAACTTCCATATCTGCCTAGGCACAATCTCCGACCACACCACCACCATCTTCTTGTGCGCCGCTAACAATCTCAGGATATCATACCTGATATCCCTCGATAAATCCCTAAACGGCCTTTTTCCCAAATCATTCCCCCCTGCATGAATAACAACTATGTCCGGGGCCCTGTCTAAACCCACCATCCTCTCGAACTCCTGCAACACTTTGCACCAAGACATCCCCCTAATTCCCATCCATCTCAAGACCGCCTCCGACCTAGGAAACCTCAACTGTCTCCCATCCTGCCTTACGCTGGCCCTCTCCGCCCCCCAATAAACATATGAGTGGCCCATAACCCACAGTAACGCCGATTGTGGACCTGAAACAAAAAGGGAAAAAACAAAATTGACCAACACCCTTTATTATAATTAGACCCCCCCTTTTTCCAACACTTTTACAGCAACTGGGGGCGAACATACAATTTATATCTCCCAGATTGCCACCTGCCGATTTTTCTGATCGACTCGCCCGACAAACCCTGCGCCTGTGCCTCTGTAGCCGCCCCCACCCTAAATGAGTGTGTCCCAAATTGCGACTCATCTAAACCGAGCTCCCTCAGCGCCTTCTTAAAGATCGCTGTAAACTGGAAGCGCGACAAAAACTGGCCCCCCTCATGCTGCAATAAAGGACCTAATCTCTTGCCCGCTACCCCAATATAGTCAACCCACGCCGTCACGGGGCACATTACTGACCCGCGAACCCTACCCAATCTAAACAACTGTCCCCGCCCGGCCTGATCAGTTTTAGATCGGCGAATGACCAATTCTAATTGGTCATCATCAACTTTCCTTACATCCCCCACCTGCAAACCTCCCCCAACTGATTTACTAGGTGAAACCAACTCCCCCACCCTAAATGCCCCAAAAAATGCCAGTGAAAAAGCAAGCCTGAATAACGATCTTTCGAACAACGCATCGCAGAGAACTTCCAATACCCCCCCAATCTTTTCTAACAACTCAAACGAGACTGGCCTACGCAAATCCCCACTCCCTTTTCCTCTCTTAAAACCCTTCAACGCCTGTCTCACTACAAAGTTCTTCGTTATATCCCCCACCCCCCTTAACTTGCACCCAAACGCTACCCCTGCCATAAATCGGTTAACTCGTGACACCAAAACATAATCCTGATCTACCTTTCCCAACCAACTTAACAACACCCCCACTCTATCCTCCTCCCTCTCTCCTACCCTAAGCTGTGCTACCCAGCCTTCCCACTCTTCCCACGCCGCGATATACGCAGCCCTGGTACCCCGAGCCAGTGACCGGTCGATTAGGTGCCCCACTGCTCTCTTACCACACTCCAAAGATGAGACGGGCACGTCCTCCCTCGGTCCTCCGCCTGGGGGGCCAGGGTCCTGAATCGCTCCCACTGAAACCGAGAAAGAGCATCCGCGATTGAATTCTCAATCCCCGGCACATGCACCGCCACTATCCAAATATTCAACTTCAATGTTTCCAATACCAGGTGGCGCATCAAATTCACCACCGGGGGTGATGAGGCAGTCAAAGAATTAATCACCTGCACCACCCCCATATTGTCGCAATGGAACCTCACCTTCCTGTTCTGAAGGCGATCGCCCCAAAGCGCCACCGCCACCACTATTGGAAACAGTTCCAACAATACCAGATTCTTTGTCCAACCTTCCTCCCTCCATGCGTCCGGCCATTCCCCGACACACCATTGCCCTTGGCAATATGCCCCGAATCCTGCACTCCCTGCCGAGTCCGTGAATAGCTCATAGTCCACGTTCTCACTTACTTCGGAGATTATCATGGACCTCCCATTGTATGCATTTAAAAAGGATACCCAGACTCCTAGGTCCCCTTTTAAACTCCTCCCCACTCTGATGTAGTGATGCGGGGCTTGAATCCCCGCCGTGGCCGACGCCATTCTACGACAAAAAATTCGCCCCATAGGCATTATTCTGCAAGCGAAATTCAACTTGCCCAATAATGACTGAAGCCCCTTTAGCGTGACCTTCTTAACGCTCCGTGTCTTTTCCACCTCGCCTTTCAGGTCCCACAACTTATCTTCCGGTAGCTGACATATCATGGCCTCCGTATCAATCCAGATACCCAAAAACTGAAGGGAAGTTGCGGGACCCTCTGTCTTATCGGGAGCCAAAGGCACCCCGAACCGGTCAGCCACCCACTGTAACGTTCCCAGCAGAGTCGCACATGTTGGCGACTCTGCTGGGCCAATACACAAAAAGTCATCAAGGTAGTGAATTACTGACTGCAGCTTTGCAGTATCTTTCACTACCCATTCCAAAAAGGTGCTAAAGGCTTCAAAGTATGCACATGAGATTGAACATCCCATGGGCAGACACCTATCGGCGAAATACTTACCTCCCCAAATTTGCATTGGCCCTCATTAAATTGCCAACACAATCCGACTCTGTTCCCCCCCGTCTGACCCCCCTGGTTTCCCCCCTGTGAGGTAGAAGCCAGGCCTGATGGCCCGGCTCCCCCGTGAAAAGGCTGCCCAAATCGACTAGGTGCCATAACCCGAAGCCATAGACCAATATCCTTTTGGTCCCACCGGATTGACGGCCTCACCGCCTTACGTTGCCTAAATTGTTCGTCATACCTTAACCAGGTTTGACCCCCGTAAACCCGATACGCCTCGCCTATAGAATCTAGATAACAGAAGAGGCCGGAACAGTTCTCCGGCGCCTTCTCCCCTATTACGCTGGCCAATATAGCGAACGCCTGCAACCAATTATTAAATGTTTGAGGATTTAAACGCCATCTGCGTTTTTCTTCCTCCTCCTTCTTATACTCTGTCCTTTTGCCTTTGTCCAAATTAAATTTCTCCAAAGGCAAGAGGGAGAATATCTCTACAAATTCGTCCCGCCATATCTTCTCCTTCGTTTCCTTCTTAAGATGTGCTCCTAATGGGCCCTCAAAACACACGTATACCTCCCCTTTCGCCCTATTGTCCAACCGCACTGCTTCGCCATCTCTTTCCGTTTGTACGGCAACCGTCACCCCCGACGCCATTTCCTCTGCCCCCCCCGAGCTGACCCCTAGCGTACTTACCCTACTGGAAGGGGTTGCCATTGAAGTACTCCATGCTGCCACCGGCGATGGCCCCGCGCCCGGCCCTCCCGCTCCCCCTGCCTGCACTCCCCCAGTCGCCCCGGCGGAGTAGCCCTCCCCCCCAGACGACACACTACCCGGCGCGTTGAACGCCGATCCAGGCAAAGCGACCGAGCCCATTTCCTGCCTTCGCAGAAACTCCCACATACAACCTACCAGTGCCCTCAAATCGTTATCACCCCCATGCGCACCGGCAAAACCGACCGCACCACTACCTATACCCCCCCTACAGGTACAGATGTAGCAATAACATTTAAAGTGTTTCGTGTGGTAAACTCACCGGGCTGCGCAGGTGCTGTGGGCCCACCAGCCGCCGCTCCGTCTCCCTGGCGTCTCATCCTAGGATCCGTCCATGTCCCGCTCGGTCCATCTGATTCCTCTGCCGACTGCCGCCTCTCTGCTGCGCGCGCAGCCGCCCCGCTGAAACTCAAAAAACCGGCATTAGTAACATCCTCCGGACCAGCCTGCTGCTGTCCCCCTCTTTCTCCGAACACCTGCTCCGACTCCATCCCCCTGGTCCCCCGGCTAACCCTCCCACTGAGTCCACACTGCTCACCTCCAGCAGCTCTGGACCCTCTGCTCTGTCCTGCCCCGGATCCTCTCGACGAACTGGGACAAGGGCGCTCCTCTCTGCTACCCTCACCGCTGGAGCGCCCCCCCCTCTAACTGCTCCTGGAGCCGACTGAGCAGCCGCAGGTCCCGGCCCCCTCGCAGCCCGGGTACCTGCGCTGCACGCAGCGCCACGCCGCCGAGTAGGATTCCTCCCAGCCCTGGCCCCCCCGCCTGCCGCTGCGGGGGCTGGCCCGGCTGGAGGTTCCACGGATGGGCTCCCTGTGCGGCGCCGGCGCACGGGAGCGTGCTCGGGGCTAAGCCTCTCCGGCGCACGCGCCCGACGCGGCCTCCTCTCCCTCTCCGGAACTGCCGCCGCTCCCCCCTCTCCCTCACTTGCCAGTCTTTCGAGCCACCCGATTCCTCGCTCAGCTGCCGCTGCCCGGATCCTCTCCATCAGCGCTTCCATCTCTTCAGGCTCTTCTTGAACGGCTGTAACCTCCGATCTTCACAGGGGCGGTCTTCTTTCCTCCGGTCTTCTTCCAAGCAGTCCTCTTCCTCCGGTCTTCTCACTAGAGGTCTTCTTGCTCCGGTCCTCTCACCAGCGGTCTTCTTGTTCCGGTCTTCTCACCAGCGGTCTTCCTGCTCCGGTCTTCTCACCAGCGGTCTTCCCGCTCCGGTCTTCACACCAGCGGTCTTCTTGCTCCGATCTTCTCACCAGCGATCTTCTTGCTCCGGTCTTCTCCCCAGCGATCTTCCTGCTCCGGTCTTCTCCCCAGCGGTCTTCCTGCTCCGGTCTTCAGGTAAGTCTTCTAATTCTTCTGTCTTCACCCGATCGTCCTCTGCTTCAGGTCCTCCCGTTCTTCTTCTGCTGCCACGCTTCTATTCTTATACTGCTGTCTTCCTTCTTCGGTCTTCACTCTTCTCCCCGTCCAGGCTCCAGGTCCGTCTTCTTCCTCTGCGGGTCCCGGAATGACTCCTCCCCCTTCCCTTCCCGCTCTTTCTATCCCATGATCCTTCTGCTCCCTCATTACCCCCTCCCTTTTAACCTCCACCTCACCTTATTTACTTTTAAAATTATTAACCCTTTCCTCCCCATTAACCCCGTCATGTTCGCCTTCACCTACAGCCCTGCGGGCCCCGGTTCCGGCCTCCCTTTATATATGTTACAGGAGGAGAGAAGGGAGAGGAGGACATGATGGACTTGTTTATATATATGTCACAGGAGGTGAGAAGGGAGACGGGGGTCATGATACAGACTTTTATATATGTTACTGCAGGAGGGAAGAGGGAGGGGGAACATGATGAAAACCTTTATATATGTTACAGGAGGAGAGAAGGGAGAGGAGGACATGATGGAAACCTTTATATATGTTACAGGAGGAGAGAAGGGAGGGGAGGACATGATGGAAAACTTTATATATGTTACAGGAGGAGAGAAGGGAGGGGAGGACATGATGGAAAACTTTATATATGTTACAGGAGGAGAGAAGGGAGGGTGGAACATGATGGAAACCTTTATATATAATACAGGATGAATGAATAGATAGGGGAATATCATGTTAACCTTAATATATGTTACAGGAGAAGAGAAGGGAGAGGGGGAGATGATGGAAACCTTTACAAATGTTACAGCAGCAGATAAGGGAAAGGGGGACATGATGGGAACTTTTATATATGTTACAGGAGGAGCGAAGGGAGAGGAGGGACATGATGGCAACCTTTACATGTGTGACAGTAGGGGAGAAGGGAGAGGAGGACCTGATGGAAACCTTTATATATGTTACAGGAGGAGAGAGGGGAACATGATGAAAACCTTTATATAGGTGACAAAAGGAGAGAAGGGAGAGTGGGGACAGGATGGAAACCTTTATATATGTTACAGAAGGAGAGAAGAGAAAGGCGGGGACATGATGGAAACCTTTATATATGTTACAGGAGGAGAGATGGGAGAGGTGGGATATGATGGAATCTTTTATATATGTTGCAGCAGGAGAGAAGGGTCATGATGGAAACCTTTGTATATATGTTACAGGAGGAGGGAAGGGAGAGGAGGACATGATGGAAAGCTTTATATATGTTACAGGGGGAGAGGAGGACATAATGGAAACCTTTATATATGTTACAGTTGGAGAGAAGAGAGAGAAGGGACATGATGCAAAGCTTTATATATTGCAGAGGGAGAGGGGGATATGATGGAAACCTTTAAATATGTTACCCCAGGAGAGAATGGAGAGAAGAGACATAATGGAAAGCTTTCATATATGTTACAGGAAGATAGATGGGGGTGGCGAGAATGGTGAAAACCCTCAATATATGTTACAGGAGGAGAGAAGGGAGAGTGAGGACATAATAGAGACCTTTATATATGTTACAGGAGGAGAGAAAGGAGAGAGAAACATAACGGAAACATTTATATATGTTACAGGAGGAGAGAAGGGAGATGATGGAAACCTTTATATATGTTAAACAGGAGATAATTGAGAGTGGGGACATGATGGAAATCTTTATATATATGTTGCAGAAAGGAGAGGGGGAAATGATGGAAATCCTTACATATGTTACTGGAAGGGGGAGGAGACACATAATGGAAATCTGATGGAGACCTTTTATATAAGTTACAGGAGGAGAGAGGAGGACATAATGGAAACCTTTATATATGTTACAGGAGAAGAGAAAGGAGAGTGGGGACATAATTGAGATCTTTATATATGTTACATGAGAAGAGGAGGGACAGGGCGTACCATCAGGGGTCGCTGAGGTCACAGTGGTGACCCGGCCCCTGCGCTGAGGGGGCCCAGACGCCGCCTTTCGCCATATACATATGCACATTTAGTGCATTGCTGGCTGGTTGCTCTATCTGCAGCACCACACCGATCACACAGCAGGCAGTGCAGCCAGCCTGAGAGGCAGCAGAGCAGGGGGGAGGAGGAGGGAAGCAGCCACATGAGCTGGCAGGGAGTTGAGCACAGTGATGATGTCATCATGTACTGCCCCTGCCTCCTGCTGGATGGAAGCTGTTGCGTTTGCCTGTCCTGTTGCTATTACATGGTGAAGTGGTCCAGGCCCTGAGGTATGTGCATATATGTGTGTGTATGTATATATATATATATATATATGATCTATCTTATATCTACCACGGACCTACTGAACAAATTGCTGTCAACCATAGGTCCCCTCCCCAAACGCGGCATCCTGGCCAGTATGGATGTGAAGTCCTTATAGACCAACATACCACAGGAAGATAAACTGACCGCCTGCCAGACGCACCTTGAGGCCAATGGGCTTGCCTTTGAATCAGTGTTACAACTCACAAGATTTATCCTCACACACAATTATTACTCCTATGGCAAAGAGATATTCCTGCAACTCACCGGACCCGCCATGTGCCGTAAAATGGAACTGCAATATGAAAAATTTTTTATGGCAAAACTGGAGTGTGACTGTCAGAGTTGGCACCTCTCGGGGTCGCCGTGCCCGCACTGCTAGTACTGTTGCTCCTATGGCTGGTGTGCAGTGCAGGGGAACCCCGGCGTTGGTTACTACTCCTGGCCGCGTGGCTCTTATATGCTGCCCCCCGATTCCGCATTCCTCTTGCTATGACAGCCGACTGCACCTCCTCTGTTTTAGTTTGTTCTGCTAGTGCTGGGGGCGGTTTTTCTAGCACTTTGTGATTACCTCTGCTGCTGTTTGACTCTCCGCCCAATCAGATGCTGGGGCGACAGCTCTGACAGCATTTAAACCCTTCAACTTCTTCCTGACACTGCCAGTGTTTGATTAGGCTTCCTGTCACTCACCAGCGTTTCCCTGCAATTTCTGACTGATAGTGGTATTTGACCTCAGCTTTTCCCCTGACCTCACTCCGTTCTTCTCTTGCCTGTACTGCGCTTCTTGGACTGACTTCAGTGCTTTGGATCTTTGGTTTGCTCCCGGACTGGTTTGCTGTTTCCCTTTTGTGCTACACTCTGGTTGTTTGTCTGTCTGTATTCTCGTTCTCTGTATCCAGGGACTGTGGTGTCCTGCATCATTTTCCCTAGCTCAGAGTAGGGACCATCGCCCAGTTGCCGCCCTGGGACCTAGCCAACGGGGACAAGTAGGCAGGGGGTTGCGGGCTACGTTGCAGGGACCCCCGACTTCTGCTTTCCCTAATTCCTTGACAGAAACACTGGCCCAAACGTATTCTGGTTCCTACATCCGTCCAGCTAGACTAAGTCCATTTATGGAGGCAGTTACAGCTTTAGCTAATCAGGAGAAGCACCCTGGCTGTTCCACCTCCTGCTCATAGGTTAAGGTTGAGTCCAAGGTTACCCTCTCTGATTTTTTTTTCTTGTGATTGGAGACAGTTGGGAAGGTTGTAAGCTGTGTTTCAGTTTGCCCCTGTACTCCTCTGGAACCGAGTTCCAGAGAGTTGGGATTGTTATATCTGTTTGAGAGGTGACCCGCAGAATTGGGGCTTATTCGTTACTTGCCTATCAGACAGTCCCTGGACTTCCTCTTTACTGCGCTAGGCCAGATCTATGATGAGCCAAATCGGGCCAGGTATGCCATCTCCAGATTATTAGCACTGCGACAGGGTAGATGTGCAGCAGAAGAGTACTATTCCCAGTTTCGACAGTATTGTGCTGAGTCCAGTTGGAATGACCAAGCCCTTAAGGACTTATTTCTGATGGGTCTCTCGGATGCCCTGAGGGAACTCCTTGTTTCCCAGCCCGAGCCAGACAGTTTGGAGCAAGCCATGACGCTAGCCATTAGAGCTGACCATCGCCTTAGGGTGAGACGCACTCCCATGACCAGCTCTGTGTTATCTGCTCATGGGACCGATGTCCAGGGTTCCCCAGCCATACCCCCGGAATCCATGGAACTAGGGTCCATGTCTCCCAAACAACGCAAGGAGTTCCGTCTGAAGAACCGACTGTGCCTGTACTCTGGAGAACCAGGACACCGGGTCGCATCCTGTGAGAAAAGGCCGCAGAAGGAAAACTTCCGCTCCTAGGCGATATCCAGGAGGATCACTTAGGAGCTAAGGTACTTCCGGAGTATTCCAAGTTGCTGCTACCATGTTCTATTGTTTCCGATTCGTTCCATTGTTCTGGTCAAGCCTTCATAGATTCCAGGGGAAGCTGCCAATTTTTTAATAACTTTAATTTCATAGCCCCCATTGCCAAGGTGTTAAGAAACCTTGAGCCCCCCGTCCAGTTTTCTGGACTGGATTCTACACCCTTACTAACCAGGCGGGTCAGTCGGGTTACTCCAGAGCTTAAGCTGTCTGTGGGGGCCTTGTACACAGAGTTTTGTACCTTTCTGGTCATGGAAAACTTTTCGGTAGACGTGGTGTTCGGCCTACCGTAGTTTAAGGTACATGACCCAGTTATTAACCGGGAGACCATGGAGCTCATCCAATGGGGATCAGGGTGGAGTGATCACATGCCCTCAGTTCAGGTCCATTTTACTGAATGTAAGGATCTGACCCTGCCGCACTATATCGCCGATTTTGCTGATGTATTCGCTAAACAGCTGTCTGAGGCATTACCACCCCACCGGCAGTGGGATTGTAAGAGAGTTTGGCTAAGGGGTATATCTGCCCATCTGAGTCTCCCACTGGGGCAGGGTTCTTCTTTGTAGAGAAAAAGTATGGCAGCCTTCGGCCCTGTATCGACTATAGAGGCTTGAATAAGATTACAATCCGTAACCAGTACTCTCTTCCTCTGATCCCTGATCTCCTGAATCAAGTATCGGGAGCGAAATGGTTCTCCAAGCTTGACTTGAGAGGAGCGTATAACCAGATCAGGATAAGAGAGGAAAACTAATGGAAGACGGCGTTCAACACACCATTGGGGCATTTTGAGTATTTAGTGATGTCATTTGGTTTGTGTAAAGCCCCGGCCGTCTTCCAGGGATTCATGAACTCTATATTCCAGGATGTCATGGGCATATTCCTGGTGGTTTACTTAGACGACATCCTGGTGTTCTGCGCTGACTGGGAGTCCCACCTTAGTCACTTGTGGGTAGTCCTCACCTGACTTCGGGCAATCCAGCTCTTTGCTAAACTGGAGAAGTATATCTTTGGGGTTCAGGAGATTTCATTTTTCGGGTACATAATTACCCCTTCTGTCATCCAAATGGATACAGGGAAGGTTAGGGAGATAACAGAATGGGCGCAACCTACTAACCTGAAGGCTTTACAGCGTTTCCTGGGTTTTGCCAATTTTTACCGTAAATTTATTAAGGATTTCTTGGTAATCGCCAAACCATTAACTGATCTTACCAAGAAAGGGGCTGAGGTAGGCAGTTGGACACCGGAAGTGGTCGCTGCCTTCTTGTGTCTTAAAAGAGCCTTCTCCTCCACGCCAGTCCTGGTATAACCCAACTTAACCAGCCAGTTTGTTGTGGAGGTTGACATCTCCGAGTTTGGGCTTATCCAAATAAAGTTTGAACAGCAGCAGAATAGCTTAGATGCATTGAAACAGGTCTTTATTCCATCCTTAAAAACGGTACAAGCAGCAATGTTTCGACCAGCAAGTGGTTTTTATCAAGCATGTACTACAATCAAATCCACCCCCTTAAATAGTAAAACACGTGTTCTAAGCCAACCAATGACCCTGATGTTACTCCTTTCCCTCTTTGTCATACAATTATGTATGCAGCTGTAGTGAAAACATACCAAGGGGCACATGGTTTAATCCGGTTTTCAGATGCCGGCAGCACCATTCCTATCTCTCATCAGTGTCACCGGTTTCTCAACCTTCGGCCGTGCATGTGCTGGGACGAGCACCCAACGTCTCTACGTCATCACGTCAGTACACCTTCCGGCGTAACTACGTCACAATGCCGGCCCACCATCTGACGTCCCTACATCATCACGTCGGCTCATAATCCAACGCTATGCATTCACTAACATCGCAAGCTCTGCAAGTGCGAACTGCGCATGCGTCTCCTGCATACCCCCACTACAATGCATAGAACACTATTTGGCAAGGCCAGAATGGTGCTAATCCATTACTATCCCCTTTGAATGTGTGATGCCTGAAGTATCTGTGCATATGTTAGCCTCATGTCTACCCATATAATAATATACAAAACTAAAAATCAATCATGTCATTCTAATCTCATACCATTATTTAACCCTTTGCAATCAAATTTTGGATTCATAGTTTCCTAGGGAGCTTTCTCTTTCCGCCATTATACAATGGCACCATCTGCAGGCTAGAGCCAGTACTGCAGTATGGGATATGCTGGAGAGGCCTCTGACCACAGAGCGGCCAGTAATCTACAGTAAGAATACCCTGCCAGGCGTCTTCCGACATCAGAGCTTTACAGCCTTCAATCAGAATGTCTTTAGTCGTCAGACAGTGGATTGGAAAGGGTTAAATCTTATTTATGTGGAGCGACAAGTTGTTTAAATCTAATAATGTCAGAGATATTAAGTAGGACTATTCCGGAAACCATGATGACCTCTCTTAGAAATTACCTATATGCACTGTCATCACAAACATGCTATACAGCCACCAATAGAAGGAGAGGCTGTTCAATAGAAGGAGAGGCTGTTCCCCACATCCTAGTTCTCCAAAAACAATCATCACTAAGGGGCTTTATAAATGCTCTTTATTATACCATCGCTCAATTAAACAGTAGGGTAAGCACTATGTTTCAATAAGCAATAAGAAGTATTAAATATGCAGACTCCCATCACGTGACAACCGTGTTGCGCAGTCATCAAACCCGCATCTGGAAAACGGATCAACCCCAAATCTGTAATAAAGAATATAAACAGATAGTCAATAAACATCATCTAAAAGACACATGATTAAAAGCAACTGATGCTTATATATGAATCCTGGCTCAAATATGCGGTAAATAACTGTATTCTACATTGAGTCCTTTCGACTGCATGGTGTCTAGCGTATAGATCCACATTAAGGTCTTGCGTTTAAGCAATAAAGCCCTGTCCCCTTCTCTTATCCGCTACGGAACATGGCCTATGACCCTGTATCGCAGTTGGTTAACCGATTGTCTAAACTTAAGAAAATGCCTGGGAATCGGTAACTCTTTATCCTTGGTGCAGATTGTACTTTTATGCTTAAAGATCCTCTTCTTCACCTCTTGTGTAGTCTCGCCTACATAACCCAGCCCACATGGGCAAGTCAATAGGTACACTACATAACTTGTGTTACATGTGAACCTTTCCTTAATGGGAAATACTTTGCCAGTCAGGGGATGTCTGAATGTATCCCCTTTAACCAAATTGCCGCAGCATGCACACCCTAAACTTGGGAAATTGCCCTTACGTTGAGGCTTCAACAACCTCTGTCAAGGACCTCTATCCACCTCTACTACAGTACGACTTGCTTATCTTTTAAGTTCCTTCCTCTTTTATATGCCATCATAGGGATGGATACAAATTCCTGTACCTCCTTACACCCTGTCTGGACTATAGGCCAATGTTTTCTGACAATCCTTGCTATCTTCTGGCTCATACTACTGTATGTCGATACAAATGGAATTCTCCTTGATTTAGCTCTGGTTTTCGTTCTGGTTTTAGCCTACTTGTCTAAAGTGACGGGCAGACAGGCATTATCTTAGTGGTCAGGGAACAATACCTCTTGGTCTTTCCCCCAACTTTTGTTAAGGACCGCTACTTCTCTATTTAGTATCTTTTGTACTTACTTCCTTTACAAACTGGTATTATGTTTCTTACATACTAAGACATAACCAATTATTGTTCAGGAATTACACGCAGCGCCTGTCTGTGTAGACTATTATTTGCGTTGTCTGTGCATAAAGCCGCTATTTTCTAGTTTTTAGTATTTCTTTATTAACCCTTTGCAATCCAATTTTGGATTCAGGGTTTCCTAGGGGGCTTTCTCTTTCTGCCATTATACAATGGCACCATCTGCTGGCTAGAGCTAGTACTGCGGTATGGAACATGCTGGAGAGGCCCCTGACAACAGAGCTGCCAGCAATATACAGTAAGAATACCCTGCCGAACGTCTTCCGACATCGGAGCTGTACAGCCTTTAATAAGAATGTCTTCAGACATCAGACAGTGGGTTGGAAAGGGTTAAAGGTTACATTTTAAGGAGTTTTGTCAGTGATAGTTGATCCAGTTTGGTGTAGTATCTGATGTCCGTCAGCTGCCTGTCTGCTTCTTTCTTGTAGTCTGCTGTGTTCATGAGGATTATAGCGCCACCCTTATCTGCAGGCTTAATGGTCATCTCCTTGTTGCTCTTAAATGCATAGATGGCCGTTCTTTCCTGCATATTGATATTAAATGTTTCCCTTTTCTGCTTGTCCAGTATAGTAGATTGCACAACATGCCTAAAGGATTCTATATATTTGCCCAGACTTCTTCTTGGACCCAAGTTTCTCCTGTGTTTGGGTGCCTGAAAGTCCTGTCTCCTCTTTGTCATGGGAGAACTCTTTCAGTCTTAGTCTCCTGAAATATTCCTCCATGTTGCTACAGAGTTTCCATTTTTTCTAAGTGGGACAAAATGAAAGTGCCCTAGAGAGGACACTGAGCTCCACATTACTGGAGTTGTGAGATGACAAATTGGTAACACAGCTGGTTATACCTGTGTCCTTTTGGGTGTTCTGTTCCATCCTGCCAGAGTCGGGGTGTTCCTGATCGGTGTTTGGGTACAGGCCTGCTCTGGACTTGGGGTATTCCTGATTGGTGTTTTAATTTAGACCAGCTCTGGTCTGTGCATGGAGTCTGCCTTTGCTTGTAATTCCTAGTTATTGTTACAAGACTTGTATAAAGAGTCTAACTTTCACTTGAAGGAATGCTGCCTTCCAATAGGTGGCACTGTGAAGATATTATTCCATGTCCCTTATTTGCATATTACCCAGAGGAGCATGAATGGCCTTTTCAGTCTCCTCACTCACCTTCTAGGTGCTTTCCTTAAGGAGAAAGCGTTTCTAACCCCCAGTTCCAGGCCTCTCACTAGCAAAGCCAGATTCCTACTCTACACTGATGAAGGGCAAATACCCTGAAACGGCTGTCTGTGCATGGAGTCTGACTTTGCTTTTAATTCCCAGTCATTGTTACAAGGCTTGTATAAAGAGTATAACTTTGGCTTGATGGAATGCTGACTTGCAATAGGTGGTGTTGTGGAGATATTATTCCATCTCCCTTATTAGAATACATGGAGGGATGTTACAGAGATATCACAGAATGCATGCAGGGATGTTACAAGGATATCACAGACTATATGGAGGGATGTTACAGAATACATGTAGGGATGTTACAGAATACAGGGAAGGATGTTACAGAATACATGGAGGGATGTTACAGAGTTATCACAGAATACATTGAGTGATATCACAAAATACATGGAGGGGTGTTACAGAATACATGGAGGGATTTCACAAAATACGTGAAAGGATATCACGGAATACATGGAGTGATGTTACAGAATGCATCAAGAGAGATGTTTAAAAAACATGGAGGGATATCACAGAATACGTGGAAGGATGTTACAGGGATATCACAGACTATATGGAGGGATGTTATAGAGATATTACAGAATACATGAAGGGATGTTACAGAATATATGGAGGGATGTTACAGAATATATGGAGGGATGTTACAGAATACATGGAGGGATGTTACAGAATATATGGAGGGATGTTACAGAATACATGGAGGGATGTTACAGAATACATGGAGGGATGTTACAGAATATATGGAGGAATGTTACAGAATATATGGAGGAATGTTACAGAATATATGGAGGGATGTTACAGACTATATGGAGGGATGTTACAGACTATATGCAGGGATGTTACAGAATATATGAAGGGATGTTACAGAATACATGGAGGGATGTTACAGTATACATGGAGGGATGTTACAGAATATATGGAGGGATGTTACAGAATATATGGAGGGATGTTACAGAATATATGAAGGGATGTTACAGAATACATGGAGGGACGTTACAGAATACATGGAGGGATGTTACAGAATATATGAAGGGATGTTACAGAATACATGGAGGGATGTTACAGTATATATGGAGGGATGTTACAGAATATATGGAGGGATGTTACAGAATACATGGAGGGATGTTACAGAATACATGGAGGGATGTTACAGAATACATGGAGGGATGTTACAGAATACATGGAGGGACGTTACAGAATATATGGAGGGATGTTACAGAATATATGAAGGGATGTTACAGAATACATGGAGGGATGTTACAGTATATATGGAGGGATGTTACAGAATATATGGAGGGATGTTACAGAATATATGAAGGGATGTTACAGAATATATGGAGGGATGTTATAGAGATATCACAGACTATATGGAGGGATGTTACAGAATATATGGAGGGATGTTACAGAATACATGGAGGGACGTTACAGAATATATGGAGGGATGTTACAGAATATATGAAGGGATGTTACAGAATACATGGAGGGATGTTACAGTATATATGGAGGGATGTTACAGAATATATGGAGGGATGTTACAGAATATATGAAGGGATGTTACAGAATATATGGAGGGATGTTATAGAGATATCACAGACTATATGGAGGGATGTTACAGAATATATGGAGGGATGTTACAGAATACATGGAGGGATGTTACAGAATACATGGAGGGACGTTACAGAATATATGGAGGGATGTTACAGAATATATGAAGGGATGTTACAGAATACATGGAGGGATGTTACAGTATATATGGAGGGATGTTACAGAATATATGAAGGGATGTTACAGAATATATGGAGGGATGTTACAGAATATATGGAGGGACGTTACAGAATATATGGAGGGATGTTACAGAATATATGAAGGGATGTTACAGAATATATGAAGGGATGTTACAGAATACATGGAGGGATGTTACAGAATACATGGAGGGATGTTACAGAATACATGGAGGGATGTTACAGAATTTACGAAGGGATGTTGCAGGGATATCACAGAATACATGGAGGGATGATACAGAATTTGTGAAGGGATATCACAGAATACATGAAGGGATGTTACAGAATATATGGAGGGATGTTATAGAGATATCACAGACTATATGGAGGGGTGTTACAGGAATATAATAGAATTCATGGAGGGATATCACAGAAAATATGGAAGGGGTGTTACAGGGATATCACAGACTTTATGGAGGGGTGTTACAGGGATATCACATGTGTGATTGTTTTCAGTGAGAGAAACCAAGTAATCTTGTAGATATGATACCTTTTAATGGCTAACAAAAATGCATGATGTTACAGCAAGCTTTTGGGGATATACCGCCCCCTTCGTCAGGCTTTTAATGAAACTAGTTTGGTTGGCACATAATTATAACATACAGATGAAGAGGGGAGGAGAACATATACATAGAGAACAGTTCCAGAATAGTTTTAGGATAGTTTCAGTTACAGAACAGTCTCAGGACTGACTGCCTGGCATCAGTTGCCCCCTGGTGTTGGCATTGTATGAGGTCCCTTTTAGTATTCTGTGCTCTTCTCCCCCCAGTAATGTGATGCGGGGTCTCCATTCATTTCCCCCTCATTAACCCCCCCCCCCCTCCTCTCCACCAATCAGCACTCCCGACTCTGCAGAACATCGCAGCCCAATCAGTCAGTGTCTGCAGCCCAAGCGACTCCAGAGCGGTGAGTACTGAGTGCAACCTACAGGTGTGTGCTGTGTATATATCTACTGTATGTGTAGTATTTATGGTCACTGTGTGTGTGTATAAGTATATGCTTAGTGTGAGAGTGTATTTGTTTGTGTGCAGTATATGTGTAGTGTATATATAGTGTTCGTATATATGATTACTATATGTATATGTGCAATATATATATGGTTATTGTATGTTTATGTGATGTATAAGTGTAGTCTGTGTGTATATATAGTTGCTGTATGTTTATGTGCAGTATATGTATATACTGTATAGTTTTTGTATGTCTATGTGCAGTATAGATATAGCATAATCGTATATTTGGTTACTGTATGTATATGTGCCTTAAATGTATAGTATACGTGTATATATGGTTTCTTAATGTTTTTGTGCCGTATATGTGTAGTATATGCTTACTGTATTTTGTATATGTGCAATATAGCGATACGTGAATATATGGTTACTGTATGTATATGTGCAGTACATGTGTGGTAGATTTGTATATTTAATTATTGTATGTATATGTGCTGTATATGTATAATATATGTATAAGTCTGTGTGTATATACTTACTGTATGTATATGTATAATATATGTGTATATGTGGCTGCTGTATGTATATGTGCAGTATATCTCTAGTCTATGTATGTGTATATATAGCTACTGTATGTTTATGTGAAATAAATATATATATATATATATATATATATATATATATATTACAATCGTGTATATGGTTACTGTATGTATATGTGCCGTGCATGTATGGTATATGTGTATATATTGTTCTGTATGTTTTTGTGCTGTATATGTGTAATATATGGTTACTGTATGTATATGTGCCGTGGAGTTATTGTATATGTGTATGTATGGTCACTGTGGCAGAATGCGTGCAGTGTGTCATGTAGCGGTACTTTCTGCCATCATTGAATTCTATGTGGTTAGTATGGACATAGAACACATTGTGTATCAAGGATGCGGTGGCAGGTGTGCCATGATTGTACCTGCCGGTCATAATGTGCACAGGTGTTAGTATACATGAATCCTAGGGGGTTGTATAGAGTATATATGCAGGGTGTGTTTTTACACTGAACAGACCCTTTATTAGACCCCCCGTCCCTCTCATGATTGGCGCTTTCCTGTATTCTCCCCGTAACCCCAGTGTGTGGCATAAAGTCTCAAGTTTTCCGTGGATCAGTTTCAGTATAAATCCACATTAGATGGGAAAATCCAGCGATCGGAGTGACTTCCAACGAGGTCCGGTCATCGGTGCTAGACTAGTTGGGGTCTCACTGCCAACCGCGGGGGGTTTTCTCATGTAACGGTATAGAGAGTATACCAAGAATAGCGTGATCAAAGGGGAACATCCAGCGAAAGGGGATCCTGTGGACGGAAACAACTCATCAGCGAAAGCAGTCAGTGGAGGATGTCAGGAATCGTTCTGACCAGCAGGCGCTTCACAGTCAGCCGAATACAACGCTGGGGCTCCAACTAACATGTCCAAATGCACAACTCGCCGTTCCTTAGCACGGATGGGCTATAACAGCAGACGACCAGTTGCAGCGCCGTTGTGTCTAAGAGAAACAGAAATACAAGACTCCAGCGGGCAAAAAAGCGCAAAACTTGTATCACTGAGCTGCTGAAAAATATCTCCTGGTCAGATGGAGACAGATATCTGTTGCTGATGAAGGGTCAGAATTTGGTGCAAGCAGCCTGAATCGCTGATCCCCTTTCCTGTCAAACTGGTGGAGGTGCAGTTGTGCCGTGGGGAAGGTTTTCTTGGTGCACCCCGTGTCCTCTGATATCTGTGGATGGACTGTTAGGGGGTGTTGGGACCAGTGGATGGGGGCACACAAGGTGACCAGGCTCAGGACACCCCCTACAGACCACCAGTGGAGAGGACCATCTGAGCAGACTGTTAGGAGGTGTTGGGACCAGTGGATGGGGGCACGCAAGGTGACCGGGCTTAGGACGCCCCCTACAGACCACCAGTAGAGAGGAATGTCTCACCAGACTGATAGGAGGTGTTGACACCAGTGATGGGGGTACACAAGGTGACCGTGACCGGACTCAGGATACCCCCTACAGACCACCAGTAGAGAGGAGCGTCCTACCAGACTGTTAGGGGGTGTTGGGACCAGTGGATGGGGGCACACAAGGTGACCAAGCTCAGGACCCCCCTACAGACCACCAGTAGAGAGGATCATCTGAGCAGACTGTTAGGAGCTGTTTGGACAAGTGGATGGTGGCACACAAGGTGACTGGCCTCAGGACGCCCCCTACAGACCATCCAATGTAAGTGAAGAGAAATGGCAGCATTCCAGGCGTATCACATAATTAGTGTTTTATTCCTCCATAAAACCGCGACGTTTCGACCCTCTCGGGGTCTTTGTCAAGCTTGACAAAGACCCCCAGAGGGTTGAAACGTTGTGGTTTTATGGAGGAATAAAATACTAATTATGTGATACACCTGGAATGCTGCCATTTCTCTTCATTTACATTGGATTACCTGTTTGGGGTCTGAGGCTCTGACTCCCATATTCTGGCGTGCATATAATGGACTTTTTAGTCTTTACCATCTGATTTAAAATCCTGAGGTGTGCTGCGAGTTACTGGTGTTGTACTGCGCCCCCTACAGACCACCAGTAGAGAGGAGTGTCTGATCAGACTGATAGGAGGTGTTGGGACCAGTGGATGGGGGTACACAAGGTGACCGTGCTCAGGACGCCCCCTACAGACCACCAGTAGAAAGGACCGTCCTACCAGACTGTTAGGGGGTGTTGGGACCAGTGGATGGGGGCACTCAAGGTGACCAGGCTCAGGACCCCCCTACAGACCACCAGTAGAGAGGATCATCTGAGCAGACTGTTAGGAGCTGTTTGGACAAGTGGATGGGGGCACACAAGGTGACCGGGCTCAGGACGCCCCCTACAGACCACCAGTAGAGAGGAGCATCTGACCAGACCTTTAGGAGGTGTTGGAACCAGTGGATGAGGACACACAAGGTGACCGGGCTCAGGACACCCCCTACAGAAAACCAGTAGAGAGGAGCATCTGACCAGACTGTTAGAAGGTGTTGGGACCAGTGGATGGGAGTACACAAGGTGACCGGGCTCAGGACCCCCCGATGGACCACCAGTAGAGAGGAGCATCTGACCAGACTGTTAGGAGGTGTTGGGACCAGTCGGTGGGGACACACAAGATGACTGGGCTCAGGACACCCCCTACAGATCACGAGTAGAGAGGAGTGTCTGACCAGACTGTTAGAAGGATTAGGACCAGTGGATGGGGGCACATGAGGTGACTGGGCTTGGGATGCCCCCTACAGACCACCAGTAGAGAGGAGCATCTGACCAGACTGTTAGGAGGTGTTGGGCCAGTGGATGGGGGCATACAAGGTGACCGGGCACAGGATGCCCCCTACAGACCACCAGTAGAAAGGAATGCCTGACCAGACTGTTAAGGAGATGTTGGGACCAGTGGATGGGGCCACCTAAGACGACCAGGTATCACATCTTGTATCCAAGCTAGAGGCGGCCTAACAGGGTACTACAGGCTTCATGCCCACTCATATCACATCTTGTATCCAAGCTAGAGGTGGTACAACAGGGCACTACACCATCCGTGCCTGCTCATATCATATCTTGTATCCAAGCCTTGATAATGAGTGTGTGTATTTTATATTTATTCGATTCCTTCTAGGGGGAATATGTTACTGACAAAGAGTGCATATATATATATATATATATATATATATATACACACATACATACATACATACATACATACATACACACACACACACACACTATATATATATACACACACACACACTCTTTTCAGAGGAGAGATGTTAATGACATTGAGTGTATGTATGTGTGTGTATATATATATATATATATTCCTTCTGGGGAGATGTTACTAAATATGAGTGTATATATATCATAAATAGTATATATGCTTCACGCTAGAGGGGGTATAACAGGGTACCATCCATGCCTGCTCGTATCACATCTTGTGTTTAAGCTTTGATAATGAGTGTGTGCATTTTTTTTGTGTGTGTATATATATATATATATATATATATATATATATATATATCTATCATTCTTTCTAGGGGGGGATGTAACTGACAATGAGTGCATATATGTATACATATGCACTCATTGTAAGAAACACCCTCCTTCTAGGGAGGGTTGCTACTGACAATGAGTGTATATATGCATGTATATACAGCGACGGAGAAAGGAGGCCCACGCTGAGGAGCTGGCGGGGTGGAGATAGCACTTGTCATGGTGGCTCTACCTCTCCGGAGGGATGCACAGAACCTCAGCTGAGGCACCGACAGGCCTCTTCCAGGCAACGCTGGGTAGCGGTTACCTGTATAAGTGTGTAGTGGACTGTATAAGTTGTCACTCGTGACGCCACTGTTCCTTCTCACCGATGACTCTTCAGTGGTAGAAATAAAGAGAGTCCACACACGATTAAACCTTGGAACTTGCAAACTTTACTTCAGACTTGCAGAATACAGATTACTCACTCGTGCAGGTAAAAGACAGTTTAGCTGACAATCAGGGAGGAGAACTAAGGAAGATATCGGGCCTACAGTCTTGTTATCTGTAAAGCTCCACTCCTTGACACACACTCTCCGGGATGCAGAATAACACCGGAGGGGGACACAACACTTCACAGACACTCACTTGCAGCCTAGCAGGTAAATTGCCGCACGGCGGACTGTTGCTCCTCTTTCTTTCTAACTCTTCTCACAGGCAGTTCCTGGGATTTGGAACGTCAGGATACTTCTCTTCTGTTTCCATCACTTCACCACATGAGGGTTGAAGGTACCCCCATGTGGCCAGCACTCCTACTCCACTTCTAACCGATGAAGGTGACAGAACTTCCCACTTACTGAACCCACTCAGATCTATAATCATACGACATCACGTGACTAGACAAACTGGGTACATTTTCCAGACATGTCCCAGCTACTTGCAGACATAAGCGCTTGCATGCTGCCGCTGTGCAATACACATAACAACAGACAAGACAGTTTGCACAGTGCATCCACATAAAAGACATGATATATATGACAATTATGGAGGAGACAGAAATAGGTGTTTCGGGCCACTATGTTATATATATATATATATATATATATATATATATATATATATATATATATATATACATACACACACACACACACTACTCCTTCTATGGGGGTTGTTACTGACAATGAGTGTACAATTGGCCCTGTAACGGAGAATGGAACCTGTGTAACTTCTCTATGATCGTACTCTGGCCTCCAGCGATAATCGCACACCAGTGGAAGCCCCCTCAGGGGTCTTTAGTGACTCTGGTACCTCCTCCTGTTAGTTGACAATGGGGGAATGTCGGCTCTTATAGTAGGACAATGTCAAAATTGCAGTGCAAGGAGACCCTCCAGTCTGTGCAGTTCTGGAGCTCAGAGAACTACAACACAACATGCTCTCATACATGACCTCTACATGTACATACAACAACATTATAGAGCAGTCCTATGTCTTCAAGGGGTGACATAAAGCCTATATTCCTGTATGTAATATGTATATAAATGATGTGGGGTATATACCGTTTCACCTGAAAATAAGACCTAACCCGAAAAAAGCCCTATCATGGTTCTGCAGGATTTTTGAGGATGCAGAACGCTTTTTCAGGATTTTTTGAGAATTCTTGAACTATTAGCCCTACTCCAAAATTAAGCCCTAGTTACAGTTAATAAAAAAGGTAAATTTAAATAGTGTCCAGGCAGCTATACATGTAAAACAAGTGAAATCTTTTGGAGCAAAAATTAATATAAGACACTGTCTTATTTTCGGGGAAACGGGGCATATGGCTTGTTTATATGTAGGTTCATGTATATATGTGTATGACTTGTCTATAAGTAGGCTCATGTATATAAGTAGGTTGATGTATAAATATGTAGGGCTTGTCTATATGTAGGTTGATGTATATATGTGTATAGCTTGTCTAGGTTCATATACATATGTGAATGGCTGGTATATATGTAGGTTCATGTATATATGTGTATGGCTTATATATATGTAGGTTCGTATATATGTATGGCTTGTCTATATGTAGGTTGATGTATATATGTTATGGCTTGTCTATATGTAGGTTCATATACCTATGTGTATGGCCTGAAGAAATATAGATTCATGTATATATGTGTATGGCTTATATATATGTACATTTGTGTATATATGTGTATGGCTTGTATACATGTAGGCTAATGTATATCTGTGTTACGATTGTGTGTATGTAGGTTCATGTGTATATGTGTATGGCTTATAAATATGTACGTTTGTATATCTATGTGTATGACTTATATATGTAAGTTTGTGTATAGCATATATATATATATATATATATATATATATATATATATATATATATATATATATATATATATGTGTGTGTAGATTCATGTATATATGTGTATGGCTTGTATATGTGTAGGTTCATGTATATATGTGTATAGCTTGTTTATATGTAGGTTCATGTATATATGTTTTCGAGTTGTATATATGTAGGTTCATGTATATATGTGTATGGTTTGTTTAAATATAGTTTCATGTATATATGTGTATGGCTTGTATACATGTAGGTTCATGTATGTATGCTTTTGGCTTGTATATATGTAGGTTCATGTATATATGTGTATGGCTTGTATACATGTAGGTATGCTTGTATATATGTAGGTTCATGTATATATGTTTATGGCTTGTATACATGTAGGTTCATGTATATATGTGTATGGCTTGTATACATGTAGGTTCATGTATATATGTGTATGGCTTTATATATATATATATATATATATATATATAGGTTCATATACATGTGTGTATGGCTCGTATACATGTAGGTTCATTTATTTATACGGCTTGTGTATATATATATATATATATATATATATATATATATATATAGGGTCATTTATATATGTGTACGGCTTGTATATATGTAGGCTCACGTATATATGTGTATTGCTTGTATATATGTAGGTTCATATATGCATGTGTATGGCTTGTATATATGTCAGTTCATGTATGTGTGTACGGCTGGTATATATGTAAATTCATGTATATATGTGTATGGCTTGTCTATATGTAGGCTCATGTATACATGTGTATGGCTTGTATATACGTGTATGGCTTGTCTATATATAGGTTCATGTATACATGTGTATGGCTTGTATATACGTGTATGGCTTGTCTATATGTAGGTTCATGTATATATGTGTATGGCTTGTATATACGTGTATGGCTTGTCTATATGTAGGTTCATGTACATATGTGTATAGCTTGTGGATATGTAGGTTCATGTATATAAGTGTATGGCTTATTTATATGTAGGTTCATGCATATATGTGTATGACTTGTATATATGTAGGTTCATGTATATGCGTGTATGGCTTGTATACATATATCATGTGCGGTGTGTGTGGAAGGTATACACAGTCAGTGCAGACTCCAGGAGCGGGCACAGCTGGCACCATCACTTTGGCTTCTCCAGGCCCGAGCTTTTCATGTCAGCCACATGAAGGGGAGATGTTGACAGAGGGTAAATGAGCGGAGGCAGGGGAGGCAGGGGGTTTGCAGCGGCCCACCCCTCTCTGTGCATCCTAATGAGGCGTCCATTGTGAGATGCTCTTTGTGCAGCCCCAGATCCATTCAAGCCCTCTCCTCGGGAATGTACAATGGTGCCAGTGTCTGCTCCCTCCAACAGTCAGGGCCTTTCACTACTGTCCTCCTCCTCGCTGCCAGCAGCTCAGGAAACGGGGACACAGGTGCAGTAAATGCCTCCCACCTGGCATGGGGCCTGGGCTCCAGGGTACACTCACCATTTGGGGCCCCTTAGACTGGGTTCATACGGGGCGGAATTGATGCGGACTTTCCACACGGAAATTCCACCTGCAATCTTAAGCCTGAGACTAAGCAACAAAGATTTCCAAAATCTCGTCCACACGCTGCAGACAGACCACTGCGGCCAAGCCGCGCTGAAACTGACATACTACACAGAATTCAAAGCCGCGGCATGTCAATTGTAAATTGTATTGTCGTTTTCACTGCAGGCTTTCTTCTCTCTATGGGGAGAGATGGCCACGGCGGAATAAGCCACTTTCAAAACCCGTGGCAAATGTCTCAGCTGCGGTAATGTCACGAAATTTTCATGCGGACCCGCTGAAGACACTCCGCGAGATTTCCGTCCCGTGTGAACCCAGCTTTAGGGCAGATTTGCTGCGCAGAAATTCCTCTGCATTTCCAGTAGCAGCTAGTGAAAGAGGTTTTGAAAATCTCATCCACAAGCTGCAGAAATGATCTGCACAAAGCGCATGTGAAAATTGCCATGTAGTGCAGAAATCAATTCTGTAGAATGTCAATTTTATCGCTGTTTCTCAACGAGGGGGTGCATTTTGCACAGGAATACGCAATAAAACCCGTTTCAAAATCCACACCAAATGGCGCGACTTTTGAGGCAGGCTTTCCGCTGGTGATCTGCTGCAGAACGTTCCACTCCAGATCAGCCACTGTATGGACCAGCCTGTGTCATTGTGTTGTGTTACTTGTTCAGGTGCTTTCGCTTGCCTTGGACTGCTCTCAGTTAGGGTTGCCACCTCTGTCATGAAAAAATCCAGGCCATGGTAAAAAGGGGCGTGTTAGGGGGGTTTCCTTGGGGGCATGCCTTATCTCAGCATTTTCTTTCCCTTTATCTCCTGGATCCCATCTAGCGGCTGTGCGCATGCGTGGGATCCAGGCCAGTGGGGATGAGGACCTCCTTTGCCGCATCTGTCATATCTGTGACAGGTGCAGCAGGGAATTCTTTATCCCGCACGGGGATGAGTAAAACATCTCACACATGTGGCAGATATGTTCTTCATCCCTGCGGGGGACACGGCAGTCTGACAAAAATACCATCTTGTAATAGGGCTGGTAAAAAAAATTTGTCGGCACCGACCTGGCAGGAAAAATACCGTCCGGGTGGCAACCCTACTCTCTGTTCACCCATATTGTCTATGACAGTCCACCATACATAGTAACATAGTATGTTTGACTGAATGAAGACAATGTCCATCTAGTTCAGCCTATTTCAACCTCCCCTTTGTTGGTCCAGCGGAAGGCAAAAAAAAAACCAATGAGCCAATTTAGCTCATTTGGAGAAAAAAAAATTCCTTCCTGACTACATAATGGCAGCCAGAGTAATCCCTGGATCAACATTTGAGATCAACAACCCCGCTGGTCACCTAATGTCTATATCCTTTAATATCATAGCACTCTAGAAAGACATTTAATCCCCTCTTAAACTCCTCAGTGGATTTTGCCATCACTACGTTCTCAGGCAAAGAGTTCCACAGTCTCACTTCTCTTACAGTAAAGAACCCCCTTCTGTGTTGGTAATGAAACGTTCATTCCTCTAGACATAGAGGATGCTCTCTTGTTACCATCGCAGTCATCCGTATAAGCAGGTCATGCGAGAGATCCCTGTATTGTCCCCTAATGTATTTATACATAGTCATTTGGTCGACCCTTAATCATCTTTTTTCCAGGGTAAATAATCCCAATTTTGATGCCTCTCTGGGTATTCCAGTCCTCCCATTTATTAGTTTAATTGCCCTTCTTAGAACCCCCTCAAGCACTGCAACATCTTTCCTGAGCAGCGGTGTCCAGAACTGTACACAGTATTCTCGTCCCTCGCCCTATACCTCTTTTAATGCACTCTAAGACTTTATTTGCTTTTGCAGCAGCTGCCTGCCTTTAGAGAGATTCAGATATACAAGATCAATTTCTTCTCCCAGGTCCAGCCTAGAACTTACTTCATTGTAGAAGCTGATCAGATTGGTCTGACATGATCACCCCTTAATGATCCCGTGCTGATGAGACGTTATGCCATTGTTTTCCTTGAGGTATTCTAGGATGACGTCTTTCAGAAACCCCTTGAATATTTTTTCAATTATTGAAGTGAGACTTACCAGCCTGTAGTTACCAGGCTCTCTTTTAGACCTCTTTTTGTATATTGGAACCACATTGGCAATGTGCCAAACCAGTGGTACAACCACTGCAACAATTGCGCAGCTCACCAATGCATGAATGAACTGCAGGAGTAGCATAGTGTCTGGACCCCAACTGTTACTGACTCCCGTTCCAGGACTATTAAATATAGAGCAGGATTATAGCAGATGCAGAAGACCTTCCTTGCTTAATAAGTGAAAGGTGCCATTAATCTAGAATAAACCCACTGATAGGTAGTACTCAGTGCTAAAGGATCTTTGTTTCAGGTTGATTCTAATATTCCCCATGCTTATTTCGCTAAATAATGACGGCAGGCAGCTAAAGACCCTAACTAGAAGTTATCTTTGTGTCTAAAACAGAAAAGAAAGTAAATGATAAAAAAAAACAGCACCCTGATGGTGGCCAGCCAGTGTAGATTTGCAGGTTTCATCTTCCCATGTTATATCCAGATAATTAAAGTCCCCCATAATAATTACTTCATTGCGGTTTGACACCTCTTCTATTTGCCTTAATAGTAAGTTTTCAGTTTCTTCTGCTACTTTTGGTGGCCTATAGAAAACCCCTATCAGGATTTTGTTATTTTTTTTCCCCCTGTATTTTTACCCACAGAGATTCCACACGTTCATCTTCTGCACCTATATCTTCTCGTAGCCTCGGCATTAAGTACGATTTAACATACAGACATACCCCTTCTCCTTTTTGCTTTTCACTGTCTCTTCTTACCCTTATTCTTACAACAACTCCGGTGCCACTTGTTTACCTCTCTAAGATCCTGCTGCCTCTTTAAAGGGGTTGTCCCGCGCCGAAACGGGTTTTTTTTTTTTTCAACCCCCCCCCCGTTCGGCGCGAGACAACCCCGATGCAGGGAGGTAAAGAAAGCTCACCGGAGCGCTTACCTGAATCCCCGCGCTCCGGTGACTTCTCTACTCACCGCTGAAGATGGCCTCTTCCTCCGTGGACCGCAGCTCTTCTGTGCGGTCCACTGCCGATTCCAGCCTCCTGATTGGCTGGAATCGGCACGTGACGGGGCGGAGCTACACGGAGCTACACGGAGCCCCATAGAAGACTGCAGAAGACCCGGACTGCGCAAGCGCGGCTAATTTGGCCATCGGAGGGCGAAAATTAGTCGGCACCATGGAGACGAGGACGCCAGCAACGGAACAGGTAAGTATAAAACTTTTTATAACTTCTGCATGGCTCATAATTAATGCACAATGTACATTACAAAGTGCATTATTATGGCCATGCAGAAGTGTACAGACCCACTTGCTGCCTCGGGACAACCCCTTTAATGTGGCTTGTGGTGCAGGTAGTATGCCCTAAGCTTGAATCCTAGGTCCCTGAAATCGCTTTTAAGGGCCCTCCATTGACCTCTAACTTGTTCATTGGTGCCAACGTGCACCATGACTGCTGGATCCTCACCAGCCCCTCCCAGTAATCTGTCAATCAGATCAGCGATGTGTTGAACGCGAGCGCCAGGAAGACAACACACTGTTTGACAACCCTGGTGTGTATGGCAGATTGCCCTATCTGTCCCCCTTATAATTGAATCCCATACCACTAGGACCTGTCTAGCCTGCCCTGCGCTCCTCATCCCCTTCTCACTGGAGCAGTCATCTCCCTGACATTCAGAGGGCATGTCGTGCTGCAGCGGTGCTGGCTGTATAATGGCATCCCCCTCATCTGCCAACTCTGCAAACTTGTTGGGCTGTGCCAGTTCAGCACTAGCCTCCCTGGTTCTCTTCACCCTCGCCCTCCTTCTATCTATCACGCAGCTAGCACTCTGCTCCCCCTGCGCTTCCGTACCATCCACCCCCGCCTCTACCCCAGCAAGTGCCGCCTCAGTGAGCAGCAAACATCCTTTCCATGTTGTCAATGGATCTCAGTGTTGCCAGTTGCTCATTTAGATCCAGGATTTGGGCTTCCAAATGTGCAACGAGCACGCATCTTGAGCAACAGTATGCACCCTCGATCGGCTGACCAAGGACTGCATACATTGCACAAGTAGCACACTGGACGAAATTGTCAAGCGTGGAGGTCATCCTAATGGGGATCTACAATTGACTAGTGAAGATTGACTAGATAACACTCCAAACATGCCTCTGCCCGTTTGCAACCGCTGACGTTTCTTTTTTTTTTTTTTACGCTCACACACTTACTGCTTGCTCTTACTCAGTCACTCAATTCTGCTCCACTTGCACCTCACTAACACTTACACGTAGGCACCTACTGACACACAGAATATGCTTAACAGCCTTTGTCAGCAGCAGCCGATGATGGCAGCAGCTCAGCGTTGAGACCTCTTCCTCAGCGTTCTCACCCCCTGGCCTCATGCGGCTACGGAATCCGCTCCTCCTTTACCCCCGCTGGATGGATCCTCCAGCGGCTGCCTCGTGGTCTCCTTGCGGCGGTGGTACCTCCGGTGCCGCGTGCGATGTCCTCCTGTGCTCTGCTCCCTGTTCGTGTCTGTCATACCTTCTGGTCACGTTTCCAATCGAGTGTAGTGGCCAGTGATCCCTGAGTCATAGCAGACCTATCCCCACAGTACATGCAGCTGTTACCAGAGTCAAAATTCGCCGACTGCCAGTATATGGAGCCAATCCCAGAGTCATAGCAGGCCAGACTCTAGTACATGGAGCTTAACCCAGAGTCCTGGCCAGTCCATCTCTAGTACATGGAGCCGATCCCAGAGTTATGGCAGGCTCATTTATAGAATTATAGAATGGTAGAGTTGGAAGGGACCTCCATGGCATTTGGTCCAACCCCCTGTTCAGTGCAGGATTCACTAAATCATCCCACACAGATATTTGTCCAGCCTCTGTTTGAACACTTCTCTTGAAGGAGAACTCACCACCTCCCATGGTAACCTGTTCCACTCATTGATCCAAACACATAAGGGTGAGACAAGCAGACTGCTTGTCTCACCCTTATGTGTTTGACTAAATAAAGAAGAAGATTTTTAAGTAGATCCTGCCTGGCTGACCTCTTTTCCTCTACCTATGATCAACGGTGGATCCCTGGAGTCAGGATCCCATTCTGGCTCTGCATGGTACCTTGCACTTGTGGTGCTTTGTAAATTTGGAGTGCTGCTGCTAATCTTTTTTATTCTCTGTCCACTCATTGATCACCCTCACTGTCTAATATCTAATTTGTGTCTCCTCCCTTTCAGTTTCATCCCATTGCTTCTAGTCTTTCCTTGTGCAGATGAGAATAGGGCTGATCCCTCTGCACTGTGACAGCCCTTCAGATATTTGTAGACAGCTATTAAGTCTCCTCTCAGCCTTCTTTTTTGTAAGCTAAACATTCCCAGATCCTTTAATCGTTCCTCATAGGACATGATTTGCAGACCGCTCGCCATCTTGGTAACTCTTCTCTGAACTTGCTCCAGGTTGCCTAGGTCTTTTTTAAAGAGGGGTGCCCAGAACTGGACACATTCCAGATGAGGTCTGACTAAGGAAGATTAGAGGGGAATAATTGTCTCACGTGATCTAGACTCAGTACATTTCCAGTACATGGAGTCGATCCCAGAATCATAGCAGGCTGCTCCTATTACATAGAGTTGATCCCACAGTTATAACTAACCTACCCCTAGTATATAAATCCAATCTCAGAAATCACAGCAGGCCCATCCCTATGCAAGGAGCCAATCCCAGAGTCATAGCAGCCCCACTCCCAGTACAGGTAGCCGATCACAGAGTCATAGCCGGCCCATTCTCAGTACATGTAGCCAATCACAGAGTCATAGCCGGCCCACTCTCAGTACATGTAGCTAATCAGAGTCATAGCTAGCCCACTCCCAGTACATGGAGCGGATCCCAGAGCCAGAACCAACCCACCCTCGCCACATACATTCTCCACACCGAGTAAGGCCAGATTACCACCATGGTAGGGCCCTTTTACAGTGAACAAATATCCCTGGATCCTGCAAATCTGAATGATAACAATTCAGTGTAAACAGCGACTGAGTGATAATTTCTTTGCTTATAGTTCATTGTTCAGTTCCTGCAGGCGTTAAATTCCTGAATGAGGCGCGGCCCGTGTAAACACGACTGCTTATGTACTGTGAATAGAGGCGACCAAAACGACCATCCCTTTTGTGTGAAAGGAATAATTATCGCTGGCACGACTGTCAGGCACTTACGTTCCTGACAATCACCCATGTGGGGCCGGGTCCCTGGGCGCCGGTTGACAGAGTCAGTCCGTGTTGCTGGGCTTCTGTCCACCTTCTCAGCTCTGGACTCCGTAGTCTTGTGAACTCATCTGTGAATAATCAGTGTCTTCCAGACATTTCTCCCTCAACAACAAGGAGATTGTGCCCCTCCACCCCGTCTCCCCACTGATCACTGCACACCGCTTCATCTTTAGCCTAGAGCTGCCTGAAGTAATTGAAAGGGTTCTTCTTGCTCAATTTCCGCATCCAAAGTACTGCCAAGATGATGAACATGGCTATCAGGCCCACATTGAGAACAGGGCCTGACACAATGACCAGTCTTAAGGATACAAAAGATCAGGGAGCAATGAGTGCCAGAGGCTCCCAGTAGCAGAGGACACCTGGCCATTTTATTTAGGCCCCCAGCACATTAGCGTATCTGTGTGCTGTCCGCGTTATTCCACAGCCCTATTATAGCTCATGAGGACAGGCACATTGAGCATTTTTCACATGGAGCGATGGTCTGTGTGACAAAATTCATTACAAGGCCTATTGCTGTCCAGATCCCTGGCAAGAAATTAGACATATTGCTCCAAGTTGCCTAGGTCTTTTTTAAGGAGGGGTGCCCAGAACTGGACACAGTATTTCAGATGAGGTCTGACTAAGGAAGAGTAGAGGGGGATAATTGCCTCACGTGATCTAGACTCAATATATTCCCAGTACATGGAGCTGATCCCAGAATCATGCCAGGTTGCCTCTATTACATAGAGTTGATCCCACAGTTATAACTAACCCACCCCTAGTATATAAATTCGATCTCAGAATCAATGTGCAGTCACTGCTTAAATTTGTCAGCTTACTACATAGACACAGTTCATAAGTGAGCTTCCTATATAGATACAATATCAGAACCAACCTTACTGCATAGACACAGTAACAGAACTGAGCATACTACACAGATATATTAGAACCAACTTTACAGCATAGACATAGTACCAGAACCAAGCCTACTACACAGATACAATATCAGAACCAACCTTACTAAACATAGTACCAGAACAGAGCCTACTATATAGATAAGATATCAGAACAATGAGATTCTCAAAGCACAATCGTTAACAATCTGCAAAACAATGAAGAATGGGAAGAATTTGAAGAGACTAGGATGGATGAACACAAAACTTGCACATGTTAAAAACGAAGAAAAATATGTTTATCAAATGGAAAGAGGAGAGGAATATCTAAAAAAGAATATAATGCAATCTGCAGAAACTGTAGGGCAAGTGTCAAAAAAGTTAAAGCTAATAATGAAATCGCGGCTTGCAACAGAGGCCAAAAGCAATAAAAAAGGATTTTGGGGGTATGCCAAAAGCAAAAGAAAAGTCAAAGATGCTATTGGACGCTTACAGGATGAAAATGGTGAATTGTTTAGGAATGACGTTGAGAATACCAAACTTTTAAATTCCTAATTTGTATCTGTTTACTCTCAGAAAGTAGCTATAACATCAACTGACCTTCCCTGTGCTATTGGGGGAATAAAAGAATGCATCTATAAGCAGAGATGGTGAGGGAACATTTAGCTAACTTAAATGAATTCAAGTCTCAAGGTCCAGATGAATTACATCCTAGGATACTAAAGGAAGCAGCGGAGGTAATTGCTGAACCACTCGCTATAATCTTTGAAAATTTCTAGAGAACAGAAGTCCCAGAAGATTGGAGAAGGCCAAATGTAGTCCCCATCTTCAAAAAAGGGATAAAGGTGGATGCAGGAAACTACAGGCCTGTGAGCCTGACTTCTATACCTGGAAAGATCTCTGAACAAATTATTAAACAGCATGTATGCAAGTACTTGGATGAACATGGAGTAATTAACCAGAGCCAGCATGACAAGTCATGCCAGACGAACCTAATTTCCTTCTATGACAGAATCACTGACTAGGTTGATCAGGAATATGCGGTGGATATAGTATATCTTGACTTTAGTAAAGCATTTGACAAAGTATCTCATACCATACTTATTGAAAAAATGACCAAATATGGGATTGACAAGGCAACTGTTAGGTGGATTCACAACTGGCTAAGTGATCGTACTCAGAGTGGTCATAAATGGCTGCACATCCAAGTGGAAGAATGTATCAAGTGGGGGGACCACAAGGCTCTGTCCTAAGCCCAGTGTTCAACATTTTTATAAATGATTTGGAGTAAGGAATTAATGGGAAACTGTTCAAATTTGCAGACGACACAAAGCTTGGAGGTATAGCTAACAGTAAGGAAGAGAGAGAGTATTCAAAAGATCTAGAAAAACGTAAACAGTGGGCAGCAACTAACAGAATGGTATTTAAAATAGAGAAATACAAAGTCCTACATCTCGGCAAGAAAAATGAAGAAAGCGCATACAGAATGGGAGAAATTGAGCTAAGCAGCAGCACATGTAAAAAAGACTTAGGTATACCAATAGATCATAGACTGAATGTGAGTCAACAATGTGATGCAGCAGCCAAAAAGGCAAACACAATTTTGGGAGTATTAAAAGAAGCATAGAGTCTACATCATGTGAGGCAATTATTCCCCTCTACTTTTCCCTAGTCAGATCTCATCTGGAGTACTGTGTCCAGTTCTTGGCACCAAACTTTAAAAAAAAGACAGACAAACTGGAGCAAGTTCAGAGAAGAGTTACCAAGATGGGGAGCGGTCTGCAAATCATGTCCTATGAGGAACAGTTAAAGGATCTGGGAATGCTTAGCTTGCAAAAAAGGCTGAGAGGAGACTTAATAGCTGTCTACAAATATCTGAAGGACTGTCATAGTGCAGAGGGATCAGACCTATTATCATTTGCGCAAGGAAAGTCTAGAAGCAATGGGATGAAACTGAAAGGGAGGAGACACAGATTAGATATTAGAAAAATCTTTCTGACAGTGAGGTTGATCAATGAGTAGAACAGGTTACCATGGGAGGTGGTTAGTTTTCCTTCAACGGAAGTGTTCAAAGGCTGGACAAATATCTATATGGGATGATTTACTGAATGCTGCACTGAGGAAAGGGGGGGGGGGGGGGGGGACCAGATGACTCTGGAGGTCCCTTCCAACTCTACCATTCTATGATTCTAGAACCAACCTTATTGCATAGACATAGTACCAGAACCAAGCCTACTACACAGATTTTATATCAGAACCAACCTTACTGCATAGACACAGTACCAGAACCAGCTTTGCTACACAGACACAGAACCAGAACCGAGCCAACTAAATAAATACAATATCAGAAACAACCTTACTGCATAGACACAGTACCAGAACCGAGCGTAGTACACGTATATATGAATTCAGAACCAACCATACTGCATAGACATAGTACCAGAACTGAGCCTTCTACAGAAATATGATATCAGAACCAACCCTACTGCATAGACATAGTTTCAGAACCGAGTCTATTATTAAGATACAATATGAGAACCAACCATACTGCATAGACATAGTACTAGAACTGAGTATACTACACAGATACGATATGAGAACCAGTGTTACTTTATAGACACAGCACCAAAACTGAGCCTACTATATAGATACGATATCAAAACCAACCATACTGCATAGACATAATACTAAAACCAAGCCTACTAAAGATACGATATCAGAACCAACCATACTACATAGACATGGTACCGCAACCAAGTCTACTATTAAGATACGATATCAAAACCAACCATACTGAATAGACATAGACATAGTACCAGAACCGAGCCTACTACACAGATACGATGTCAGAACCAGCCTTACTGCATAGACATAGTACCAGAACCAAGCCTACTATATAGATACGATATAAGAACCAACCATACTGCATAGACATAGTACCAGAACCAAGCCTACTACATAGATACGACATTAGAACCAACCATACTGCATAGACATAGTACCAGAACCGAGCCTACTATATAGATACGATATCGTAACCAACCATACTGATTAGACATAGTTGGCTCAGTTCTGCTACTATATAGATACAATATCAAAACCAACCTTACTGCATATACATAGTACCACTATGAGAGAGGTTGCGTGCGAGCGTCAGTGTTTGAGCGGTTGCGCAGAGGCGGCAGCAAGTGAGTGGTTGAGCGTCAGTGTGTGAGCGGTTGCGTGCGAGCATCAGTGTGTGAGCAGTTGTGTGTGAGCGGTTGCGCAGAGGCGCCAGCAAGGAGCGGCAGTACGTGAGCGGTTGCGCAGAGGCGCCAGCAAGGAGCGGCAGTACGTGAGCGGTTGCGCAGAGGCGCCAGCAAGGAGCGGCAGTACGTGAGCGGTTGCGCAGAGGCGCCAGCAAGGAGCGGCAGTACGTGAGCGGGTGCGCAGAGGCGCCAGCAAGGAGCGGCAGTACGTGAGCGGGTGCGCAGAGGCGCCAGCAAGGAGCGGCAGTACGTGAGCGGTTGCGCAGAGGCGCCAGCAAGGAGCGGCAGTACGTGAGCGGGTGCGCAGAGGCGCCAGCAAGGAGCGGCAGTACGTGAGCGGGTGCGCAGAGGCGCCAGCAAGGAGCGGCAGTACGTGAGCGGGTGCGCAGAGGCGCCAGCAAGGAGCGGCAGTACGTGAGCGGTTGGGCAGAGGCGCCAGCAAGGAGAGGCAGTACGTGAGCGGTTGCGCAGAGGCGCCAGCAAGGAGAGGCAGTACGTGAGCGGGTGCGCAGAGGCGCCAGCAAGGAGAGGCAGTACGTGAGCGGTTGCGCAGAGGCGCCAGCAAGGAGCGGCAGTACGTGAGCGGTTGCGCAGAGGCGCCAGCAAGGAGCGGCAGTACGTGAGCGGTTGCGCAGAGGCGCCAGCAAGGAGCGGCAGTAATTCCCTTGTTCTCCTTGAGGTGCTCATCGATGGCGTCTCTCAGAATCCCCCCGAAAATTTTTCCCATTACTGAAGTGAGACTTACCGGCCTGTAGTTGCCAGGCTCACTTTTGGTCCCCTTTTTATAAATTGGAACCACGTTGGCAATGCGCCAATCCAATGGTACAACACCGGTCTTGATAGTGTCTAGAAATATTAGGTGTAGTGGCCTAGGTAACTCATCACTTAGTTCCCTTAGTATCCTTGGATGTATTCCATCTGGGCCTGGCGATTTATCGATTTTAATCTTCGTTAACCTGTTCTGCACTTCCTCCTGCGTTAGGTATTTTGCGAGGGGTTTATTTTATTCCCCTGTATCTCGTGTGGCATTTCCTTTTCGTTTGTGAATACGCTTGAAAAGAAACTATTTAATAGATTTGCCTTCCCTCCGTCATCTTTAATGAATTCCCCTGCATTATTTGTTAAAGGGCCAGTGCTCTCCCTGCAAATCCTTTTGCTGTTAATATAGTTGAAAAATAGTTTTGGGTTGTTTTTGCTCTCTTTGGCGATCAGTCTTTCTGCCGCCTCCTTGGCAATTTTGATCTTTTCTTTGCATATTTTGTTTTTTTCCCTGTACGATTTTAGCGCTTCTTCGCTGCCTTGTTGCTTTAGTAGTTTGAACGCTTTCTTTTTTTCGTTTATTGCCCCTCTTACCATCTTGTCGAGCCACATTGGTTTCCTTTTAGTTGAGATTTATTTTATTTTTAAAGGGAATGAACTGCTCACATGAGGTGATTAGGATCCTTTTAAACTTTTCCCATTTGTCCTCTGTACTGATATTTTTGAGGATGTTGTCCCATTTAATGTTACCGATAGTAGTTCTAAGCTGATCCAATTTTGCTTTACTAAAGTTTCGTTTCTTTGTCGCGCCCTGATAAGGCTTCTTATTAAATGACAGCTGGAAGTTGTATTATATTGTGGTCACTGTTCCCCAAGTGCCCCTCAACCTGTACCCCCTTTATTCGGTCCGGTTTGTTAGTTAGTACTAGGTCCAGAATGGTCCTTCCTCTCGTTGGTTCCTGCACAAGTTGGTTCAGATAATTATCTTTAATTACTCTCAAGAACTTATCACCCCTGTAAGATTTGCAGGTCTCATTTTCCTATATTATATCTGGATAATTAAAGTCCCCCATGATAATTACTTCATTGTGGTTTGACACTTCTTCTATCTGCCTTAATAGTAAGTTTTCAGTTTCTTCTGTTGCTTCTGTTGGTCTATAGAAAACCCCTATCAGGATTTTGTTATTTTTTCTTCCCTGTATTTCTACCCACAGAGATTCCACCTGTTCTTCTCCTACCCTATGTCCTCCCGTAGTCTCGGATTTAAGTACAATTTAACGTACAGACATACCCCTCCCCCTTTCTGGTTCCTTCGGTCTCTTCTGAAGAGATTGTACCCCTGTAAATTCGCTGCCCAATCACACTTATCATCAAGCCATGTTTCCGTTATTCCAACTATATCATAACTCTCATCAGTCATTCTTGCTTCAAGCTCACCCACTTTACCAATTAGACTTCGTGCATTTGTGGTCATACAATTGATCGTTATTTTTGTTTTTTAAATTCGTTTTGTTGCTATTCGTACTAATGGCTGACCTCACATTTCTAACTGTACTAACCCCCCCCCCCCCCCACCCCTGCTCGACCCCCATTCCCATTTTTTTGACCCAGGTCGCTATCTACACTGGCTACCCCACTATTTCTTATTTTGTCCTCCCCCCAGTCCCTAGTTTAAACACTCCTCCAGCCTTCTAGCCATCTTCTCCCCCAGCAAAGCTGCACCCTCCCCATTAAGATGCAGCCCGTCCCTACGGTAGAGCCTGTAGCCGACAGCAAAGTCAGCCCAGTTCTCCAGGAACCCAAATCCCTCCTTCTTACACCAACTCCGGAGCCACTTGTTTACCTCCCTAAGATCCTGCTGCCTTTCTAGTGTGGCTTTAGGTGCAGGTAGTATTACCCTGGAGGTCCGCGCCCTAAGCTTGGACCCTAGGTCCCTGAAATCATTTTTGAGGGCCCTCAATTGACCTCTAATTTGTTCATTAGAGCCAACGTGCACCATGACCGCTGGATCCTCATCAGCCCCTCCCAGTAACCTGTCAATTCGATCCGCGATGTATCGAACTCGAGCGCCAGGAAGACAAAACACCGTTCGACAATCCCGGTCTTTATGGCAGATTGCCCTATCTGTCCCCCTAATAATTGAGTCCCCCACCACTAGGACCTGTCTAGCCTGCCCTACACTCCCCGTCCCCGTCTCACTGGAGCAGTCATCTCCCTGGCATTCAGAGGGCGTGTCGTGCTGCAGCGGTGCTGGCTCTGTAATGGCGTCCCCCTCATCTGCCAATCTTGCAAACTTGTTGGGTTGTGCCAGTTCAGGACCAGCCTCCCTGGTTCTCTTCCCTCTATCCCTCCTTCTTTCTGTCACCCAGCTTCTTGGCTGCTCCCCCTGCTCTTCCGTACTACCATCCGCCCCGCCTCTACCCCAGCGAGTGCCTGCTCAGTGAGCATCAAACTCCTTTCCATGATGTCAATGGCTCTCAGTGTTGCCAGTTGCCCATTTAGATCCAGGATTTGGGCTTCTAAATGTGCGACGTGCACGCATCTTGCGCAACAGTATGCACCCTCGATCGGCTGATCAAGGACCGTATACATTGCACAAGTAGCACACTGGATGACATTGCCAGGCATGGAGCTCATCCTAATGGGGGATCTACAATTTACTTGTGGAAGTAGTGAAGATAGACTTGTTCACACTCCGCTCACACACTGCCGCCTCTGTGCAAACGCTCACGCGCTGTCGCCTCTGCTCAACCGCTCACTCGCTGCCACTCACCTCTGCCTCCTGCAAAGACCACTCACGCGCAGTCGCTCACTCTCTGCTGCCTCTGCGCAACCGCTCACACACTGACGCTCACGCGCAACCGCTCACGCGCAACCGCTCACGCGCTGCCCCCTCTGCGCAACCGCTCACGCGCTGCCCCCTCTGCGCAACCGCTCACGCGCTGACGCCTGCGCGCAACCGCTCACGCGCTGACGCCTGCGCGCAACCGCTCACGCGCTGACGCCTGCGCGCAACCGCTCACGCGCTGACGCCTGCGCGCAACCGCTCACGCGCTGACGCCTGCGCGCAACCGCTCACGCGCTGACGCCTGCGCGCAACCGCTCACGCGCTGACGCCTGCCCGCAACCGCTCACGCGCTGACGCCTGCCCGCAACCGCTCACGCGCTGACGCCTGCCCGCAGCCGCTCACGCGCTGACGCCTGCCCGCAGCCGCTCACGCGCTGACGCCAGCCCGCAGCCGCTCACGCGCTGACGCCTGCCCGCAGCCGCTCACGCGCTGACGCCTGCCCGCAGCCGCTCACGCGCTGACGCCTGCCCGCAGCCGCTCACGCGCTGACGCCTGCCCGCAGCCGCTCACACGCTGACGCCTGCCCGCAGCCGCTCACACGCTGACGCCTGCCCGCAGCCGCTCACACGCTGACGCCTGCACGCAGCCGCTCACACGCTGACGCCTGCCCGCAGCCGCTCACACGCTGACGCCTGCCCGCAGCCGCTCACTCGCTGACGCCTGCACGCAGCCGCTCACTCGCTGACGCCTGCACGCAGCCGCTCACTCGCTGACGCCTGCACGCAACCGCTCACTCGCTGACGCCTGCACGCAACCGCTCACTCACTGACGCTTACCCTCAGCTCAACCGCTCACACAACAAAATTTTTTTTTTTTTTTCCCCCTCTTCACAAACACTTAGACCCACAGACACACACACTTATACTGGGTACAGAGAAAACACACTAGGACACACTAGATACACAGAAGACAAACACTTAGATTCACACACACACAGAAGATACTTATCGGCTCCTGTTGCAGCTCCTCCACAGTGACGTCACCTGCTCTCCCGGCGGCCGCTCACTCCACCTATCACTCTGCCCTCCTGCTGCTGCTCCGGGACCTGCTCCGCTTCTGCACTCCCCCTGCCTGCTCTTCCTCGGACTCCTGTCACCTCCGGGCGCCGGTATCGGCTCCTCCGCTGGTCCGATGCCCCCTTCTGCCCTTCAGACCCCCGCTCGTGCCTCTGCCTCGGCGCGCTGCTCCTGGCGTCTGACGTCACTTCCGCTCGACGGTAAGAGGGGCAATAAACGAAAAAAAGAAAGCGTTCAAACTACTAAAGCAACAAGGCAGCGAAGAAGCACTAAAATCGTACAGGGAAAAAAACAAAATATGCAAAGAAAAGATCAAAATTGCCAAGGAGGAGGCAGAAAGACTGATCGCCAAAGAGAGCAAACATAACCCGAAACTATTTTTCAACTATATTAACAGCAAAAGGATTTGCAGGGAGAGCACTGGTCCTTTAACAAATAATGCAGGGGAAATCATTGAAGATGATGGAGGGAAGGCAAATCTATTAAATAGTCTCTTTTCAAGCGTATTCACACACAAAAAGTAAATGCCACACAAGATGCAGGGGAATAAAGTGAACCCCTCACAAAATATGTCATACCTAACGCAAGAGGAAGTGCGGAACCGATTAAAGAAGATTAAAATCGATAAATCGCCAGGCCCAGATGGATAACATCCAAGGATACTAAGGGAACTAAGTGATGAGATAGCTAGGCCACTATATCTGATATTTTTAGACACTATCAAGACCGGTGTTGTACCATTGGATTGGCGCATTGCCAACATGGTTCCAATTTACAAAAAGGGGACCAAAAGTGAGCCTGGTAACTACAGGCCAGTAAGTCTCACTTCAGTAACGGGAAAAATTTTCGGGGGGATTCTGAGAGACGCCATCGATGAGTACCTCAAGGAGAACAAGGGAATAACTCCTCACTAGCATGGATTCATGAAGGGTCGCTCAGGTCAGACAAATCTGATCAGTTTCTACAATGAAGTAAGCTCTAGGCTAGACCTGGGAGAATCTATTGATCTCGTATATCTGGACTTCTCTAAAGGATTTGACACCGTGCCACATAATAGGCTAATATACAAAATGAGACAGCTCGGATTGGGTGAAAACGTGTGTAATTGGGTAAAGAATTGGCTCAAAGATAGAAAGCAGAGGGTGGTAATAAATGGTTCGTACTCTGATTGGGCCACCGTCGCTAGTGGGGTGCCACAGGGTTCAGTATTAGGCCCCATTCTGTTCAATATATTTATCAACGACCTGATAGAGGGGCTGTACAGTAAAATATCAATATTTGAAGATGACACAAAATTATACAATATAATTAATGCAACGGAGGACAATGTGCGGCTACAAATGGACCTGGATAAGCTGGGGGCTTGGGCAGAAAAATGGCAAATGAAGTTCAATATTGACAAATGTAAGGTTATGCATATGGGCAGCAAGAATGGATGTTATCTATATACACTAAATGGGGTACTGCTAGGGAAAAGTGATATGGAAAAAGACCTGGGGGTACTAGTGGACTGTAGAGTAAACTGGAGTAACCAATGCGAGTCAGCTGCTGCAAAGGCAAATAAAGTCTTGGGATGCATTAAAAGAGGTATAGGGGCGAAGGACGAGAACATTATCCTTCTCTTATATAAGGCACTAGTCAGGCCTCACATGGAATACTGCGTACAGTTCTGGTCACCGGTGCTCAGGAAAGATGTTACAGTATTGGAGGGGGTTCAAAGAAGAGCGACTAAACTAATACATGGAATGACGGGACTGGAATACCCAGAGAGACTATCCAAATTGGGATTATTTACTCTAGAAAAAAGACGGCTAAGGGGCGACCAAAGAACTATGTATAAATACATGATGGGACAATACAAGGATCTCTCCCATGATCTGTTTATACCCAGGACTACGACGGTAACAAGAGGGCATCCGCTCCGTTTAGAGGAAAGCAGGTTTCATCACCAACATAGAAAAGGATTCTTTACGGTAAGAACAGTTAGACTGTGGAACTCTCTGCCTGAGGAAGCAGTGATGGCAAAATCCATAGAGGAGTTTAAAAGGGGACTTGATGCCTTTCTGGAGAGGAAGGATATTATAGGCTATAAATCTAAGGTCAATTGTTAGTTCGGGTACACAGGCAGGTAGGAACTATTAGGGGTTGATCCAAGGAACAGTCCGATTGCCATTTTGGAGTCAGGAAGGAATTTTTTCCTCAAAAGGGCTATCTGGCTTCTGCTCTTGGGGTTTTTTGCCTTCCTCTGGAACAACACAGGAGGATAGACAGGCTGGACTAGATGGCTATTGTCTTCATTTGGCCTTACAAACTATGTTACTATGTTACATATATACAGTATCAGAACCAGCCTTCCTGCATAGACATAGTACCAGAACCAAGCCTACTGTATAGATATGATATCAGAACCAACCTTACTGCATAGACATAGTAACAGAACTGAGCCTAATATACAGATATGATATCAAAACCAACCTTACTACATAGACTTAGTACCAGACGTGAGCCTACTACACAGATACAATAGAATCGTAGAGTTGGAAGTGACCTCCAGGGTCATCGGGTCCAACCCCCTGCTCAGGGCAGGATTTACTAAAATTATCCCAGACAGATTTGTCCAACCTTTGTTTGAACACGTCCATTGAAGGAGAACTCACCACCTCCCATAGTAACCTGTTCCACTCATTGATCACCCTCACTGTCAGAAAGTTTTTTCTAATATCTAATCTGTATTTCCTCCCGTACAGTTTCATCCCATTGTTTCTAGTTTTTCCTTGTAGAAATGAGAATACAGCTGATCCCTCTGCACTGTGACAACCCTTCAGATATTTGTAGACAACAATTACGTCTTCTCTCAGCCTTCTTTTTTGCAAGCTAAACATTCCCAGATCTTTTAACCATTCCTCATAGGGCATGATTTGCAGATGGTGATCTTGGTAACTCTTCTCTGAACTTGCTCCAGTTTGTCTATTTCTTTTTTAAAGTGGGGTGCCCAGAACTGTACACAGTATTCCAGATGAGGTCCGACTAAGGAAGAGTAGAGGGAGATAATTACCTAATGCAATCTAGACTCTATGCTTCTATTAATACATCCTAGAATTGTGTTTGCCTTTTTGGCTGCTGCATTACATTGTTGACTCATGTTCAGTCTAGGATCTATTAGTATACCCAAGTCTTCTTCACATGTGCTGCTTAGCCCAATTTCTCCCATTTTGTATGTGCTTTTTTAATTTTTCTTGCCCAGATGTAGGAATTTGCATTTCTCCTTGTTAAATACCATTCTTTTAGTCGCCGCCCACTGCTCAAGCTTTTGTAGATCTTTTTGAATACTCTTGCTCTCTAACCTAGTGTTAGCTATCCCTCCTAGCTTTGTGTCATCTGCAAATTTGATCAGTTTTCCGTCAATTCCTTCCTCCAAATTAATTTTAAAAATGTTGAACAACACTGGGCCTAGGACAGAGTTTGGGGTACCCCACTTGATACATTCTTCCACTTGGATGTGCAGCCATTTATGACCACTCTGAGTATGATCACTCAGCCAGTTGTGAATCCACTTAACAGTTGCCTTGTCAATCCCATATTTGGTCATTTTGTCAATAAGTATGGTATGGGATACATTGTCAAATGCTTTACTAAAGTCAAGATATACTATATCCACCACATTTTCCTGATCAACCCAGTCAAAGATTCTGTCATAGAAGGAAATTAGGTTTGTCTGATATGACATGTTTGTTACAAACCCATGCTGGCTCTGGTTAATTACTCCATTTTTATCCAAGTACTTGCATACATGCTGTTTAATAATTTGTTCAAAGATCTTTCCCAGTATGGAGGCCAGGCTCACAGGCCTGTAGTTTTCTGGATTCACCTTTTTTTCTTTCTTGAAGATAGGGATAACATTTGCCCTTTTCCAATCTTCTGGGACTTCTCCTGTTCTCCAGGAATTTTCAAATATTATGGCGAGTTGTTGAGCAATTACCTCTGCTGCTTCCTTTAGTACCCCAGGAAGTAATTCATCTGGACCTTGAGACTTGAATTCATTTACGTTAGCTATGTGTTCCCTCACCATCTCTCTGCTAATAGATAGCCTGCATTCTTTTATTCCCCCAGTAGCACAGGGAAGATCAGCTGATGTTACATTTACTTTCTGAGAGAAACAGATACAAAATAAGAATTTACAAGTTCGACTGTTACATTCGTGTGGGCAAACAAACACCAGGCCCACACAAATGTGCCCAAAGACGGGGATATAAACCACAAACAAGGGGAACTTAAACAGATTTCAGACTGAACATGCTGACAGAAACACTAACTGGACAGAGAATTGGACTGGACTGACGGACAGACACAACATAGGGACTGACAAATGACTAAAACACTCACCTTGCATACTTGTACAAATAAGCAGATGGTATAGCTATAAAAGTATGAGGTATTGGTTGGTACATTGGTCAATGAACTTAAGATGCAAGGTCAGGACAAGGCTCCGAAACGACATATACCAGGGGACCCTAAGGGCCACCCTAGCCCAGATATGGCAAACAAACTCAGCAGGACAAAGCAGAGACTAACTGACAGAAGAAAAACGCAAGAACGGACATGAACCATGAAGACCCCAAACACACAGCAAGCTGCAACGGACAAGGATACATGACTGCTCAGCCTGGACACCAGACAGACACTAACAGGAGCTGGGTATATATGGGAGTAAAGACCCAGAGGACTGGCTAGCAGGAGATCACCACACCCAGCCAGCTCAAATCATTCCACACCTGTGGGCTTGTGCTGCAAGAAACCATAGTACTACAGATCCCAGCAGCACAACCTCACATCGGCCTTCTCAACATCATTCTAAACCAATTCACCATTTTCATCTTGTAAGCATCCAATAGCATCTTTGACTTTTCTTTTGCTTTTGACATACCTCCAAAATCCTTTGTTATTGCTTTTGGCCTCTTTTGCAAGCCTCAATTCATTATTAGCTTTACCTTTTCTGACACTTGCCCTGCAGTTTCTGCAGACCGCATTATGTTCTTCTTTAGATATTCCCCCCTCTTTCCATTTGATAAACATATTTTTCTTCGTTTTTAACATGTGTGCAACTTCTGTGTTCCTCCATCCTGGTCTGTTTAAGGCCGCCTGCAGACGACCCAACCCGAGCGCCTGCAGAGACGAGCGCGTACTCACCCGCGTCCGGCGGCCCCGGCTCTTTCATGCGCAGACCGGAGCCGGCGGCTGGGTGAGTGACGTTTCTGTGCGAGGCTCTGCGAGCCCCGCACAGAAATAGGACATGCCGTGGTTTGTTTGCCGCGCGACATTTCGCGCGGCCAAACCGCGGCCGTCTGCATAGGAGTGCGTATTGTAATGCACTCCTATGCAGGCTTTCAGTGGCGGAAATCCCGCGGTGGGATTTCCGCCCGTGTGCAGGCGGCCTTAATGTTTCCCATTCTTCCTTCTTTAAGGGATTGTTAACGATTGTGCTTTGGGAATCTCATTTCGCAAAATTTCCCAACCTTCTTGAAAAATTTCTGTCCTTAAGAACATCCAGCCATTGCATTCTTCCTATCCTCTTTCTGAGTTCATTAAAATCTGCCTTTCTGAAATCCAACCTTGAAGTCTGAGTCTTCTCAGGTCTTCCTCCCCTTTTTATCCAAAATTCAACGATAGCATGATCACTGCCTCCTAAGGTCCCAGCCACCCTTACTCCCTGAACCATTCCCTCCCTGTTGGTAAGAATTAGGTCCAAGATAACAGATCCCCTTGTTTTCTCTTCTACCTTTTGGAAGATAAAGTTGTCAGCAAGAGGCGATAAGAATTTGTTGGATCCATTACTTTTACCTGAGAGAGATTCCCAACAAATGTCTGAAAGGGTAAAATCTCCAATAACCACTATGTCATGCTTTTTTGAGAGCTTGGCCATCTGATGTAGGAAGAGTTCATCCATATCTTCTGCTTGCCCAGGCAGCCTATAGTAAATGCTGACAATGGTGTCCTTTCTTTTTGTTCACTCCTTGTATTCTTACCCAAACAGTTTCTACAGAACTTCCATGCTCTGAAACGATCTCTGTGGAGATTAATGTTCTCCTAACATACAACCCAATACCTCCTCCCATTTTATTAGGTCTGTTTTTTATAAATAAGTTGTATCCTTCAAGTCTTGTATTCCAATCGTGTATCATTCCACTACGTTTCCGTGATGCCTATGACATCATATTTGTGTTAGGAGCTCCAATTCTCCTTGTTTGTTTCTCATGCTCTGGGCTTTTGTGTAGAAACATTTTAGTTTGTGATCAGGGTCTCTTGCTCCTTTACTTTCTTTTAGAATTTTTTGTCTTTGTTGTTTCCTTGCACTTCTAATAGCAAGGCTCTCAAATGTATTAATTAGCTGTATATTTTTACCTGGCCTTTCATTTCCCTTTCCAATATCAAAACCAACCTTACTGCATAGACATAGTACCAGAACCGAGCCTACTACACAGATATGATATCACAACCAACCTTAATGCATAGACACAGTCTCAGAACAGAGCTTACTATACAGATATGATATCACAACCAACCTTAATGCATAGACATAGTACGAGAACCAAGCCTACAACACAGATACAATATCAAAACCAACCTTACTGTATAGTCATAGTACCAGAAGCGAGCTTACTATATAGATACAATATCAGAACCAACCATACTGCATACACGTAAACCCAGAAAAAAAAGCCTAATACACTGATATATCAGAACCAAGCTTACTGCATAGGCATAGTACCAGAACCAAGCCTACTATTTATATCAGAACTAACCTTACTGCATAGACGTATTACCAGAACCAAGCCCACTGCACAGATATGATATCAGAACCAACCATACTTCATAGACATAGCACCAGAACCGATCCATATACTTACTGACACAGGAGGGCAAACATGTGCACCAACCTCAACATGCAGGCAGCCATACTGCCAAATGAGAGAGCCAATTACACCTATGGAGGACACCGATGAGACAGCCACTCACACAACCTCCTATATAGAGGGGGTGGCTGCTTGGTGTATACTCCTGCACAGAGTAGATATAAAGTGTCACACCATCCTGATACATGTAGTGCACCATGCAAACAAGCAACCTATTAATGACGCCATAATAGTTTGGCGGGCTGCCCTGCACTTTAAAAAGTAAACCACATTGGTACTGTCACCCTGGGGTTTCCCAGTGTTTAAAGTTGCTCTGCATGTTAATAATACATAATAAATGCGAGGTATTAGTTGGATTGTGACCAAAATACTTGAGCTCACAAGCCTATCGTCAAGGTTCCTCGTGTATTGTGAGTCCCTACAATAATTTAAATGTATCACCAGAACAGAGACTACTACAAAGATACAATATCAGAACCAAGCTTACTGCATAGACATAGTACCAGAACTAAGCCTATACAATATCACAACCAACCTTACTGCATAGACACAGTCCCAGAACCGAGCTTACTACACAGATATGATATCAGAATTACCCTTACTGCATAGACATAGTACCAGAATCAAGCCTTCTATATAGATACAATATTAAAACCAACCTTACTACATAGACATAGTACCAGAACGGAGTCTACAACACAGATACAATATCAGAACCAGCCTTACGTCATAGACATAGTACCATAACCGAGACTACTACTTAGATATATCAGACCCAACCTTACTGCATAGCATAGTACTAGAAATGAGCCTAATATATAGATATGATATCAGAACCAAATTTGCTGCATACACATAATACCATAACCAAGCCTACAACACAGATACGATATCAGAACCAGCCTTACTGCATAGACACAGTACCAGAACCAAGGCTACTACACAGATGCGTTATCAAAACCAACCATATTGCATAGACATCGTACCAGAACTATTACATTTTTACATTTGCTTCTGTCAGAAATCCACCACCATTATAAAATAAACCCTTAACCCACCAAAAGCAGCTTATAGCAGGCATACAGTTGCGTTCCCTGTTTTGTATTAGGCTGGGGTCACACGGGACGGAATCCCGCCGGAAATCTCGCGGTTTGGCCGCAACGGAAAGAAAAAAGATTGGACATGCTGTGGTCGGCAAAGCCGCGGTTTCGGACCGATTAACCGCAGCGGATTGCCCGTCCCATGTGGACGAGATTTCTGAGAAATCTCGTCCACATGGCTGGCTAATCCCGAGATTAGCGGCCTGAAAAAGAGCCCGAGGGGTTCGCAAGTTCACTATTACATCATGTCCTTTTGTTAAAGGGGTTGTCCCGCGCCGAAACGGGTTTTTTTTTTTTCAGTAGGCCCCCTGTTCGGCGCGAGACAAACCCAATGTATGTGTTAAAAAAAAAAAAAAACGTTTAGTGCTTACCCGAATCCCCGCGCTGCGGCGACTTCTTCCTTACCTTAGCAAGATGGCCGCCGGGATCTTCACCCACGATGCACCGCGGGTCTTCTCCCATGGTGCACTGTGGGCTCTGTGCGGTCCATTGCCGATCCCAGCCTCCTGATTGGCTGGAATCGGCACACGTGACGGGGCGGAGCTACGAGGACCAGCTCTCCGGCACGAGCGGCCCCATTCACCAGGGAGAAGACCGGACTGCGCAAGCGCGTCTAATCGGGCGATTAGACGCTGAAATTAGACGGCACCATGGAGACGGGGACGCTAGCAACGGAACAGGTAAGTGAATAACTTCTGTATGGCTCATAATTAATGCACAATGTATATTACAAAGTGCATTAATATGGCCATACAGAAGTGTATAGACCCACTTGCTTTCGCGGGACAACTCCTTTAACCATTAAAAGGTATCAGATCTACAAGATTACGTGGTTTCTCTTGCTGGGAACAATCACATTTTACATCTTACAGACACATGTTTAGCATATAGCCTCACACTATATATGCTGCATATTTTCTGATGTGAATTTCCTTGTGGGTTAGGGTCATTAAAGTACAAGCACACATAGGCAGGTTTAGATATAGATCAAAAGTGGGACTTTATCAGTATTAAACCTCATTTGCCACTTCTCTGTCCAGGCTCCCAACTTACAGCTTTGCAGCTGTATACAGATTTCTATGTATCTGTATATGGTCCTCTTTTATGTTAATTACTTTACATAGTTTTATATCATCTGCAAATATTGTTGTTTTACTGTACAATCCCTCTACCAGGTCATTCATAAATATATTAAAAATAATAGTGCACTGTACTGCCCCCTGTGGTACCCCACTAATAACTAGTAATCCCTCCAATACTGCCTCTGTGGTACCCCACTACCGTGTTTCCTCCCAAAATAAGACAGTGTCTTAGATTAATTTTTGTTCAAAAAGGTTTAACTTTTTTACATGTATAGCTGCCTGGACACTATTTAAATTGACTTTTTAAATTAACTGTTAGCAGGGCTTAATTTTGGAGTCGGGCTTATATTTCAAGCATCCTCAAAAAGCCTGAAAAATCATTTTGCATCCTCAAAAATTCTGGAAAATCTTGCTATGTCTTATTTTCAGGGTATGTCTTATTTTTAGGGAAACAGGGTAGTAACATCTCCTGCTCCTCCCATCATCTCAGGCTGCTCCTCTTGTCTCCTGCTCTTCCAATCATCTCCTCCTCATGTTATCTCCTACTCCTCCCATCATTTCCTGCTACTCCTCCTGTCTCCTCCAATCATCTGCTGGACCTCCCATCATCTCCTGCTGCTCCTATCTCCTTCCATCAGCTCATGCTGCGCCTCCTGTCTTCTGCTCCTCCCATCATCAACTGCTCCTTCTGTCCGTTTCTCCAACCATCATCCCCTGCTCCTCCAATCTCAAGCTGCTCCTCCTATCTTCTGACCCTCCCATCATCTTCTGCTGCTTCTCCTGCACTGCCAATCATCTCCTGCTGCTTTTCCTGTCTCCTGCTCCTCCCATCATGTCCTGCTGCTCCTGTCTTCTGTACCTCCTTTTGTGTCCTGCTCCTCCCATCATCTCCTGGTCCTCCAATCTCAAGCTGCTCCTCCTGTCTTCTGACCCTCCCATCATCTCCTGCTGCTCCTCCTGCTCTGCCCATCATCTCCTGCTCCTGCACTTGTCTCTTGCTCCCTATGTCATCTCCTGCTCCTCATCCTTTCTTTCTACTGCAATCATCTCCTGCTCCTCCTCTTTTCTGACCCTCCCATTATCTCCTGCTACTCCTCCTGTCTCTTTCTCCTATAATCATCTGCTGCTATTAGCATCATCTCCTGCTGCTCCTCCTATCGTCTCCCGCTGATCCTGTCTCTAGCGCCTCCCATCATCTCATGCAGCTCCTGCTGTCTATGGGTCATGCCATAATTTCTTGCTCTTCCTGTCACCTGTACCTCCTCCTGTGTCCTGCTTTTCCCATTATATCCTGCTTTGGCCATGGTCTCCTATTGCTCCTCCTGTCTACTGCTCTTCCAGTCATCTGCTGCTCCTCATGTCTCCTGCTTTCCATGTCATCTCCTACTCCTGTCTCTAGCGCCTCCCATCATCTCATGCAGCTCCTGCTGTCTATGGGTCATGCCATAATTTCTTGCTCTTCCTGTCACCTGTACCTCCTCCTGTGTCCTGCTTTTCCCATTATATCCTGCTTTGGCCATGGTCTCCTATTGCTCCTCCTGTCTACTGCTCTTCCAGTCATCTGCTGCTCCTCATGTCTCCTGCTTTCCATGTCATCTCCTACTCCTTACATCATCTACTGCTGCTCCTCCTGTCTCTTTCTCCTCCCATCATCTCCTGCTGCTTCAGCTCTCTCTAGCTCCTACCCCTCTTTTGCTCCTCTCATCATCTTCTGCTCCTCCTGTCTCTAGTGCCTCACATCATCTCAGTATACTCCTCCCATCATCTCCTGTTGCTCCTCCTGTCTCCTGCCCCTCCTCCTGTTTCCTGCTTCTCCCATCATGCCCTGCTCCTCTTATTCCCTGCTCCCCAAATCATCTCTTGCTGCTCCTCCTGTGCCCTGCTTCTCTAGCCATCTGTAGCAGCTCCTCCTGTGTCTGGCTACTTCCATAATCTGTTGAATGTGGCTCACAAAGTATAAGAAGTCAGGGTTCTCTGCTGTACACCAGGAAGGATATTACCACAACTCCAATATAGACACGTGGAGCATGCTAGTACATAACGGAGCTTAAATTACACCACATCATAGTAAAAGATGAAGCATTCCTATTCCCGGTCAGTCCTAATTAAAACATCTCCCTTTTCAACAGCACCAGCACCTCCTCCTGTTCAGGGATTAAACTAGGGGTGCAAATACCTCGCACAGAGCATGTACAGCAGTACACCTGTTACTGGACACAGCTGGGTCTTTGGGGTTCAAGCCCTATAATTAACCCACTGACATAAGACCCCGGTAGGACCAGGGCCCGTCCCCAAGCTTCACTAAGTCCTCAATGCTGTCTCTTGCAGTAAAGCCAACTCATGCTAACAGTTGTTTGTTTTCTACTATTCACAGATGACTTCTCCAGTGAAGGTCTATTATAGTCAGACCACACAGACAGACAGCCGGCCTCTCATCGGCTCAAGCCTGAGGAGAAGACGTGTGATGACGAAGGATGGACGGAGCAATGTGCGCATAGACCACATCACTGACAAGAGCTTCCTCTATCTCAAGGACCTGTGGACTACATTCATTGACATGCAATGGAGATACAAGCTGCTTTTGTTCTCTGCCACATTTGCAGGAACCTGGTTTATTTTTGGGGTCATATGGTACTTGGTGGCTTTAGTCCATGGAGATCTGTTGGAATTTAATGCTCCCGCTAACCACACGCCTTGTGTCATGCAGGTACACACACTGACCGGAGCCTTCCTCTTCTCCCTGGAGTCACAGACCACCATTGGTTATGGCTTTCGATACATCAGTGAAGAGTGTCCGCTGGCTATCGTGCTGCTCATTACTCAGCTTGTTCTCACTACAATCCTTGAAATTTTCATCACTGGAACCTTTTTGGCAAAAATCGCTCGTCCAAAAAAAAGAGCAGAAACCATCAAATTTAGTCAGAATGCTGTGGTGGCGCAACACGAAGGCAAACTCTGTCTGATGATCCGAGTGGCCAACATGCGCAGAAGCCTGCTGATCGGATGCCAAGTGACTGGGAAGCTTCTCCAGACACAAGTGACCAAGGAGGGAGAGAACGTTCATCTCAATCAGATAAATGTGGACTTCCAGGTAGACACATCTTCCAACAGCCCCTTCTTAATCCTACCGCTCACCTTCTATCATGTGGTGGATGAGTCAAGTCCGCTGAGAGATGTTGCCATCCGCGCTGGTGAAGGTGACTTTGAGCTGGTGGTCATTCTCAGTGGGACAGTGGAAGCTACAAGTGCCACATGCCAGGTGCGCACATCTTACCTTCCCGAGGAGATTCTGTGGGGTTATGAGTTCAGCCCTATCATTTCACTGTCCTCTAGTGGAAAATATGTGGCAGACTTTAGCCTGTTCGATCAGGTCCTTAAAGTATCTCCACCATGTTGCTTCCATGAGACTGTCCGTTTCGGAGATCCAGAGAAACTCAAACTGGAGGAATCATTCAGGGATAAATCAGAGAAGGATGGGAGTCCGCTAAGTGTCCGCATCAGCAATGTCTGAGGCCTAGAAGATCAGAGGGGCTCTCTTACATTCTATTGTAGAGACTTGGGCACCGTGCATGCCCCTATATATCTTAATACCTTCTAGGAACTGATAGAAAACCCACCAGGTGAATGTTTCTGCAGGTACCCGACAATGACAAGAGCTTGTCCTGTAGTCCAAGAACTGGAGCAGACATGGTGCTAGCAGCAGATCCCAGTTTATGGGGTGGTGTCACCACTGTGTATCAGTCTTCAGTAAGTGCCATCTATCAATCAGACCCTGCTCCTATCAAGGCAGGAAAGTGCAGACGTGATAGTAATTTCACTCCACCTCACATTCTGGTGCCTTCATAAAATGATATTCACGTCCACAGTCCAGGCAGAGAACCTAGAGACAGACTTCGACAGAAGACAGATGCCAGGAAGGCACCTAGAGACTCCAGCAGGACACCTAGGTCCTACAGCCAGGAAGTGAGGACACTAGAGGACCTATAGACGTATAGACAGGAGACCGAGGACATTAGAGCTGCTACAAACGAAGGAGTTGGAGGATCCTTCCTGTGTGTACTAACCCGCACTTTATCCATGAATGTACGTGTCACCACTGATTAAAAAAAGGGACACAACTATGATTAGGAGATTAAACCTATTAATGTACAAATCAACCTGTGTTGGTGACTTTATATAGCCTCAGCTGCCATCCATAGTCCTGAAGAACTCCTCTTTCACTCCCTGTGATGCACAATGACAAGTGCGTGCTGCCAGCCTTCTGTGTATTGTCACATATAGCATGCTATATAGAGCATTGAGCAAGCACAAAGTTACAAAACTCATATCCCAACTTTAACCTACAGCTCAGGTCATGCACACTAGATCACCAGGGATATTATTAGTTCTACACCCAAGATCACCGGGGGGAATTACTACTAAATGCTGCTGAGGATAGCACTACCACACCCTACATCAATGGTTCATAGAACAACATTTGGCTTGTAACCAGCTCTAGTTCTGTGGCTCACTATATATAGTTTCTACAAAAATACAGGCATATCCCATCAATAGATAAGTTTGGATGGCTTAAAAAAAACAAAAAATAACTTGAGTTCATCGCTTTGTGTATCTACACATTTAATGTGGACATTTCTGGCTTAAAAAAGTGTCTCCCCACCATTATTAAGAACTGAATGTGGCTCAAAGTATAAGAGGTCAGGGACCTCTGCTATAGACTATGAGGGATATTACCACTACAGCAATCTAGACCACCAGGTACTACCATAATACCCATCAGGGTTAATCTCACTACACCAATATAGACCACCAGGGATATTACCATTATACCTCCAGTTTTATTACCATTACACAAAACTATACCACCAGGGATATTACCACTACCTTATGCTACACCAGACCACCAGGATTATCATCGCTACCTCACACTTACACCAGTAGTCTTTTTATACCACTGGATCATCAGGCATGTTGCAGGTTCATGTCAAAATTACTAGGGAGCTGAATGACAATAGTCAAGAGGGAGTGATATTTGTCCAGCCTTGTTCAAACAAAGGCTGGACTAATATCTGTCTGGGATGATTTAGTGAATCCTGCACTGAGCAGGGGGTTGGACCCGATGACCCCGGAGATCTCTTCCAACTCTACCAGTCTACCAGTAAAGTGAAAGTAAGGGGGCAGTTTTTCTAGTTAAAAAAATTTGTAGTACTCTTAAGCCCTTAAAAGATCAAGCACAGTAAATTTACGGTGCTTGGTCCTGGGCTTTAATGCTGCCAGACCCAGAGAAGGGAGAAGCAGTTTTTAACATCTTCTGCCTTCTTTCCAAGGTACATAGTGCTCAATGAGCGCTATGTAGTAAAAAGTGGGAGTATTAGTTCCTCTAAGCGACTCAGGGATCACGTAACAGCCCCTAATCTGCTCTGCTGGTGACTATTGGCTCCTATGGATGTCCCAGCTACAGTGGAAAAGGGTGAAATTAAGGAAAACAAAAAACAAGTGAATCACCCTCATAGGTCTTATATGACTTCATGAAGGACATAGATGGTAAAAAAAAAGTTACAAAAATATATATTTTACAGAATAAAATGAAAATATATACCTTAGGGTGCATTCAGACGACCGTATATTGGCCGCGTATTCACGCCGGCCGACATACGGCGTTTCTCTCTGCAGGGGGAAGAGGCGGGAGCAGTGCACTGAGCTTCCACCCCCTCTCCGCCTTCTCTCCACCCCCTCTCTGCCCATCTGCACTATTTGCAATGAGAGGAGGCAGGACGGGGAGGGGGGGGGGCTAAGTTCCAGGAATTAGCTCCACCCCCGTCCCGCCTCTCTTCATTGAAAATAGTGCAGGGGGGTGGAGAGGAGGCAAAGAGGGGGCGGGAGCTCAGAGCACTGCTCCTAGCTCTTCCAGCCTCCTCCCCTTGCAGAGAGAGACGCCGTATATCGTCCGGCGTGAATACCCAGCCGATATGTGGTCGTCTGAATGGAGCCTTAAAAATACAAAGAAAAATTACCCAAAATGTGCCCCGTAATCCAAAACTATACATTTTGTATCAAAACGTCCGAAACACAAATAGGGAACCTATTACTGAACTTTAATTTTTTTTTTAATTCGTATTTTTAAGATAAATTTTATTTTAGCTTTTTACCCCAATAAAATAAAAAAAATAAAGTCAGTGAAAAAAAAAATTACAAAAAAGCCATACATGTCACAAAAAAAAAAAATAAAAAAAAATTATGCAGCAAAAATAATTTTGGTAGCTGAAAGGTAGAAAAGAAAATAGGGCAGTGGAACCACCACATGGGTAAAATTTCTAAAAAGTGTCTGCTTCTTTGGGAGCAAAGCAGCCTGGTCCTTAAGTAGTTAAAGTTTAGCAAGACCGTAAAACATTACAGAAAGACCTGGATAAGCTGTCTCCTGCTGGCTCAGCCTCAGCACCTGTGCTGATTGACCTCGCACACACCCTGGAGAGAAGGAAGTGGAATGGATGGCCCCACTACCAACCTGACATCCATTCCAAAAATCCAGGCCCAAAGACTTTTAAAGGAAAACCTCCAGCAACTACTTGCTGGAGATTACATTGCATTCCTGGATTTTCATGTCTCAAACAGCGGGACATGAACTTCCTCCAGCCCTACTAGGCATAATAATGGAACCTAGCGGCGATATAGCGACCATACACTATCACGCCCCTCAGTACCTCACAATATATATATATATATATATATATATATATATATATATATATATATATATACGCAAACACACACATATATACACACATTGATACACACACACAAATATGTATATTCATACACACACTTATATATAAATATACACACAAACACATATATGTATATTCATACACACACACACACACATATATATACAGTATATATATAATACACAAACACACACACATATATATATATATATATATATATATATATACTCATACACTTATATAAACACACACACATATATACACACAGACATATATATATATATATATAAATACACAAACATATATATACACACATATTTATATTTACACACACACACACATATATACACACAAAAATATATATATATATTCATACACACACATATAAATATATAAATACACACACACACATATATATATATACACTATATATATACACAGACATATATATGTATGTGTATATATATATATATATATATATACACACCCACACACACATTATATATATATATATATATATATATATACACCCCCCCACATCACACATATATATAAACACACACACACATACACATATTTACACACACAGACACACACACACATATATATATATATATATATATATATATATATATATATATATACACACACACAGAAACACACACATCTGGCATCTCATCGTAAAACAGCGCCGCGGGAAAATGGCAGAAGCAGATTACAAAGATAGAGGCTCCGTATTACAGTATATAGCGATATGAAGTCTCATCATTAACACGATTCCACACATAGCTTAGATTGCACAGCGCCATCTATTGGTTTGGTTTTATTGTGCCTTGACGCCACTCACATCCATACACACTGCATGCAAATGAGCCAGCCGCCAGGCATTTGAAACTGCATTGTGATGTCATCAGTCTAGAATTCCAAAGCCCACAAGGGGGAGACAGTCGCCCAGAAGTTCTCAGGACTTCCAGACGGGCCAGCTGTGCAGCCAATCAGGTACAGGGGGCGTCACCTTTCCCCGCCCCTTTAAATTTTGACTCCCCCGCAGATGCAGGCTCCCAGGATACGCCGTGCCTGACTAATGTTTCCAACTTGACTATTAAATGCGCAGCGGTACCAACTATAGAGTGTTGCTGGCGTAATAACTGCTGGGTGGTTTCGCTTCTAACAGTCCCTGTGTGCACACACTCTGCCAGGCGCAGCTGCTCATCGGATACAACGTTGCGACCTGCGGGAAAAGCCGTAGAATCATCCACGGCAGGCAGGGTGTAAACCAAGTGCTATAGGAAAGGGGGTTCACCGAAAAGCGATAACCCAAAACAGGTTTTGCCTGCAGCCCAGCCTTTCAAGGCTTGAGGTGACGTGCACCCACAATGCACTGCACAAACTTTGAGCCGCCAATGGCAACAACCAAGTCTGTGCACAGCCAATAGCATTTAGCTATCTCACTACTGTATGGAGAGCTGTATACCCTACTGGAGCCAGGGGTATTCTTGACCGTCCTTCCTCGCACACCGCCTACGTTGTGGAGAGTGCGCAGCGTTCCGTCGTGTCATTTGGATTCTACTCTTTTGTACATGTAAATCCTTGGACCACAATGCATTGCGGATGAAGAGCTTTACATGAATTAAATCCTATTCTTTAATGAGAACTGACGGCATGGTCCGTGCGCTTTTACTTTGGGTTTCTCGGCCCGCTGCCCGGTCTTCGGATCACTTTCAGGAATCTTCTCCTCCATTCTTTTCTTTGCCCGTTAACATACGTGCCTTCCGGCTGGGGTTTGTGCGCGATGTGTATGATGGCACCTCGCCAATACCGTACGATAAAACCCATCTTTTATCTTTCTGTCTTCGCATTTGCGACTTGTGGGTGGGGCCAGCTTACGCAGCGAGGACGTGGTACTAAGCACTTCCCGTGCCCGGGTGGAAAGGGGCAGCTGCCGTATACAGGGAAGGCTGACTGACTGCAGAGCTTTCTCTTCACGTCTGGATCGGGGTGGTTTCCTACGACCAGAAGCGCAACCGTAATCGTGCGCGCTAGTAGTATGGAGCATACTTACGCCTCAGCAGGGCGTTCTTTTGTTCAACCCTGCCGGCTTTATGAACTCCACGCCAGCAGGGCGCCGTAGTTTACGGACAACGCGTGAAAATAAGACCCGCCTAATCTTCGCCATACGTAGTGAATATAGGCGGGGGGTCCGGTGGGGGGGCTGCAGCCATCTCCCCGTGGCTTCTTTCAAACTCCTGCTCTCTAGCGTAGAGTTGGTAAAGCCGGTGAAGGGCCCACGCTCCTGGGAATGGGCCCTAATCCTTTCACAGTCACCAATAGTAAAAGCCTCGGAATAACCCTTCGGGGATAGTTTCATACATTCACGGCCATTTTCCCCCATCAGCGATGCTTTTTTTTAGAGAATTATATCACATCGCTGCCGCACGCATTAAAGATCGCAGGTTTTTGTTTATTGCGGAAGTCAGTAGGACCTTCTAACGTTAAAATTGCATCGCAACGCATATTTCTTGCATTGCGATGCAGTAAAATGCTGTCTCCATAGGGATACATGGGAGATTAACCCCCCCCCCCCCAATAAAACGCACAGGGCAGAAGGATACAGCGGGCTACGATTTCTCTCAGCATTGCGTTAGTGAAAACATCGCTGGTGGGAAGGAAAGCGTTGTAAATGATCGGCTTCAGAATCTTTTTTGAATGGCTAACGCATCAGGTAAAAATCGCTCATTTTCCCCACCTGTGTCAAACCACCCAGTGACCCGCTAATCTCTACAGTGAACCACTAATCTTTACGGTGACCCACTGATCTCTAGGGTGACACACTAATCTCTATGGTGACCCGCTGATCTCTACAGTGAACCTCTGATCTCTAGGCTAACCCGCTAATCTTTACGGTGAACCGCTGATCTATACGGTGAACCACTGATCTCTAGGGTGACACACTAATCTCTATGGTGACCCGCTGATCTCTAGGATGACCCGCTAATCTCTACAGTGAACCTCTGATCTCTAGGCTAACCCGCTAATCTCTACGGTGAAGCACTGATCTCTACGGTGACCCGCTAATCTCTACGGTGAACCACCAATCTCTACGGTGAACCACTGATCTCTACGGCGACACGCTAATCTCTACGGTAAACCGCTAATCTCTACAGTAAACCGCTGATCTCTACGGTGAACCGCTGATTTCTACGTGAACCGCTAATCTCTACTGTGACCCGCTAATCTCTACGGTGAACCGCTGATGTCTGCGGTAACCCGCTAATCTGTACGGTGAACCGCTGATCTGTACGGTGAACCGCTAATCTCCATGGTGACCCGCTAATCTCTATGGTGAGACACTAATGTCTCAAGTCACCTGCTATGGCTGTGCTGACATCTGCTGTAATGGTTCGGCGCAATTCTGTCTGGGAACGCTCTAGCTGGTATCCCGTAAGCCAGTCGGGTCTGGCTATGCTGAACGGAAGTCATTAAGCACAGTGTGTGGGCTCGTAGGGACGGCCGGGATTATGTCCCGTTACGCGGCCATGAAATTCCCAGCGAGCCGCAAAACAGGATGAAACAAAACCGTGCATTTCAATGGTTTTTGTTTCCACTCTGGGAATACTCAGGCGTTGATACTACATGTGCCCGAGGACAAAGAGGACCTCCTACAACGGGGCGCTCCATTGCTGCCCGCGTTTACACCGGATGTGACGCCGTCTCGGCTTTTAGTCGCAGGGTCACCTGACATCGATGCCGTCCGGGCGCTGAAATGAATGCACACAGCTTGACAGCGTGTGATGTCAGGTGACCCTGCGATTAATGGCCGTAAAAGCGCACACGCGTTTGAAGCGCGAACGAGTAAAGTTGGACATTAGTCCACGAACTCAGGCGTCCCTTCACACGGCCCCGGCGCAGGATTTCATCACAGACTGTTCATCAAAACCGGTTAGGGGGGAGGGACATCTGGCATCTCACCGTAATACAGCGCCGCGGGAAAACGTCAGAAGCGGATTATAAAGGTAGAGGATCCGTATTACAGTATATAGCGATATCAAGTCTCATCATTAACTCGATTCCACACATAGCTTAGATTGCACAGCGCCATCTATTGGTTTGGTATTATTGTGCCTTGACGCCGCTCACATCCATACACACTGCATGCAAATGAGCCAGCCGCCAGGCATTTGAAACTGCATTGTGATGTCATCAGTCTAGAAACTCCAAAGGCCGGAGCTTGGCGGCCATCCTCAGCCAGTCTCCGCTGCAGCTGGACGTGGGCAGATGTGTCCTGCACTATCTCCCCCGAGAAGCCACGGGAGCTGGATAATTTGTGCTTTTAACAGAGTGCCTTTTTAATTCAGCCCACAAGAGGGAGACAGTGGCCTACAAGAGTCTAATTGTCCGCTGCTGAGGGATTTTCTTTTTTAGGGTGACTACCCACTACAGTTTTTTTTTCACTGCGAAATTCGCAGTCTTTTTTTTTTTATTTCTGCAGGGGTCTATGGGACTTGTAATGTTAAAATCGCGATTTTGCGCGATCGCGATTTTAACATTATAAGTTCCATATACCCCTGCAGAAATAAAAAAACGCTGCGAATTTCGCAGTGAAAAAAAACTGTAGCGGGTAGTCACCCTTAGGGCGCCTACCCACTGGCGATTTTTTTTCCTTTGCGTTTTGCGTTTTTTCTGAAGAGCAATTAGTATAGAATGTGTTCTTGTCCATTTGCGTTTTTTTTTTCGGTCCGTTGCAATTTTTCACATAGGAACTGTCAGTTGCATATGTGTCCTTATTTTTCTCTTAATGCACCCATGAATGTCAATGGAAATTAACGGAAAAGGCGCGAAAAACGCGCCAAAAACGCTGCGTTTTTCACGCACGAAAATCGGCAACGCCAGTGGGTAGGCGCCCTTAAGGTAGGTCCAGTTCTTCCATGGAGAGGAATAGGTAGGTAGGTCCAGTTCTTCCATGGAGAGGAATAGGTAGGTAGGTTCAGTTCTCAGGACCTCCAGGCGAGCCAGCTGTGCAGCCAATCAGGTACAGGGGGCGTTAACCCCCCCTGTCAATCTTGACTCCCCCAGGACTTCCTGGTGGCGTCAAGATAAAATAATGCCTACGAAATCTGGAACTGGGCCCCTAACTCCAAAGCTTCATTGATAGCATCGGTTTGCAACATGGGGAAGAGAGACTTTATGGGGCCCCTAAGGTTCCCGGTGCGACCGCACCCCCTATATATACGCCCATGACCCGAATACCCAGATGTGATACGCTGTAACTGACGAGTGCTATGACGTTGCGCCTGACCAATGTTTCCAACTTGACTATTAGCGCAGCAGTGCCAACTATAAAGTGTCGCTTCTAACCGTCCCTGTGTGCACACACACTCTGCCAGGCGCAGCTGCTCATTGGATACAACGTTGCGACCTGTGGAGAAAGCCCTAGAATCATCCACGGCAGGCAGGGTGTAAACCAAGTGCTTCGTTAGTAGCAGCTGCTACGCTGGACCTCTAACTTGGAGCTTCTGATTTTGCAGACAACTATAGGAATAGGGGTGTACTGAGAAGTGATAACCTAAAACATGTTTTGCCTGCAGCCCAGCCTTCCAAGGCTTGAGGCAACACGCACCCACAATGCACTGCGTGACTTTGGACGACGACTCATAAGAGTGCAGCTATCTCACTACTGTAAGGACAGCTGTATACCCTAATGGAGCCAGGGGTATTCTTGACCGTCCTTCCTCACACACCGCTAATCTCTACGGTGAACCACCAATCTCTACGGTGACCCGCTGATCTCTAGGTTGACCCGGTAATCTGTACAGTGAAACGCTAATCTCTATGGTGACCCGCTAATCTCTATGGCGAACCGCTGATCTCTAGGATGACCCGCTAATCTCAACTGTGAACCGCTAATGTCTACTGTGAGCCACTAATCTCTATGGTAAACCGCTGATCTCTACAGTGACCCACTAATCTCTACGGCTACGCTAAACCGCTAATCTCTACGGTGAACCGCTGATCTCTACGGTGAACCACTAATCTCTACTGTGACATGCTAATCTCTATGGTGAATCGCTGATCTCTACAGTGAACCACTAATCTCTACGGTTACCTGGTGATCTCTACCGTGAACAACTGATCTCTACGGTGAACTGCTAATCTCTACGGTGACCCGCCGATCTCTATTGTGAACCGCTAATGTCTACAGTGACTGGCTGATCTCTGCGGTTAACCGCTGTACTTTACAGTGACCCGCTGATCTCTACTGTGAAACGCTGATTTCTACGGTGAACTGCTGTTCTCTACGGTGAACCGCTAATCTCCTTGGTGACACGCTAATCTCTATGGTGAGAAACTAGTGTCTCAAGTCACCCTCTATGGCTGTGCTAACATCTGCTGTAATGGTTCGGCGCCATTCTGTCTGCGAACTCTCTAGCTGGTTTCCCGTAAGCCAGTCGGGTCTGGCTATGCTGAATGGAAGTCAGTAAGCACTTACTACAGGAAGGTTTGAGGGGTTCGCCTATACTCTTGCATCAGAAATGTTTCAGGGGTCCGCTTATACTCTTCTTACAGAAATGTTACAGGGGTCCGCCTATACACTTACTACAGGTAGGTTTGAAGGGTTCGCCTATACTCTTGCCACAGAAGTGTTATGGGTGTCCGCCTATACTCTTGCTACAGAAATGCTTCAGGGGTCTGCCTATACTCATGCTACAGAAATGTTACAGGGGTCAGCCTTTACACTTGCTACAGAAATGTTTTAGGGGTTCGCCTATATTCTTGATACAGAAATGTTACAGGGGTCTGCATATACACTTGCTACTGAATGGTTTGAGGGGTTCGCCTACACTCTTGCTACAGAAAAGTTACAGGGGTCCGCCTATACACTTGCTAGTGAAAGGTTTGAAGGGTTCGCCTATACTCTTGCTACAGAAATGTTTCAGGGGTCCGCCTATACTCTTGCTACAGAAATGTTTCAGGGGTCCGCCTATACACTTATTACAGGAAGGTTTGAGGGGTTCACTTTTACTCTCGCTACAGAAATGTTTCAAGGGTCCGCCTATACTCTTGCTACAGAAATGTTTCAGGGGTCCCCATATAAACTTACTACAGAAAGGTTTGAGTGTTTCACCTATACTCTTGCTACTGAAATGTTTGAGGGTTTTGCCTATACTCTTGCTACTGAAATGTTACAGGGGTCTGCCTATATACTTACTACAGGAAGGTTTGAGAGTTCGCCTATACTCTTAATACAGAAATGTTTTAAGGGTCCGCCTATACACTTACTACAGGAAGGTTTGAGGGGTTCACCTATACTTTTGCTTCAGAAATGTTTCAGGAGTCTGCCTATACTCTTGATACAGAAATGTTTGGCTGGCGGTGATTGGCCTTGGTTGCTTTTAGTGTGGTGCTTAGCTAAGATATGACAGCGTGTGTGCCTTGCTGCTCATGGTCTGTCCCAAGTAAATTGTTAGGGGGGGTGACCATCAGGTTCTTGCCCCTTTTTGGCTTCATGGTGCAACCTGGGAGCCTCAGATGCATCCATGCATGCTGACCCTGCCGTTCCCTATCCGTTTCTGTGGTGTTTCCATTACTTTCTGAGGTTTTCAGGTGTTTCACACAACCTCCCCTATGTGGAGCATCGGTCAGCTTGAAAAATGCTCGAGTCTCCCATTGACTTCAATGGGGTTTGTTACTCGAAACGAGCTCTCGAGTATTACGAAAAGCTTGATTCGAGTACCGAGTATACGAGCTATTTGGTACATCTCTAGCACCCCCATATATTTTCCCTGGACTAATTAGAAATTTTTGTTTGCTGCCTCTTGCCTATCTTTTCATAGTTGCGTTAATTAAAGGAATTGTGTATGCATACTCCTTCACCCAACCTGATATCCATCCCAGAGGGATGCCGCTGCATACTGTGTGGCATAGCTGTGGAGGCAACCTTCTGATGGCCAACGAGTATCATGCACTGGTTTTATAAAAATATATATATCACCCCCCCAGTGCTGTAATCTCCAGAAATGCCCAACATTATTTTAGGCGCCCCAACAGGCAGCCTTTTTCTTATAGAGCCACACACTTAACTTAGTTGGTAGGGATCTTGTCTAGGCTCTGAACTAACTTGAGTTATGTAGAGTTTGGGGTTGGCTTTAGAAACGAGGGGCCAAATATGTGCCGTACAAAATAACAGTAGACTTGGGCTCCAAAATCTTTTCCCCTTTGCAGTAGTAGACATGGGCTACTACTTTCTCTCCCCATCCCCAGAAGTAGACATGGGCTGCAGGCAAAGTGTATGAGCCATGTGTGAATATACTCTTTTAGGGCACATCTACAGCATAGCACAGCAGTACGGTGTGTCAAGGAGTAGATAACAGGCCGCCACGTGGGGCAAAGATAGTCATCATCAACTGTAAATAATGCACGTAGCCAGCCGTAGTACCTCAGCAAACCAGTACATTGCTTCCCTGAGGGAATCCCCCATAGCACGAGGGAGAGAGGGTGGGGCACACTTCTAACCTTGTGAATGTCATAAAAGTAAAATCCCTGAAATAATGATGCAATTAAGTTTTTTTTCCATTTAACCCTATTTAGTCCTCATTCACACGACTCAATATGTGTCGCTATTTGGCTGTGTTAAAAAATCACTTAAAGCTATACAAATTATATATTAAAATGTCCGAAACAAAATGAGAAACCCATTCATGTGCTTTTTTTAGCGTAAATTTACTCATTTTAAAAATAAGCAAATATAAAGTAAGACAAATATTTATTTTAGATCTTTACCTCTAATAACCCCCCTCCCCCCCATAGAATAGATGTCATCTGTCACCATAGCTCCTATGACCAAATGATTGAAAGATTGACAGTTTTAGCAATTGTTTTGCCTAAAGTGCTAATGGACACCAATGTCCATTAGCACTTTATCATCTTCATTAGCATGTTATTGCAGAGCACAGCAGATAGTCTGAAGTCTGAAATCAGCTCCATTGTCCTTGCAGGGGCTGCTGGAAAAATACTATGTAATCTCCAGTAAGTTAAATAACATAACATTTATTTTTATTCTATGTGGTTTGGTTGTTACCTCCCATCACTCACGAAGAGGGTACAGCAACACGCAGGGCAGGAAAAAACCCCAGTGGGGGAAACCTGCAGGGAAACCATGGCTGCTGTACTGCCCTTCCTCCGGGCATACTAAGGGAGGTAACACTATAACATGTGTGCAAGGTGAAGTGTGTGACTATCTACAGTGAGTGCATGTGACTATCTACAGTGTGTAATGATGCTTATCGAATGTGTTTATGGCTATACAGTATGTGTACATGTATGAGTATGAGCCATAAATGTATAAACAGTGTCTGTGTGTATGTGTGTGACTATAATAAGGATACTAGTCTTCATCCGTCGAGGTTGTTGTCGGGATCCTCCTCTGCTTGGCAGAATTTCCTCATCGATGGATACCGGCGGAGGGTCTTAAAGAGGATGCAGTCTGGATGTTGGAACCGTCTGTGGCTGATGATGAAATCTTCCTCGTCCATCCTGAACATTGGAATAGCCAAGCTGTGGTCCATCTGCTGCTCTCTTGTCCATGCCCAATGGGATGGGGCTTCTGCCATGACCTAGAATTAAACAGTGTATGAATATCATTAGAACCAGAGACTTTTCATCAAAGACTGGAGTATTTGATATGATTTCTACTAACCAGATCACAGGTGGTTTGGTCCACCCAAGCTCTAAATCCCATCCGGCGGAGCAGCTGGTCCCGCTGCTGGAAGAGTAGTTTTGTGTTCTCCATCCAGGTGTTTCCTAGGGCCCAGGGGTAGATCTGCCACCGAAACGGGAGTTCCTCTTCCATCTGATTGGCTAAGAACCTGTCAGAAAAGATTAAACGAGATGATAGAACGGGTCAGAACCATGTAGAGCACATTACCTATATAAGAAGGAGAGACCTGGAGAAAAGGGGAAGACTAATGAACACTAGTAGAAGTAATGTCACCAGATCCTGGAATCTTCTCCGGATTTCACTCGGACTCTCCTGTTACTTGTTTTAGTATTCTTTTTTATATTTACATATCTGGTATAAAAGCAACTCACAGAGCTGAGAAGAAGTTCTTTCTATATTCCTCGGTATGCAGTCCGGCTCTCCTGAAATACACGAGGACCATCACCAGGAGGTACTGGTGGGAGGAGAAGGACAGCTAGAGGCTGCGACTACTAACAAGCGAAGAATCTAATAACTACTCTGGATGGGTAAATCTCATTGTCACATCTAATAAGGACTATTATGTCACCAGGTTATACAGTGCAGTGTATAAGTCCCTATATGTATATATGGTGGATATTCTGTAATATTACCTTGTCGGATATCTTCATGCAGCCATCACAGGCGAGAAACATCCAGAAAAATGCTTCCTCTAGAAAAAAAAAAGAAAAATCAATATTTCATCAATAAATGTATTAATTTGTTTAGTGGCTACAGTAAAGTTACATAATGCTCCTGGCACATAACACTGAAATAAGCGGCAGCGGTGGAAGTATTGCATTGCAGTGAATGAATTCTGGAGTGAAATCTGCAGTATTTGAGCAATAAATAGAGCAGCGTTGGATTTGAAAATCTGTAGTCCGACTTTCCTCCACTGCTGATTTTTTCTGCACCGAGTGAATGGGGTTCGTTAAAGCCTCATTCACTTGCATTGTACTGTACATTGCTGCAAAACCGCAGCTCGCACCCCCAGACAAAAGTCTGCAGCAAACCTACTGTGGGTTAACTCAACCTAAAAAACCCCAAAAATGGTTGTGATGTATCAAATACCAATGACATAATGCAGTCTAACAGCTTCATCTTGGAGAATGTTTGCCTGGGTCAATACTAAAAGCGTTGGAAAGGACCAATGTGTCTTACCGAGGACACGGAGGAACGCTGCCATCTCCTCCTGCGGTTGGGCCCGGTCATCCTCTTCTGAGGGGCTTCTTCACATGGTCTGGGATCCCTCTTCCTCTTCTGTCCTCTGTCGCCTCTTCTAAACAGCGCTCGTAGAATCCCAACTACGGCGTCCATGATCCTTAACGGGAAATAAAAAGGGATTAATATTAGGACAAACACTTCCTAGTTTCTATGTCCAGTGTAACTACATTAAACCTATAGATCCCAGTGTAGTCCCTATAGACCTGTCATTAGATTATATATATATGTCCCTATAGACCTGTCATTACATTATGTGTATATGTCGCTATAGACCTGTCATTGCATTATGTGTATGTGTCTCTATAGACCTGTCAGTACACTATGTGTATGTGTCCCTATAGACCTGTCATTAGATTATATATATATGTGTCCCTATAGACCTGTCATTACATTATGTGTATATGTCCCTATAGACCTGTCATTAGATTATATATATATGTCCCTATAGACCTGTCATTACATTACGTGTATATGTCGCTATAGACCTGTCATTGCATTATGTGTATGTGTCTCTATAGACCTGTCAGTACACTATGTGTATGTGTCCCTATAGACCTGTCATTAGATTATATATATATGTGTCCCTATAGACCTGTCATTACATTATGTGTATATGTCCCTATAGACCTGTCATTAGATTATATATATATATATATATGTCCCTATAGACCTGTCATTAGATTATATATATATATGTCCCTATAGACCTGTCATTACATTACGTGTATGTGTCCCTATAGACCTGTCAGTACACTATGTGTATGTGTCCCTATAGACCTGTCATTACATTACGTGTATGTGTCCCTATAGACCTGTCATTAGATTATATATATATATGTGTCCCTATAGACCTGTCATTAGATTATATATATATGTGTTCCTATAGACCTGTCATTACATTATGTGTATGTGTCTCTATAGACCTGTCAGTACACTATGTGTATGTGTCCCTATAGACCTGTCATTACATTATGTGTATATGTCCCTATAGACCTGTCATTACATTACGTGTATGTGTCCCTATAGACCTGTCATTAGATTATATATATGTGTCCCTATAGACCTGTCATTAGAGTATATATATATATATATATATGTGCGTGTGTCCCTATAGATCTGTCATTACATTATGTGTATATGTCCCTATAGACCTGTCATTAGATATTATATATATGTCCCTATAGACCTGTCATTACATTACGTGTATGTGTCCCTATAGACCTGTCATTAGATTATATATATATGTGTCCCTATAGACCTGTCATTAGATTATATATATGTGTGTCCCTATAGACCTGTCATTAGATTATATATATATGTGTCCCTATAGACCTGTCATTATATTATGTGTATGTGTCTCTATAGACCTGTCAGTACACTATGTGTATGTGTCCCTATAGACCTGTCATTACATTATGTGTATATGTCCCTATAGACCTGTCATTACATTACGTGTATGTGTCCCTATAGACCTGTCATTAGATTATATATATGTGTCCCTATAGACCTGTCATTAGAGTATATATATATGTGTCCCTATAGACCTGTCATTACATTATGTGTATATATCCCTATAGACCTGTCATTAGAAATTATATATATATGTCCCTATAGACCTGTCATTACATTATGTGTATATGTCCCTATAGACCTGTCATTAGATTATATATATATATATGTCCCTATAGACCTGTCATTAGATTATATATATATATATATATGTCCCTATAGACCTGTCATTACATTATGTGTATGTGTCTCTATAGACCTGTCATTACATTATGTGTATGTGTCTCTATAGACCTGTCATTACATTACGTGTATGTGTCCCTATAGACCTGTCATTACATTACGTGTATGTGTCCCTATAGACCTATCATTAGATTATATATATGTGTGTCCCTATAGACCTGTCATTACATTATGTGTATATGTCCCTATAGACCTGTCATTAGATTATATATATGTCCCTATGGACCTATCATTAGATTATATATATATATATGTGTGTCCCTATAGACCTGTCATTACATTATGTGTATATGTCCCTATAGACCTGTCATTAGATTATATATATGTGTGTCCCTATAGACCTGTCATTACATTATGTGTATATGTCCCTATAGACCTGTCATTAGATTATATATATATATCTGTCCCTATAGACCTGTCATTACATTATGTGTATATGTCCCTATGGACCTGTCATTAGATTATATATATATGTGTCCCTATAGACCTGTCATTACATTATGTGTATATGTCTCTATAGACCTGTCATTAGATTATATATATATATATATATATATATATATATATATATATATATGTCCCTATAGACCTGTCATTACATTATGTGTATATGTCCCTATAGACCTGTTATTAGATATTATATATATATATATATGTCCCTATAGACCTGTCATTACATTATGTGTATATGTCCCTATAGACCTGTCATTAGATTATATATATATATGTCCCTATAGACCTGTCATTACATTATGTGTATGTGTCCCTATAGACCTGTCATTACATTACGTGTATGTGTCCCTATAGACCTGTCATTAGATTATATATATATATGTGTCCCTATAGACCTGTCATTACATTATGTGTATATGTCCCTATAGACCTGTCATTAGATTATATATATATATATATATCTGTCCCTATAGACCTGTCATTACATTATGTGTATATGTCCCTATGGACCTGTCATTAGATTATATATATATGTGTCCCTATAGACCTGTCATTACATTATGTGTATATGTCCCTATAGACCTGTCATTAGATTATATATATATATGTCCCTATAGACCTGTCATTAGATTATATATATATAATGTCCCTATAGACCTGTCATTACATTATGTGTATGTGTTCTGTCCCTCCCTGTATAGTAACTGAGCCCTAGAAGGAACTTTATAGCTTACCTGGAGGTCATATCATCTCTTCTACATAGAAAAGAAGAAATAAAGAAAATGTCAATAAAGATTTATGTAAATATAGTAAAAAAAATGACCACAATGCCATATTTATTCCTTATCATCCCAATATCTCTGTATTCATTTATAGATACAATTCCAAGAGAAGAGAGCAGCGCTGTGTGAGACGTCCGGGCAGCGGAGGGATGCCGGCGTCACAAGCTGCACCCCATGGTCATATATAATCTTATAAAATACGCAGCTCTCCCAAATAGATCAGGTGAAATAGTGGTTTATTCACCCAAAAAGTTACATTTCTTTCCTCTTCCGGGCACTTTTGGCAAATAATGAATCAGCACTGATACAAAATATTTTAAGTTTCAATAAATCTTTTAGGGCGTTTTTTGCTGCATATGTTTTTTGCTTAGCCATTGAATGACAACTAAGCGCTGCCTGTGATTGGTCCCTGCCTTCAGCCAATCAGAGGCAGCACTCAGCCATTCAATGGCTAAGTGCTGCCTCTGATTGGTCATAGTGCTCAGCCAATCAGAGCAGCCCTTTCAGCAGCAGGGAGTTTAAATCCCTTCCTGCTGAAAGCACTTCAGAGCAGTTCAGCAGGACAAGCGCTTGGACGCACCTGAGCCCCGGCAGCGGCGGAGAGGTGAGTTTATATTTTTTTATACATTCTAGGGATGATTTTCAGGGAAGGGCTTATATTTAAAGCCTTTCCCCGAAAAACCACTGCAGGGGTTGACGGCAGCCCATTGCTTTCAATAGGGCTGCAGAAGCACCCACCCCATTGAAAGCAATGGGAGAACATCGTGCTCCTGTGCCACAATGTGCCACAATGCTGTGGCAGTGTTCAGTGATGAGGGGACTTCCCGCGAAGATGAAGAAATCCTTGGCCATAGCTGTCACAGCTGTGCCAAAGGATTGCGATCTTCACTGTATGCTCTCAATGGGGTCGGCGCTGTTGCCGCTGGCCCCATTGACCACAAGGTGAAAACCCTGAATGTGGCAGCATGCAGAGGTCTCACATCCAAGGAATCCTCTGCTGCAGCTGTCGCAGCCACTGCAGGGGATAGCGGGCATCTTACTTTATGTGCAAATTTTAAACATAGCCAAGTGTGTTTTTTTCAGCGTGGCGCCCGCTTCGGTCACATGAATTTCTGTGCGCATGAGCTTTGTGCAAAAAAATGCACAGCAAACAAACGCCCGTCTGACGCAGCCCTTAAAGGGGTTTTACAAGTTCAAACTTTTATGCAAAACAGAGTCCCCTTATGAAAAACATAGTCAAAAGCTCATACTCCTGTCTCCCCACTCCTTGCAAGTCTTCTGCCAGCCGCTCCGAGTCTCCTCACTCACATAATGTTTACAGGCTGCAGCGATATCCCAAAAACCCGCTGCTGCAGCCAATGACAAAGCTCAGCCTGTACATATTATGTCAGCAAGCAGACTTGGAGCCACCGGTGGGGACTTGCTGGGAGTCAGCGAGAAGTGAATGTGAACTGTTTATTATAGTTTTCACACTTGGGACCTCTTTTCAAATGAAAGTTGAACAATCCCTTTAATCATTTAGTTAACCTCTTAGTGACCACCCCATAGACGTTTTAGACGTGACGGCTCCATGCTGTTGGTTACCAGAGGTAGCCAACAACCTGGAGCTGTCATAGGGGGCATAAGACATAAGATTAGGACCACAATGGGTATGTTTCTGAGCACAGGACAAATAGGGGTATCCATGGGGTGTCAATCGTCATTTTTATGTGCACTTTAGAAAAAAACCTGTCTTTAAAATGACATATTTGCAAAAACCTTAAGTACAATAAGTGGCAAAAAACAATGTCAGAATTACTCAGATGAGCAAAATCTTTACGGAGTTATTTTATGTTAAAGTTGCACATGTCATTAAGGCGCAAGCAGGCTTGGTCACTAAGGGGTTAACCCTTTCCAATCCATTTATTTTTTCCCACCCATTCTCCCCAGCTCCAAATAAATTGGAGCTGGCGAGAATGGGTGAGAAAAAATACATTTTCCCTGCACCCTCCTGATCTGACAGAGTTCAGGAGGGTGCAGGGAGGGACCTGCTTACCTGTCCGGCGTCTTCCGCATTCTCCCTTCTGTCTCCCGACTCGGCGATCATGCGACCGCTGGGGTCAGGTGGCACCTAGCGGTCACATGATCACCGGGCCGGGAGACAGAAGGAGAATGCGGAAGACGCCGGACAGGTAAGCAGGCCCCCCCACGGTGCAGGCGCCCGGCTCGGCGTTCATGTGACCGCCGGGGGTCAGGTAACACCGGCGGTCACATGATCGCTGGCCGGAATCTGTATGCATTACATAGCGCTAATTGAGCGCTATGTAATGTGTAAAGGAGAAGACAGAAAGGGTTAAAAACCCTTTCTGGCTTCTCCTCGGGGGTCCTCGATGAGGATCAGTGCAGGAGTGTATCTGCACCCGATGTGTCTGACGATCGGGTGCAGATGCACTCCTGCACTGCAGTGTCGGGCCTGCCCCGACATCGGAGCTGTGAAGGAAAATGATGATGTCGGGGCAGGCCCGACATTGGATTGGAAAGGGTTAACATTAACCCCTTAAGGACATGGCCTATTTTGGCGTTGAGGACCAAACGATTTTCGGTATTTTTTAATCTCCATTTTACAAAAGCCATAACTTTTTTATTTTTCCGTCGACGCGGCCGTATGAGGGCTTGTTTTTTGCGTGGTGAACTGGAGTTTTTATTGGTACATAGACTACATTGTAAAACTTTTATTATTTTTTTATGATCGTAGTGAGAGAAAACGCATCAATTCTGCCATAGATTTATTATTTTTTTTAAAGCGTTAATTATGCAGCATAAATGACAGACTACACTTTTTTCTGCGGGTCGGTACGGTTACAACGATACCAAAATTCTTATATTTTTTTTAGGTTTTTCCATTTTTCCACAATAAAACCCCTTTTTTTTGGAAATTATTATTTTTTTCTAAACTCACTACATTCAAAGTGCTATAACTTTTTTATTTTTCCATGGACGGAGCTCTGTGAGGCTTATTTTTTGTGAGACGGGCTGTAGTTTTTATTGTTACCATTTTGGGGTACACACGGTTTTTTAAATCACTTTTATTGCGTTTTTTGGGAGGCAAAATGCTAAAAATTAGCATTTTGCCTCAGTTTTTTAGCCTTTTTTTTAAGCGCTTTTTTGCCGTGCAGGATAATAAGCCTGTTCAATGTATTGTTTAACGTCATTACGGACGTGTAAATACCAAATATGTGGAATTTTTAATTTTTTTTTTATGCTAATATGAGAAAAAGCATAAAAAAGGGGTTTTTAAACATTTTTTTTACATTTTTATTACACCAACTATGTCCCTCTGAGGGACTTTTACTGCAGCACTGCAGATCGCTACGATAAGGCATGGCAGGACTTCTCTCCTGCCATGCCTTATCGCTTACTATAGCGATCACAGGCTATGGCAATACAGGACGCCGGTATTTGGTGTCCTGTTGCTATAGCAACCAGCCGGGCTCTCGCAATGTTATCGCGAGAGCCGACTGGAGTCACAGAGGGAGCGCACTCCCTCTGTGAACCCTTTTCCTGCCGTGGGATGCCGACTACTATTGACAGCCGGCTCCCGCTGTGGGATAGCGCGAGATCTGCTATGATCTCGCGCTATCCCTATGACGTAAGGGTACGTCATTTTGCGGGAAGTACCCCGCTCCAAGGACGTAGCCTTATGTCATGGGGCGGGAAGGGGCTAATCCAAGTAAAGCCATATAAATATTTCATCATAGTAGTAAAGTACAAAGGATCTATAATATAAATGAATTCTAGTACAAACATAGTAGTCTGGTCTGTAAGGCGGATGAAGCGAACAGTAAGGAATAAACCACAACTAATTGTAGAGAAAAATATTGATTTATTTTATAATCATCTTTTACATAAAGGATAGAAACAAACAGCCCCTAATTGGGGGAATAACTGCCAAATGACTGTCCATCCATATATCTATACACTTACACAGTACAGTATATATGTTTTGGGTGGTGGCTAAGCATATGTCTTGGGCTTGTAGCCCCAAGAGCTTTTTACACCATAACAACACCCCTGGCTGTTAGTGCTAAATCCTCGGGTCACTTAAAAGGGGTTATCTCCCCAAAATTATTTATCACCTATCCATAGGACACGTGATAAATGGATGATTGCTGGGGGTTCAACCACTGAGACCCCCAGGGTTTGTGAGAACGGCACACCCCAAGCCCCCCTAAGTGAATGGAGAGCGAGGCAGATAGCTGAGTATATCTCCACTGCTTCCATAGACAGTAAGTTAAGTGATTGCTCTATTTGCTTAGTGGGTCTCGGGGTATGCTATAATCATGATCCTTGGGGGTAGTAATAGCTAAAGTGAATGGCGACTTAGCAAGGACAGGCACATACATGTTAAATGAAATGCACATATATTGAGTATACTACAAAAAAGTCATCATAGATACATATACTAAATGAGAAAAAGTGCAAATATATATAATAATACAAATGAACCATACAATATAAAATACATTCCATAGAGAAGCATGATAAATACATCCTCATGTCCATATTCATTCCTAATCATTCATTATTAGAGATGAGCGAGCATACTCGTCCGAGCTTGATGCTCGTTCGAGTATTAGGGTGCTCGAGATGCTCGTTACTCGAGACGAGCACCACGCGGTACTCGTCTCGATTAAACGAGCACTGACCATTGAATTCAATGGAGCCGGCAATGCAGCCGGCTCCATTGAAAGCAATGGCCTGCCGGCCAGCGCGGGATGAATTGTCGGGAAGGGCTTAAATATATAAGCCCTCCCCTGCAATTCATCCAGAAATGTGTAAAAAAAAATATATATACTCACCTTGTCCCGGCAGAACGATGTTAGCCCATTGAATTCAATGGAGCCGGCAATACAGCCGGCTCCATTAAAAGCAATGGGCTGCCGGCGATCGCGGGATGAATTTCGGGAAGGGGTTAAATATATAAGCCCTTCCCTGCAATTCATCCAGAAATGTGTAAAAAAAATATATATATATATACTCACCTGGTCCCGGCAGACGGAGTTCAGCGCGGCCAGCGGCAGTCCCCCTGAACTGCTCTTAACAGCTGTGAGTAGTATTCAGCAGCCCGGGATTTAAAATCCCCGCCTGCTGAATGAGCTGCCTCTAATTGGTCACAGCCTGACCAATCAGAGGCAGATTCCACTCACACACCCATTCATAAATTCATGAATGGGTGTGTGAGTGGAATCTGCCTCTGATTGGTCAGGCTGTGACCAATTAGAGGCAGCTCATTCAGCAGGCGGGGATTTTAAATCCTGGGCTGCTGAATACTACTCACAGCTGTTCAGAGCAGTTCAGGAGGACTGCCGCTGGCCGCGCTGAACTCCGTCTGCCGGGACCAGGTGAGTATATATATATTTTTTACACATTTCTGGATGAATTGCAGGGAAGGGCTTATATATTTAACCCCTTCCCGACAATTCATCCTGCAATCACCGGCAGCCCATTGCTTTCAATGGAGCCAGCTGTATTGCCGGCTCCATTGAATTCAATGGGCTAACATCGTTCTGCCGGGACAAGGTGGGTATATATTTTTTTTCATTTTTACACATTTCTGGATGAATTGCAGGGAAGGGCTTATATATTTAAGCCCTTCCCAACAATTCATCCCGCGCTCGCCGGCAGCCCATTGCTTTCAATGGAGCCAGCTGTATTGCCGGCTCCATTGAATTCAATGGGCTAACATCGTTCTTCTCTGCCACAGCTGTTACAGCTGTGGCAGAGGAGAACGATCTTTATGCTGACAGTGGGGGGGGGGGTCTCACTCTTGCCACTATTGTGGCTTAATAGTCGGACCAGGGAACTTGAGATGCAGCCCAACATGTAGCCCCTCGCCTGCCCTATCCGCTTCTGTGTCGTTCCCATCACTTTCTTGAATTTCCCAGGTTTTCACAAATGAAAACCTTAGCGAGCATCGGCGAAATACAAAAATGCTCGGGTCGCCCATTGACTTCAATGGGGTTCGTTACTCGAAACGAACTCTCGAGCATCACTGAAAGTTCGACTCGAGTAACGAGCACCCGAGCATTTTGGTGCTCGCTCATCTCTATTCATTATATCTTCACATATATTCACTAACCCAAATCTCTTCATATTGTCCCCAAAACTATTCAGACTTATTAATAATCCAAATTCTTTTACATTCTGATTAAACCCACAAACATCATTTCCTAATAATCTACATTGACCAATTATCACTAGATGGGATAACATGAACAAGCATTTCCATGTATGAGGTTTGGCTCTTACCCCTCCTCACGAACGGCAGGCGGTGAATTCCCCATCACGGTGATGACGTAGGTGACGTAGATCTGGGTCTCAGTTCAAGAAGACAGTTCCTAAAGTCGCTGAGAGCAATAGGGAGCCAATCTGAACTCTAGCAGAGCGATCGCTGACTGGCACCAACTGCCGTTTTCCTGCTCGGCTTGAAACCAAATGCTGCGATTCTATTGGCTGCTGCTGGTGGCACCTGCCACAGTGGTTCCCACAGCAGTAGGTGTAAAGGGAAGCCGCCGCTCATCATCTCACCCTCCAGGCTGGGATATTATGGGATATAGTTGGATGGTGTAATAACACTTTGGTTTCTGTCATCCTTTGTCTATGTAGGGGCCTTTCTGGAAGCCGCCATGTTGTTCTCTTGGGGGAGACACAATCTTTAATACTGAACATTCTTGACCTTGGATATAAAACAATCTAATTTATATATTTTATCTTTAGTGCGTTTTTCCTGCGGCTCCCAGATGTTATAGTGGATAAAGAAAGGCAACTTTTTAAACTCTGTATTTCCCATTATTCTGGTTATTTTGGCTATTTTCTTAGTTTTGTTGCAGGTTTTACCTTCTGATTTAAATATAGCGGGTCTGAAGGACTGACAATGGGACCTAAGAGCTTTAACCCCTTCAGGCGTGGCCTATTTTGGCCAAAAGAACACAATAATTTTTTTTGGATCATCATATCCACTTTTCAAAAGCCATCATTTTTACATTTTTCCACAACAGGGCTTGTTTTTTGCATGGCAAACTTTAGGTTTTATTGGTACCATTTCTGGGAATATATAATGTATTTTGAGAGTTTTATACAGTTTTTTGGAGGGCAGGGTGAGAAAACATAAATTCTGACATTGTCTTTTTTTATAGCATTAATCATGCAGCATAAAAGATCTTTTTTTTTTTGCAGGCTGGTACAATTATAACGATACCAAAATAATTACTTTTTTCTTAGGTTTTTCTACTCTTGCTCAATAAAAATCCTTTTCGGGATTTTTTTTTTTTACATCGTTGCATTCAAAGTCCCCTAACTTTATTTTTTAATGGATATAGCTCCATTAGAGCTGCTTTTTTTGTGTGAAGAGCTGTGGTTTTTAGCATTTTGGGGTACATACTGTTTTTTGATCACTTTTAGGGCTTTTTATGTCCCTGTAGGGAACTTGAACCATAAAAGCTCTTATCTCTATGAGAATGCATTGCAGTAGCACTGCTTGTATAAGGTTACTTGTACATGCTATGGGTCTCTGCCATAAGGATATGGTGATTTACGCTGATTTCCAGCTGCCACCTGCACAAGTCCATGTGCCGCCTGGCATCGATGGCAATCACCGGAAGTCCACATGCTTTTATGCAACATGTATGGGCACCCTCTAGAGATGAGCGAGCACACTTGTCCGAGCTTGATGCTTGTTCAAGTATTAGGCTACTCGAGACGAGCAACACGCGCTACGCGACTCACTTTCATTTCCCTTCCCCGCATGTTTAGCGCCATTTTTTAGCCAACAGACATGCAGGGAAGGCATTACCACTTCTGCTGTGATGTGCCAGCCCTCTGCACGTCTACAGCAGTGAGTGGTTGGCGGGATCAGGGGACCGCGAGTGCTTAAGCTGGTGCCGCCCGCGGTTTGCGTCAGACGCATGCTGGCAGAGGTTAGGGACAGAGTTGCTGCTGATATAGGAAAAGTGTTAGAGTAGGGATCCTCTCTTCAAGAACCCCAACGGTCCTTCTTAGAGCTATTCCTCATTGTGTGCATTACTGTTGTGGATGACTGGGAGCATTAGTGCACCAAGTTTTTTTTTTAAGCATCTAGACCTGTGCAGAGCATTTTAGCTATACTGTTCTGTGTGTGCAGTGCATTAGGCAAAGTTCTCATCGCTAAACACTACGCTAATATTTCCTTGGCCCCTGCGGAGCATTTCAGCTGGACCGTTCTGTGTGTGCAGTGCATCCGGCAGAGTTCTCATTGCTAAACACTACGGTAATTTTCCCTGGGCCCCTGCAGAGCATTTTACAGCTACTGTTCTGTGTGTGCAGTGCACTCGGCAGAGTTTTCATCACTAAACACTACACTAATATTTCCTGGGCCCCTGCAGAGCATTTCAGCTAGAGCGTTCTGTGTGTGCAGTGCAAAAGGCAGAGTGCTCATCGCTAAACACTACTCGAATATTCCCTGGGCCGCTGCAAAGCATTTTACAGCTACCGTTCCCTGTGTGCAGCGCATTTGGTAGAGTTCTCATCGCTAAACACTACGCTAAAATTTGCTGGGCCCCTGCAGAGCATTTTACAGCTACCGTTCCCTGTGCGCAGTGCATTCGGCAAGGTTCTCATCTCTAAACACTACGCTAATATTCCCTGGGCCCCTGTGCAGAGCATTTCACAGATCTCATTCTCTGTATTTCTGTATTAGGTGAAGTGGCCACAGTTATTAGCACTATCCACTGGCTTTGTGGTTTTCTGCGCCCATGCAGAGCGTCTCACAGTACCCCTTCCTTGGGTGCCGTGAAGTAGCTGCAGTTATCAGCACTATCCACTGGCTGTATAGTTTTCTGCCCCTGTGCAGAGTATCTCACAATATCATTTCCTTGGGGGGGTTGCGGTAGCTGCAGTTATAAACACTATCCTCTGGCTTTATAGTTTTCTGCCCCGTTTCAGAGCATCTTACAATACCCTTTCCTTGGGTGCAGTGAAGTAGCCGCAGTTATCAGCACTATTCACTGGCTTTGTAGTTTTCTGCCCCCGTGCAGAGCGTCTCACAATACCCTTTCCTTGGGTGTGGTGAAGTAGCCGCAGTTATCAGCACTATCCACTGGCTTTGTAGTTTTCTGCCCCCGTGCAGAGCGTCTCACAATACCCTTTCCTTGGGTGTAGTGAAGTAGCCGCAGTTATCAGCACTATCCACTGGCTTTGTAGTTTTCTGCCCCCGTGCAGAGCGTCTCACAATACCCTTTCCTTGGGTGTGGTGAAGTAGCCGCAGTTATCAGCACTATCCACTGGCTTTGTAGTTTTCTGCCCCCGTGCAGAGCGTCTCACAATACCCTTTCCTTGGGTGTGGTGAAGTAGCCGCAGTTATCAGCACTATCCACTGGCTTTCTAGTTTTCTGTCCCTGTGCAGAGCGTCTCACATTACCCTTTCCTTGGGGAGGGGGGGGGGGGGTGAGGTAGCTGCAGTTACCAGCACTATCCACTGGCTTTCTAGTTTTCTCCCACTCCATACAGCCTCTCTTATCTACAAGTCTCTGTGAGCGGTAAATGACCCCTAGGTATCAGCGCAAGACAGCGGTTTAAATTTTTCCGGTCACAGTATAGAGGCTCTGCTATCTACAAGTCTCTGTGTGCGGTGAATTAGCCACAGTTCTCAGCACTATACAGTGGGGTAATTTATTTGGGCTCTGCTCTATTCTTAATCCCACATGATGAGCAGTAGGTGTAAGGGTCGAGGATGTGGGCGTGGACACGGGCATCCAAGTGAAGGTGTGGGCACAGGCTGAGGTCCTGGGTGGGGTGAATCACAGCCGGCTGCTAAGGGGTTAGGAGAGCGCCAAGTCCCTATGCTCCCCAGCTTCATATCACTATTTGCGGGTTCGCATGGTAGACCTTTATTACAAGCAGAGCAGTGCGAGCAGGTCCTGTCATGCATGGCAGATAACGCGTCCAGCAATGAATTGACACCCCAGTCTTCTACGCAGTCCACTACTCCCGGCCTAGGGACAGCACCTCTGAATCCTCTGGCTGCTCCTCCTTCCTCACAGCTTTGTCACTCCAGGAAAATGACAGATTCTGAGCAGGCAGACTCCCAGGAACTGTTCTGGGGTCCCTGCCCTGAGTGAGAAAAAACAGTTCCTCTCTCACAGGAGGAGTTTGTCGTAACCGAGGCCCAACATTTGGAAAGTTTCAAGAGTCCGGGTGATGAGGCTGGGGACTTGCGGCAACTGTCTCAAGCTTTTTGCTGATGAGGATGATGAGACACGGTTGTCTGTGAGGTAGTATTAAGTATTAGTTGGAAGAGGCAGTGGGGTGGCCAGGGGGAGAGGCAGGGCCAGAGCAAAGAATCCTCCAACTGTTTCCCACAGCACCCCCTCGTGGCAAGCCTCCGTGCAGAGGGCTAGGTGTTCAAAGGTGTGGATGTTTTTTAGTGATAGCACGGACGACCGACGAACAGTGGGGTGCAACCTGTGCAGCACCAAGATCACCTGGGGAGCCACCACTAGCAGCCTCACCACCACCAGCATGCGCAGGCATATGATGGCCAAGCACCCTACAAGGTGGGACAAAGGCCATTCATCGCCTCCGGGTCACATCCCCCCAGCCTCTTCCCCTGTGCCACAACCTGGCACACAGATCCAATCCCCCTCCCAGGACGCAGGCACGAGCGCCTCCCAGCCTGCACCCACACCCTCACCTCCACAGTCCTCCACTCCATCCAGCAATGTCTCTCAGCGCAGCGTTCAGCTGTCGCTAACACAAGCATTGGAGCGAAAGCGGAAATATGCCGCCACCCATCCGCATGCACAAGCTTTAAACGTGCACATTGCACAATTAATCAGTCTGGAGATGCTGCTGTACAGGCTTGTGGAAACGGAGGCTTTCAAAAGCATGAAGGCAGTGGCGGTCCCGCCACTATTTTTTCCAGTGTGCCGTCCCCGCCCTACACCAGCACATCTCCTGCAACATAAACCGTGCCCTCACCAACGCAGTTACTGCGAAGGTCTACTTTATGATGGACACGTGGACAATACTGGCGGGCAGGGACACTATATCTTCCTGACGGCACATTGGGTGAACTTGGTGGAGGCTGGGACCGAGTCAGAGGCTGGGACCGCTTACGTGCTACCCACGTATGACAGTATGTCGCTTGATAGCCAGACCACCCTCTCGACAATATCTCAGCGCATTTTGAAGGAGGAGGGGGAAGAGAATACTAGCCACACTGCAGAGGGTACCCATGCTGCTTCCCTCTCATCAGTTCACCATGTATGGTATGAATAGGATGAGGAGGAAGAGCATCCTTCTAGTGAGGACAGCGATGTGTTGCGTACTGGTACTCTGGCACACATAGCTGACTTTATGTTAGGCTGCCTTTCCTGTGTACCGCGGGTTAGACGCATTCTGGCCAACACAGATTACTGGGTGTACACCCTTCTCGACCCGCGGTATAAGGAGAATCTTTTCACTCTCATTCCCGAAGAGGAAAGGGGTACGAGAGTGATGCAATACCACAGGTCACTGGTGGAAAAAGTGATGCTGAAGTTCCCATCTGACAGCGATAGCGGTAGAAGATGCAGTTCAGAGGGCCAACTAGCAGGGGAGGTACGGGGATTGGGCAGTATGTTCAGGGCAGGCAGGGGAACACTCTTCAAGGCCTTTGCCAGTTTTATGGCTCCCCAGCAAGACTGTGTCACCACTCCTCAGTCAAGACTGAGTCGGAGGGAGCACTGTAAAAAGATGGTGAGGGAGTACATAGCCGACCGTACCACCGTCCTCCGTGATGCCTCTGCTCCATACAACTATTGGGTGTCAAAGCTGGACACGAACTTGCACTGTACGCCCTTGAGGTGCTGGCCTGCCCTGTTGCTAGCGTCTTGTCAGAGAGGGTGTTTAGTGCAGCTGGGGGAATCATCACAGATAAGCGTACCCGCCTGTCAACTGCCAGTGCCGACATGCTTACACTCATAAAGATGAACAAAGGCTGGATTTCTCTAGACTTCTTTTCTCCACCGACGGAGAGCAGCGGAACCTAATGATTCTTTTCGCTGCAACCGGAGAAAAAAGCATTCTCTATCACCGGAAAAAAAGGGGGAATTAGCTTTGTCAATCACTCTCGGATATTATTACTCCTCCTCCTCCTCTTCCTAAAATAGTATGTCATCACGCTGAACTGCCAATTTTTCTGTGGCCCAAAAGGCTCTGCTTATAATTTTTTTTCAAAGTTTCAAAAGTATTGATACTTTAGCAGAAAACATTTTTTTTCACAGGGCTGCCTCCAGGCTCTGTTACAAATTAAGTAACAGCGAGCTGTATCTTTAAAAAATGTTTATGGCTTTCACCTGCCCTCGCGGTTAAGCAATTTTTCAGGGGTACACTTGTACTCTTGGTACACCAATTTTTCTGGCCCTCGCCTATACAGTTATCTAACTAATTTTTCCAGGTTTCGCCTACACTCATGGTACACCAATGTTTCGGGGGTTCGCCAATACTCTTGCTACAGAAATGTTACAGGGGTCTGCCTATACTTCTGCTACAGAAATGTTACTGGGGTCTGCCTATACCTTTGCTACAGAAATGTTACTGGGGTCTGCCTATACTTTTACTACAGAAATGTTACTGGGGTCTGCCTATAGTTTTGCAGCAGAAATGTTACTGGGGTCTGCCTATTCCTTTGCTACAGGAATTTTACTGGGGTCTGCCTATACTTTTACTACAGAAATGTTACTGGGGTCCATCCATAGGCGTACATATAGGGGGTGCTGGGGTCGCGACCCGGCCCCTGAGCCCCCGGGGGCCCTCTTTGACACGGACTGACCGCAGTTACTTTCACTAACGTCTCTGCGCTGGCCGGCAGCTTCTCCTGCACGCCGGCGCTTCCTCCCGGACCTCCGCTCAGACTCCTCCCCTCTGCAGGAGAAGCTGCCGGGCCGCGCGCATATGTTTCTTTTCAGCCCCACATCTGTAGCCTTGAGTACTTCCAGCAACCTCATTGGTTGTTGGGGACACACCTTCCTTTCAGATGTGCCCAAGGATACAGTTACACAGAGCTGTGCACGAGAAGCAGGTGCTGACAGGAATACCGTTACACAGATCTGCGGTGTATTCACTGCTTCTCGTGCTTCCACAGCTCTGTGAATACACCGCAGATCTGTGTAACTGTATTCCTGTCAGCACCTGCTTCTCGTGCACAGCTCTGTGTAAATGTATCCTCGGGCACATCTGAAAGGAAGGTGTGTCCCCAACAACCAATGAGGTTGCTGGAATTGCTCAAGTCTACTGAAGTGGGGCTGAAACTGCGGTCAGTGTGCGGGACCCTGTGTGATGGGGTGGGGAGTGGGGGAGAACGAGGGGGACCCTGTGTGATGGGGGTGGGGAGCACGAGGGGGACCCTGTGTGATAGGACGGAGCACGAGGGGGACCCTGTGTGATGGGGGGTGAACGAAGGGGACCCTGTGTGATGGGGCGGGGGAGAACGAGGGGGACCCTAAGTTATGGGAGGGGGAGAGAACGACGGGCACCCTGTGTGATGGGGGGAGAACGAGGGGGGCCCTGTGTGCTGGGGGGAGAACGAGGGTGATCCTGTGTGATGGGGGGGGGGAACGAGGGGGATCCTGTGTAATGGGGGGAAAACGAGGGGGATACTGTGTGATGGGGGGGAGAGAACGAGAGGGATCCTGTGTGATGGGGGGGGGAGAATGAGGGGGATTTTGTGTGATGGGGAGTGGGGTGTGGGGAACGAGAGGCGTTCTGTGTGATGGGGAGTGTGTGGAGGGAAAACAAGGGGCGTTCCGTGTAATGGGGAGTGGGGGGGGGGGTATAAGAGGCATTACATGTGATGGGGAGTGGGGGGGGGGCGACGACGACAAGGGGTGTTCCATGTGATGGGGAGTGTTTAGAGTGTCAATGCATATGGAAACAATGTATTGCGCATGGGTGGTTTATCACATGCAGCCCCTACAAGTGTACAGGGCTCACGTTGCATGGTACACAAAGAAAGAGAGCATGCTGGGATTTATTTCTCTTGCATATCTACACGCAGTCCATTGACTTTCATTGACTCAGTTCACTGCGCACCACGTGTGCGCAACGCACGCATAATAGGTGGTGAAAACCTGGCCGTGGACATGAGCCCTAACATGTTATATAAAGTTAGCTTATGTTGTCTCTATTGTATGTATTGTTATTATGCTGTCTCCAATGTATATGTGTGTGTGTGTATATATATATATATATATATATATATATATATATATATATATAAATTTTCTTTCCTGAGGAAGCAAAGCATGCCTTGAGGCTTGTGTTCTGGATGTTTTAAAACTCTGCTAAAACCCCTCATTACTAATGATCTATTGATAGGTCATTTAAAAAATAGTAATGTAGCTAAAAGTGATGTAGAAGTAGTAGCCGTGAAAAGGAGTGGGGGTTGGAGGGGTCTGTAGGGGGGCCCCAAGCTAAACTTTTGCACCCGGGCCCATGAGCCTCTAGCTACGCCCCTGGGTCCGCCTATACTTTTGCAGCAGAAATGTTACTGGGGTCTGCCTATACCTTTTGCTACAGGAATTTTACTGGGGTCTGCCTATACCTTTGCTACAGAAATGTTGAAGGGGTCCGCCTATACTCTTGCTACAGATATGTTACTGGGGTCCGCCTATACTTTTACTAAAAAAATGTTACTGGGGTCTGCCTATACCTTTGCTACAGAAATGTTGAAGGGGTCTGCCTATACTTCTGCTACAGAAATGTTACAGGGGTCTGCCTATACATTTGCTACAGAAATGTTACTGGGGTCTGCCTATACTTCTGCTACAGAAATGTTACTGGGTCTACCTATACTGTGGGTGCACAAAGACTTCCCATTGCAGTGTTTTACCTCTCTGGCACAAATACACTGACTGACTAGGGAAGAAATGTGGGCCGAGGCCAAGGTCCTTGGCGGGGTGTAACTTTCCCATGTTTGGGCAATCTGATTTCTTCCTGTGTAATACCATCTTTGTGCACTGACAGCATTGGCGAGCCCAAGGAACTCAAAGACTTCCCCTTGCGGTGTTGAGCTATCTGACACCTACACAGAATGAATTGTGTGGGGACACATGGATTTCCCATTGCTATGTAACTCAGGGCACCTTGGGTCACACAAGGTGGAGGCTGGGACCGAGCCTGACACTGGGCTCGCTCACATACTTCCCACACAGACTATTGCAGATCCTGGTCATGGTTTCTTGACACTGGTTTGGGCCAAACAAAAGTAGCGTTACTGCATTAATGAGACGTTCACTGCTGTACTAGCATCGGAGTCCGCTTTATGCCCACGATTGCTGAGGGTGTGGGCAGAGGCCGAGGTCCTCGGTGGAGTGAAAATCTGCCAGGTTTGGGCACTGTAATTGCTTCATGTTTAATACTTTCCTTGGGTTTCTTTGGCTCGCCTATGCTGTGGGTGCAAAAAGACTTCCCATAGCGGTGTTTTACCTGTCTGGCACAAATACACTGACTGACTTGGGTAGGGTGCAGAGTGGAGATGGCTTTCCCATTGCGTTGTTCAGCTATCTGACACCTACACAAAATGAATTGTGTGGGGACACATGGATTTCCCATTGCTATGTAACTCAGGGCACCTTGGGTCACACAAGGTGGAGGCTGGGACTGAGCCTGACCCAGGGCCCGCTCACATACTTCCGACACAGACTATTGCGGATCCTGGTCATGGTTTCTTGGCCTTGTAATGCCACCTCCTCCTCCTGCTTGGGGTCAGGGGATCAGCACTGGGCAACATGTATTTTCTCTTGTGTTACCACAGTTATCTGAGAAACTGGTTTGGGCCAAACAAAAGGAGCGTTACTGCATTAATGAGACGTTCACTGCTGTACTAGCATCAGAGTCTGCTTTATGCCCACGATTGCTGAAGGTGTGGGCAGAGGCCTATGTCCTTGGGGAAATGCAACTGCGCCAGGTTTGGCCCATGGAACTCCTTCCTGGTACATCCAGTGTTTGGAGCGATGAAAGCAACCGAAACTGATTTAATGAAACCTTCACAGCTGTACTAGCATCGGAGTCCACTTTATGCCCACGATTACTAAGGGAGTGTGCAGAGGCTGAGGTCCTGGGCGGAGTGAAAGTCTGCCATGTTTGGGCACTGTAATTGCTTCATGTTTAATACTTTTCTTGGGTTTCATGGGCTTACCTATGCTGTGGGTGCACAAAGATTTCCCATTGCGGTGTTTTAGCTATCTGGCACAAATACACTGAATGACTTGGGTAAGGCACAGACGGCTTTCCTAGCGCGTCGTTCAGCTATCTGACACCTATACAGAATGAATTGTGTGGGGACACATGGATTTCCCATTGCTATGTAACTCACGGCACCTTGGATCACACAAGATGGAGGCTGGTACGTCAATCTATCATCAATTCTCAACAGCATTGTGGGCTATCGCCCGCACTCTGCCAACCCTCTGCACTGTGTGCCTCTGATTCCTCCTCATCCAGTACGCACTTACAAATAGACATGAGGGTGGTGTGGTTATGAAATGAGCGTGTGGCATGAGGGTAGCTGAATGCTGCGCAGGGAAACTTTTGTGTGCACTGTGGACACAGGGTCGTGCGGGGGGTTGGACAGCAATGCCAGCATGTAACCCAGGAGAAGAGGCAGCGGGGTCACCCGCAGGCAGTGATTGTCCTTGGTTGCAGGTAGTGTGGTGCTTGGCTAAGATGTGCCAGCATGTGTGCCTTGCTAACGAGGGTTTGTCTGAAGCAAATTGTTAGGGGGGTGACCACCAGACTCTTGCCCCCATTTTGGCTTAATAGTGGGACCTGGGAGCCTCAGATGCAGCCATGCATACTGCCCCTGGCCCTTCCCTATCCGTTTCTGTGGTGTTTCCATTACTTTCTGATGTTTTCTGGTGTTTGAGAAGTCATCAGCTATGCGGAGCATCGGCCCCATACAAAATGCTCGAGTCGCCCATTGACTTCAATGGGGTTCGTTATTCTCTCGAGCATCACCGAAAGTTCGACTCGAGTAACGAGCACCCAAGCATTTTGGTGCTCGCTCATCTCTAATGGCAATATATACATATACCCTCACAACATAATCAATGCTTGTGCCAAATTTCAAGTTTCTATGACATCTGAAAGTGAGAGAATTTGATTACGTATGTAAAATTTGGGCGCTAATTCTTTTGCACTTAGGAAATTTAATGGGTCCCAATTCGATTATTCAATTCTAAGCGCAAAAGAATCAGCGTCCAAATTTTAGGTACGTAATCTAATTCACTTCCAGATGTCATAGAAACTTGAAATTTTGCACGATCTTTGATGGTCATAAATAGGAAATTTAATGGGTCCCAACTCGATTATTCAATTCTACTTATGACAATCAATGCTCGTGGCAAATTTCAAGTTTTTATGACATCGGGAGGTGAGAGAATTAGATTACGTACATAACATTTGGACGCTAATTCTTTTGTGCTTAGAATTGAATAATACATAGAGCTATAGAGGGACTGTGTCTAGTGTAGCCAGCTGAGTATCACTACTGATTGAGATGCCATCGAGTAAGCATAGTACATCCATCGTATACAAAAGACCGAAGTGATAGAACAAATGGTCTTTTGTCAGTATATATGCTCATGTTTTGGGTGAGATTTCCACTTCCCGATATGATGGGTCTACCTCGGAGGGGATTCGTCCCTTTATGCACCTTTGGAAGGGCATAGAAAGTTGCCACAGTTGGATACATAAATTCGTATTCTTTCTTAACGATGCATCGCAATTCAAGGGCTCTGCAGTAGACTGCTTAGATCTGACAGAAAGGGGATGGTAGGATCCCATGGTAGTATACTGTATGTGGATGTGTCACTGAGTAAATTGCATCACATCTTCACATATTGTTCTCTGTTCACAATGACGACCTTCCCGCCTTTATCGGCAAGTTTAATGACCATCAGCATATTTGACTCCAGTTGTTTCAAGGATTTACTTTCATTCTGAGATAGATTCGGATAAATCTTTCGAGAGTTTTCTATTGATTTCAGGTCGCTGATTACCAATCGTTCAAAGATGTCAAGTTCCGGGCAGGGACATGAGGGGGAATTACATGTATTAGCTCAGGAAATGGACCTGACCCCACTGGTCTGAAATTTTCATCTTCCAATACCAGGAAAGCATCCAAGCCTGGTATGTCTGTTACGTCTAACCCCAACTCTTGGGCGCGAAATATTTATGTTAACGTAGTTTGCGAGTGAAGAGGAAGATGTCCTTCGCCCACACGAACGGATCAAACTTGGTCGTGGGGACGAAGGACAGCCCCCTCTCCAAAACTCGCATTTCACCCTCCGTGCCCATCTCTGTATCATGCGGTCCCAGAAATATTTTGGTGTCCCCGATGTATTTTTAGGGAACCCCTCGTCATTGTGGTGTCTGGTGTTCTCACAAAATTTAGGATCATTTAGGAGCACGCACACCCGCAAATTGGGTGCCAATGGTTCGTTTCTATTAAGTTTACACACGACAGGATCTACAAAATCCAGTTATTTTTGAAATTTTGTGAGATGTCTAGAATGATATCTGGCTGATTGGTCAACTAGCTCCTGATGAACTGTTCATAACATGAACAGGGAACCTCCACTGTAACACAACTGGGTATATCGTGGTCCAGCAAAATAGTTCATCTGCTAAATTCTGGGTGACGATTGTGAACTACAAAATACGGGGTGATCAAAGTCAATACATTGCCCCAAGGCATAAATCTAGAAACGCACCGTCATCTAGCTCTTGTATACTCTACATGACATTACCATCTTTGGAGGTGCTACTATACCATCTAGTGGAGATATTTTTGAAAGATCCCCTGTAGTATAAAAAGCTGACAACTCAGCATGGCTCCAGAATCTTCGTCTTGTCGTTGCTAGTATGTTTTTTTTTGTGTTAGCCCAGGTTTTTAATATTTTTCAATAAAGTTTTTGTTTTTAGTCTATATCTGTGAAGGGCTAGATTAGTACTGTATAGACTGTACATACCGCTGTGTAATATATATATCTCATACACATACAAATAGTACATAGCGTCACTTCTACGATTTGCAGTAATGGAAAAACGGAAGATTCCTAGTGCTTTTTATTAGCCAATAGAAATGTAATCTGCAGTTGAGTACATTTCTATTGGCCTTTTTTTTTTTGTAAATGTTCCCGCCTCCCCCTTCCCCGTGTGAATGCACACTCCAGCTACGCAATGTGCTTCAGTCACTAGTGACGTATCGCTCATCGACCTGGCCGAGATTGCCCTGTAATATGAAGCAGAGTCAACGGCGAGTACGCAAGCACTACAGGAAGGGGGACGCATGCGCAGTCGCCGTCAACTCTCCGAGGATGTCACAGGTTAGACGCAGCCAGGTTAGGAGTGATGTGTCACTTGTGACACGTCGCCCACTGACCTGGGCAGCAGTACTTGCCATCAGGCAGTGGCGGAAGCTGGAACTTTGCCTGCTTCTGCACTGAGATAGAAAGGCTGCAGGAGGGACATCAGAAGTGCAGCAGGTTCATGATCAGCAGCCCAGTAAAGGCCCATTTACACCAGCCAATGATCGCCAAAAAAAAAACTACATTCAAGGAAGGCTTCATTTGCACACTTAAAGGGGTTGTCCCGCGAAACAAAGTGGGTCTATACACTTCTGTATGGCCATATTAATGCACTTTGTAATGTACATTGTGCATTAATTATGAGCCATACAGAAGTTATCAGAAATTTTTCACTTACCTGTTCCGTTGCTAGCGTCCTCGTTTCCATGGAGCCGTCTAATTTTCAGCGTCTAATGGCCAAATTAGACGCGCTTGCGCAGTCCGGGTCTTCTTTTCTCAATGGGGCTCCGTGTAGCTCCGTGTAGCTCCGCCCCATCACGTGCCGATTCCAGCCAATCAGGAGGCTGGAATCGGCAATGGACCGCACAGAAGCCCTGCGGTCCACCGAGGGAGAAGATCCCGGCGGCCATCTTCAGCAGGTAAGTAAGAAGTCACCGGAGCGCGGGGATTCAGGTAAGCGCTGTCCGGTGTTCTTGTTTAACCCCTGCATCGGGGTTGTCTCGCGCCGAACGGGGGGGCTGTTGAAAAAAAAAAAAAAAACCGTTTCGGCGCGGGACAACCCCTTTAATTGGTACTTGAGTAGCTACTTAATAGTTTATGCAAAATGATCACTCAAAGCTGTCACTCGAACTATTGTTTGAGCGATCATCTGTTGGTGTAAATGGGCCCTAAGGCACAGGCGAGTATGTTTTCATTTTGCTGACAGAACCCCCAGGCAGCATCTAACAAATATATAAGACAGACATATGCGATCCCAATGGACCAATCACCCCTTGTAGGGTCACATCTCTAGCATGGAATTCAGTTCTTGGCTCCACATGCCAAGGATACAGCAGAGCTGAAGAGCGTTTACACATGAAGGCTACATTGTAACATGGCACAGGAGATTTCTCCAATAATGACAGGCTAGTTCAGCTTGGAAGAGACATGGTGGCCTCATATATACATATATGTGCAGTCTGTACAAGGAACAGGCAAGTCAAAGGACATCAGTATAGGAAGTGGTCTTACTAGAGATGAGCGAGCATACTCGTCCGAGCTTGATACTCGTTCGAGTATTAGGGTGTTCGAGATGCTCGTTACTAGAGGCGAGTACCACGTGATGTTCGGGTTACTTTCACTTTCTTCCCTGAGAAGACAGGAATTAGGTCCTACCTGTTAATTCCTTTTCTTGAAGTCATCCTGACAGCATACACATGGAGGTTGCCTGCTGGACACCTGTTGGGACAGGAAGCAGAAACTACAAAAGGCAACTCCCACCACCGGCTCACCAGTGTGTACCAAATAACTACAGTGACCCGGCTTTGCTTAACCAATCATTTCTAATATGGAAATCATAGTACAATACGTTACTTCATGTAAAATATAACCGAAGGGGAGGGAAAAGCCCCTATGCTGTCAGGATGACTTCAAGAAAAGGAATTAACAGGTAGGACCTAATTCCTGTCTTCCCCTCGTCATCCTGACAGCATACACATGGAGGAATACCAACGACCAAGGGCTTTAGGGAGGGACCACTGCCTGTAGCACCTTCCGCCCAAAGGCCATATCCCGGTTGGCACCCAAATCCAGGCGATAGTGTTTAACGAAAGTATGTGTGCTCGACCCGTGGCGGCTCTGCAGATCTGGTCGGTTGTCGCCTGGGCTCTCTCCGCCCAGGAACAGGCGACCGCCCTAGTGGAATGGGCTCTAACGTCGCCCGGGAGTGGGATCCCCTGGGATCTGTACGCCTCTTCTATGACCCTCCTGACCCAACGCGCTAAGGAGTCCTTAGTAGCGGCCCCTCCTCTGCGTGGACCTTGAAATTGAATGAAGAGGTTGTTAGACTTCCTGAAGGAATGTGTGAATTCCAAATACTTCAGGACTGCTCGTCTAACATCTAAATTATGGAACCTCTGTTCCGTGGTATTACGGGGTTCCTGGCAGAAGGAGGGAAGTACTATACGCTGTTCTCTGTAAAAGTCTGTGAGAACTTTTGGTTGAAAGAAGGGGTCAGGCCTGAACTCGATTTTATCTGGGAAGGTGGTCATGTATGGGGTCCTAATCGAGAGGGATTGGATCTCCCCGATCCGTCTGGCGGATGTGATGGCCACTAAAAAGGCAACTTTGTGGGGGAGGATCTTTACTGATAGATCTTCCAGGGGCTCAAAGGGGTGTGCGCAGAGGGCCTGCAAAACAAGGTTCAGGTCCAATGGGGGCATGGTTTCTCTTATAAAGGGATGGAGTCTGACTGCCCCTTTCAGATATTTCTTAATTAGCCTATGGTCGCCTAAGGGGAAGTCGAAGAAGGCCCCAAGGGCGGCCACCTGGACCTTAAGGGTACCAGGTCTTAGCCCCATGTCCAAACCATCCTGTAGGAACTCCAATATTTTGTTAATGTCGGGCTGTTGGAGGTCATGTATACTATGCCCCAACCACCTAGAGAAGGTATCCCACACCCTGGAGTATATTTTTCAGGTGGATTTTTTGAGGCTCTCACATAACGTAGTGGTCACCCCCTCTGATAGGCCCCGGCTCAGGTATTTTACCCGCTCAACTTCCAGGCCGCCAGTCTGAACTGTCGGACCTTTGGGCCTATCAGGGGACCCTGCTGAGGGAGGTCGTCTCTCTGCGGCAGATGTAGAGGCGATCCTGTGTCGAGAGAGCGGCCAGGAGCGGGAACCAGGGTCTCTTGGGCCAGAATGGGGCCACCAGGATAACGGAGCCTGGGGACTCCTGAATTTTCCTTAGGACCCGAGGAATCAGGGGGATAGGCGGGAAGGCGTATGCAAGGTCCCAATCCCAGGCCTGGGATAGTGCATCTATTCCCAGGGAGCCCCCGTCTGCTCCCATGGAGAAAAACCGGGGACACTTGGTGTTCTCCCGAGAGGTGAACAAGTCCACCTTGGGTGTCCCCCATCTCTCTAAATTTAGCTGGAACGCGTGTGGATGTAGAGTCCACTCCCCGGGGTCTATCTTCCTGCGGCTGAGATGGTCCGCCATGGAGTTCTCTGGGCCCCTTACGTGATACGCTGTGACGGAAGGCGTCCGCTGCTCTATCTACCCGAGAACTTTCGCCGCCAGGTCTTGGAGTCGGGGGTTCCGCGTGGATCCCTGGTGGCGGATGAGGGACACAGTTATGTTATCCGAAAAGATCTTAATGTGTCTACCCCTGATCTCTGTCTCGAGGCCCCGAATGGCCTTCCAGACAGCGCAAAGTTCTTTGTAGTTGGAGGGTTGAGCAGCTTCCTCCCGGTTCCAGCCCCCTTGGACGTAATGACGGCCTAAGTGGGCCCCCCAACCAGTTGCACTTGCGTCAGTAAAGATGGATACTGGGGATGCGGGGTACCAAGCCGTGGCTCTGGCAAGGTTAGAGATAGACATCCACCATTCCAAGGAGAATTTTATCTTGTAGGTAAGCACGACTTTCCGATCCAGGGAGGCGGGGGATTTATCCCAGTTGTTTAGGATAAAGTCTTGGAGGGTTCTACAATGTAACTGGGCCCAAGGGACTACCCGATGCAAGAGGTCATGAGGCCGAGGACCCTCATGCCTCTCCTAAGGGAGACTTTAGTGGTTAGAGAAAGTGCCCGACACTCATCCTGTATCGTTTTTTTTTTTGCCTTTCTAGGGGAAGGGATGAGCACTGATGGTGTGAGTCCAGAATCACTCCCAGAAATTTTTATTTTTTTTTTTCTTTTCCTTTCTGCTCGGGCAGAAGACTGGATTTAGAGGAGTTGATGATCCAGCCTAATGACTCGAACAGACGGAGTGTGAGGTTGACCTGGAACTGGAGTTCTGAAGCCGATCCTGTTATGATCAGGAAATCGTCGAGGTATGGGACAATCAACACCTTGTCAGTGCCGCCACCATCTCTAACACCAGTTTGGAGAACACCCGGGGTGCGGAGGAAATCCCGAACGGCAGGCACGTAAATTGAAAGTGAGAGACAGAGCCATCTATCACCAGGGCAAACCGCAGAAACCGCTGGGAATCTATGTGTATACGGACATGGTAATATGTGTCCTTTAAGTCCACGGTGGCCATGACACTATCCGGCGCAATTAAGGGGATTGCTGACCGCACCGATTCCATTTTAAATCTTTGATACGTGATAGATTTATTCAGGAATTTCAGATTAATTATAGTTCTATAGGATCCATTATTTATTTTTATTTTTTTTTATTAGGAACAAGGGGGAGTAGCACCCCTTGAATAGTCCTTCTGCGGGAACCCGAGTGATGGCCCCTAGGGACAACAGCTCTTGCACCCCCAACTGGAGGGCCTGAGCAGACGCAGGTGACTGGCAGGGGGTGACTATGAACCTCCGGGGAGGAAATTTCAATTTTGTAGCAATCCGAGACTAGGCGTAAGGCCCAGGGATTGGAGGTCGCCTCGTTCCATCTAAGGGCGAACCCTTTCAGTCTACCCCCTACTTGTAGGATCCGGGAAGGCAGATTCTCACCCTTTCCACCTTTGGGATAGGACCAGCGTCCGGTTTTCCCTTTCCCCTTGTATGCTCTAGAGGGAACAAAAGGAGAAGGGTAGGAGGAGGAAGCCGCTTAAACGATTTCTCCGATGGTAGTCCCTGGCTCTTATCCGATGCCTTCTCTAGGAGAGTATCCAAGGAAGGCCCGAAGATTCTGTGTCCTTGGGAGGGCAGGGAACAGAGTCTATTCTTGGAGGCGTTATCTCCTGTCCAGGCCTTAACCCAGACAGCCCTCCTGCTGTGTTCGAGAGGGCTGCTGAACGGGCCCTGAACCTCACTGACTCCATAGAGGCGTCTGCCAGGAAGCCGGTTGCCCCTGGAGGAGGGGAAGGCAGCTGTAGATGTACTCCCTAGAGCCCCTCTGAGAAATCAGCGTCTGGAGTTGGTCTAACCAGACTGACATAGATCTCGCCACAGATGTGGCCGTGATGTTGGCTTTGACGGTCAGGGCCGCGGTCTCCCAGGCCTTTTCCATCGCAGAATCCACTCTGGTATCTAGTGGATCCCGCAGTTGGGAAATGTCCTCAAAGGGGAGGGCTGCTTTTTGAGACCCTGGCGACCGCCAGATCCACCCTAGGGACGGTTTCTAGGAACTCGATATCTTCTGGTGTGAAGACCATCCGATCCTTGAATTCCTTGGACAGGAAGAATTTCTGATCTGCCTGTTTCCACTCTGTCAGGATCAGCTGTTTTAAAGTGTCATTAACTGGAAATGACGGTTTTGGCTGTGGTAGGAGTCCCTGGAACAGGCAATCCTGAAAGGATAGCTGCTGCGGCACCTCTTCCTCCACCTGCATGGTGCGCCGGCTGCAGTTAACAGCTGACCCAAGTCCGCCGATGAAAAGAAATACTTCCTTGTATCCCTCATGGGCGGCATGGATTCTGAAGGAGAATCTTCTAGGACCTCCTCAGAGTCTGACTCTTCCATTCGTGCCCGCCTTACCCTTTCCGTGGGGAGCGGCAGAGAAAGAGAGGAGAGCGAGGCTTCAATCTCCTCGCGGATCATGGATCGGATGTCCGACATGCCCGAGGAGCCCTCTTTGCGGATCACCTTCTCCGTAGGGTCCGCGCATAGTGGCTTGGTGTGGCCCTCTTCTAGCCGCCGCAAGCCAACTGGACATTTGCGCACTCGCTTTTTGGCCTCTCTAACCTTTTGTGCCTCTCTGTCCTAAGAGACGGAGACAGCAAAAAGGACTTCCAGCACCAGATCCTGATGTCTCAATCCTCCCTCCCCGGTACTCCCAAAGCAGTCTACTCACCAGCAGGCTGCTTTCAGTGTCCTCTCTGGCTGACATCTTCAGTAAGGTGCAGCCAGGAGAGATGCAGAGGAATCCAGTCCTTTTAAATTTTCAAATTTGGCACCGACACGCCCCCTTTAAGTGAGGCCCCGCCCCCTGTGATGCGGCCGCGCTGACGTCACGCCGCCGCGCTGGACCCGGGGCATACACCCACGTGGGGACGCCGCCGGACCCGCCGCCTAGGAGACACACATGGCGCTATATGGAACGCTTCACGAATTTGCATGTCATCCTTGCGCAGGGGCCATGCTAATCTTCTCTGTATCGTTCCAATTTTAGTATATGTGCTGCCGAAGCGAGCACTTTTTTTTTTTTTTTTGAGTAAAGCTGGCACTTGAGGGGACTTGATTTGAACCAGGGACCTGCCCCCCTGGCCCGCCCCGAGCGCTGCTGGCATACCTCTCTAGACGTGGATCCCTGGAGACACCGGCGTCGAGCCTGCAGGTACCGGGGCTGCTTCCTACCGGTACGACAACCCCACTGGGCAGCGTACCGGGGGAGGATTTTCCCACTGGGGGAACATTGCTGGGTAGATCCTGCGGGTGAGGGTCCCCTCGTAGGGTCTCACCCGCGCAAGCCCTGCCAGCCCGAACAGAGAGTCGTCCCCCCACGGGCGGACAGGCTGCATGGGAGTCTTTCTTCATTCACCTCCAGGATACCTGGAGGCCCGCTTGGAGTGTCCTGTAGGGACAGGAAGACACTGGAGAGCCGGTGGTGGGAGTTGCCTTTTGTAGTTTCCGCTTCCTGTCCCAACAGGTGTCCAGCAGGCAACCTCCATGTGTATGCTGTCAGGATGACGAGGGGAAATTTGCGCGCTTTTCTGGCCAATAGAAAGACAGGGAAGGCATTACAACTTCCCCCTGCGACGTTCAAGCCCTATACCACCCCCCTGCAGTGAGTGGCTGGCGAGATCAGGTGTCACCCGAGTATAAAAATCGGCCCCTCCCGCGGCTCGCCACAGATGCATTCTGACATAGTTCAGGGAAAGTGTTGTTGATGCCAGAGCTGCTATAGGGAGAGTGTTAAGAGTGATTTTAGGCTTCAAGAACCCCAACGGTCCTTCTTAAGGCCATAGAAATCGCAGATCGCACCTATGTGCGATCTGCGATTTCTGTTCTCTTCTCTATATGCGCTCAATGGGGCCGGCGGCAGCAGCGCTGACCCCATTAAGAACATATAGAAGACAAATCATTCTTCTCTGCCATAGCTGTAACAGCTGTGACAGAGAAGAACGATGTTTGCCCATTGAATTCAATGGAGCCAGCAATACAGCCGCCTCCATTGAAAGCAATGGGCTGCCGGCGATCGCAGGATGAATTGTCGGGAAGGGCTTAAATATATAAGCCCTTCCCAGCAATTCATCCAGAAATGTGTTACAATAAAAATATATACCGGCGTATAAGGTGACGGGGCGTATAAGACGACCCCCCAACTGTCACCTTATACGCCGGCAATACAGTGGAGCAAAGAATAAAAATCATTACTCACTTCTTCTGACATTCTGCGGCGCTCCTGCAGGCTGTCGCTTCCTCCTGGTTCCCGGCAGAGCATTGCTTTCCCTACGAAGGGCTTTAAATCCCTGCCTCCAGAAACACACGTGCCTTCAGCCAATCACAGCCAATGACAAGGATGTCATTGAATGGCTGTGATTGGCTGAAGGCACGTGTGTTTCTGGAGGCGGGGATTTCAAGCCCTGCGTCCAGAAAGCAATGCTCTGCCGAGAACTAGGAGGGAGCGACCGCCTGCAGGAGCACCGCAGAACGCCAGGAGAAGTAATGATTTTTATTCTTTGCTCCGCTGTATTACCGGCGTATAAGGTGACAGTTGGGGGGTCGTCTTATACGCCCCGTCGCCTTATACGCCGGTATATATTTTTATTGTAACACATTTCTGGATAAATTGCAGGGAAGGGGTTATATATTTAAGCCCTTCCCGACAATTCATCCTGCGATCGCCGGCAGCCCATTGCTTTCAGTGGAACCTGCTGTATTGCTGGCTCCATTGAATTCAATGGGCAAACATCGTTCTTCTCTGCCACAGCTGTTACAGCTATGGCAGAGGAGAACGATGTTTACGCTGACAGTGCGGGGGGGGGGGGGGGCACTCTTGTCGCTATTGTGGCTTAATAGTGGGACCTGTGAACTTGAGATGCAGCCCAACATGTAGCCCCTCGCCTGCCCTATCCGTTGCTGTGTCGTTCCCATCACTTTCTTGAATTGCCCCGATTTTTACAAACGAAAACCTTAGCGAGCATCGGCGAAATACAAAAATGCTCGGGTCGCCCATTGACTTCAATGGGGTTCGTTACTCGAAACGAACCCTCGAGCATTGCGAAAAGTTCGTCCCGAGTAACGAGCACCCGAGCATTTTTGTGCTTGCTCATCTCTAGGTCTTACAGATGGGCATAACTAGACGCTCAAGGCTCATTGCAAACTCTAACACAGACACACACAGACACGCCATTTAGAATACGGGTGTCTTATGTGATGCAGGGGCTTTTGGTTCCCCTAAAGCTCCAGGGCTTGACAGCGACTGCTACGTCTGCACCCTCTATACACCCCTGGAGGGTTCTAATTAATCTAGTAATGATGTAGAACTAATTGAGAAAGGTGGACTATTTTAAAACCTGTGTAATGGGCCAACTCATCGTTACTCAGGGGTTGTGCTGCCAATTACACCAGGGGCCAAATGTCCAATTCCTCCCGGACCAGAATCCAAATGATCCGTCCCTTTCCCCCTCATTAGGGGCCAAACATCCACTCTGCCAAACGCATCAAGTGCCAAATATCCAACATTCAAATCCCTTCCCCCAATGCTGATGGTAAAATGTCCGACCTCCCATCATACTAGAGGCCACATGCCTGACCCCCCCCCCCCCCCCTCCCTACCACATCAGAGGCTCTATTCGCCCTGCGGTGAGCATGGAGTACCGCTACCATGTACATTAATCAGGGTAAGACACCCCTGCTGTGTATAAGCTGCAGGAAACAGATACTTGACCAAGAATGGCTGCCCCTAGCATCCATGCAAGGACCCAGCCCTCTCAGGATTAAGTTGGTCCCTTATCACATTTTTTAAGGATGGCAGCCTGCCCCCAGCAGTCTCCTACTCCTCCTCATCATTTGAGATGCCCACTCTGCTGCTGTTCTAAGCAAGAAAATGGGTGGTGTCAACCTTGTTTCCTCTCTGCTGGGAGCTGATAACAGGAAGCAATGGATTGTAAGCACTGCAAGCTCTGCACACACAGAGCACTGTACAGTGGAGGGAGCCCCCTGGTGGCTGGAGCAACCCCCTTCCCCAAGGATCACATGTCACACAACTTGCAGATTTCTCACATTTATTACAGAGAATCAATTAAAAAAAACAAAAAAAAAACAGGAAATAGAAAACACAAGATAAAAAAAATATGTCATACATATATGACTAAAATCTCCCCACAGGGTCCTCTAGTGGTCGCTTCAGAGTCCTACTACGCAGTCACTTCATAAAGATCAAGACGGGAGATGCGCTGAGGCGCACATGAAAATAGTGCAAATAGCAGCGGAAGGAGGCAACCGCCCCGATGACCCGATAGATGGGGCAGGGTGAAGGTTCAGGCACGCAGGAGATGCTCACACCACAAATGACGATGTCTGCTGGAAGTTCTTCTGAAACACCAAAAGGTAAAAAAGAGGATTTAGCTTCTTAAGGTGTACTGCACAACACCACAACGTGGAACATGGACAGCCACACACAAAGCTGCAGGCGAGAGAAAATCTCACTCGTGTCACATGACCTCCTCGCATTCTCCTCTCCGTCCCATGACCACTGCTGTCTACACAACACAGCCACTACTCCTGGCCCATGACCGCCTCACACTCGTCCTCTACCCACCACTACTCCTGGCCCATGACCGCCTCACACTCGTCCTCTACCCACCACTACTCCTGGCCCATGACCGCCTCACACTCGTCCTCTACCCACCACTACTCCTGGCCCATGACCGCCTCACACTCGTCCTCTACCCACCACTACTCCTGGCCCATGACCGCCTCACACTCGTCCTCTAGCCACCACTACTCCTGGCCCATGACCGCCTCACACTCGTCCTCTAGCCACCACTACTCCTGGCCCATGACCGCCTCACACTCGTCCTCTACCCACCACTACTCCTGGCCCATGACCGCCTCACACTCGTCCTCTAGCCACCACTACTCCTGGCCCATGACCGCCTCACACTCGTCCTCTACCCACCACTACTCCTGGCCCATGACCGCCTCACACTCGTCCTCTACCCACCACTACGCCTGGCCCATGACCGCCTCACACTCGTCCTCTACCCATCACTACTCCTAGCCCATGACCGCCTCACACTCGTCCTCTACCCATCACTACTCCTGACATATGACCTCCCCATGTACTCCTCTCCGTCCCATGACCACTGCTGTCTACACAACACAGCCACTACTCCTAGCCCATGACCGCCTCACACTCGTCCTCTACCCACCACTACTCCTGGCCCATGACCGCCTCACACTCGTCCTCTACCTATCACTTTTCCTGTCATATGACCTCCCCATGTACTCCTCTCCGTCCCATGACCACTGCTGTCTACACAACACAGCCACTACTCCTGGCCCATGACCGCCCCACACTCGTCCTCTACCCACCACTACTCCTGGCCCATGACCGCCTCACACTCGTCCTCTACCCACCACTACGCCTGGCCCATGACCGCCTCACACTCGTCCTCTACCCATCACTACTCCTAGCCCATGACCGCCTCACACTCGTCCTCTACCCATCACTACTCCTGTCATATGACCTCCCCATGTACTCCTCTCCGTCCCATGACCACTGCTGTCTACACAACACAGCCACTACTCCTGGCCCATGACCGCCCCACACTCGTCCTCTACCCATCACTACTCCTGGCCCATGACCGCCTCACACTCGTCCTCTACCCATCACTACTACTGGCTCATGAGCACATATATGATAATAAAATATACAATTATTTTATCTTGGGGAGGATATAACAGTAGGCTATTCTCTTGCCTCTGGCAATTTTCTTGGTAATTGTTCAACTAGGTCAGTGGTGGCGAACCTTTGAGACCGAGTGCCCAAACTGCAAACCAAAACCCACTTATTCATCGCAAAGTGCCAACATGTCAGGGGGCGGGGCTTATCACAGCATATGATTTTACCCCCGCCGTTCTAAAAAGGACAAGGCCACTTCAAAAAAGACAGGGTGCTGATTTTGACTGCTTTTTGGATGCGGAAATGCTGCAGAATGTCCTGTGGAAAATTCTGCAGCATTTCCGCATCCAAAAAGCAGTCAAAATCCGCACCCTGTCTATTTTGAAACAGCCCTGCCCATTTCCGTCACATGTAAACATACCCCAGCGATAATAGTGACCACACCCCCACCCCAGAGACCCACATACTTACCCCCTCCTCCTCTGCTCGGCGGTGCTCCCGATGCACACTGTGACGTCAGTGTACTGCTGGACGCCTCCTCCCCCTGCTCTCGCGAAACCAGATAGGAGACGTCAGGGGAGGGGGAAGGAGGACCCCGGCTGCACACGGACATCCCAGTGTGGCCGGGATCAGCGCCGCTAGCATCTCAGTGAGTAAATACCAGCAGGGAAGCTACGGCCCCTGCCAGTATTCACTGAGGTGGTGAGCGGCCAACGGCAGCACGGGCCAACAGGGAGGGCTCTGTGTGCCGCAGGTTCGCCACCACTGAGCTAGGTATACCCTAGGGCTGTCTCCTTTTCTTACAATTTTACTCCTGCCACATGACCACCTCACACTCCTCTACCCATCACTACTCCTGGCACATGACCGCCTCACTCCTCCTCTACCCATCACTAATCCTGGCACATGACCGCCTCACTCCTCCTCTACCCATCACTACTCCTGGCACATGACCGCCTCACTCCTCCTCTACCCATCACTACTCCTGGCACATGACCGCCTCACAATTCTCTACTATGACAATCTTTTACACCTAGTAAATACCGTATGTTGAGATGTGATAGCACAGATTTCATGGCAGAAGTGGAATCTCCTGGCTTTATTGCCTGTACATGAACACAGTTTCAGCTCACACGTGGTGGTTAAAGTACAAGGATTCCCTCTCTGCCATGAAATCTGTGCCGACACCTCACAACATATTTACTAGGATTGAAGTTTCCACCCCTTGTTGATCCAGAAGAAGGCAAAAAAAACCAAAAAACACACAACACTGAGGCAGAGGCTAATTAGCCCTTTATGTATTTATACATAGTTATTTGATCTCCCCTTAGCCGTCTTTTTCCATGGTGAATAATCCCAATTTTGATAGCCTCTCTGGGTATTCCAGTCCCAACATTCCATTTATTAATTTAGTTGACCTTCTTTGAACCCCCTTAAGCACTGCAACATCTTTCCACATACTCCTCTTCCCCAACCATCCCTCCTGTCGCATGACTGCCTTGTACTTACGTCGCTGCGGGTCTCAGATGGTTGGCTGTAGATCACTTTTTTGCTGCAAGAAGAGAAAAAAAAACAAGTTAGAGACTGAGGATCAGCCATGGCCTCTAACTTACTCCATCACCAGGCGGCTACTGAAGGCGTTGCCGTCCAGGGCGGTGTTCACACATGCAGCTCCCCACTTACTTGGTTTTCTCTGAAATAGAAGATAAATTCCATTAGACAATGCCCAACGTGCTGCACATCCCCCCCTAACACTCCCTGTCAGTCACTCACTCCCAATGTATCCACGACTGTATGCAAACCACACGCCGAAAGCAATCAGGCCGAGAATGAGGAGGACGATGATGACGGCAGCCACAATCCCACCAACGTTCCTTTCATCTGCAAATAACAGACCAAAGATGAACTTTCATGCAACCACAGAAGTGCCGCACTTCAAGACGCCTACTTACAAGTCTCCATGAAGACGGCTGTCGACCTCTGAAGACCGTTTGCATTGGACGCCTCACATAAATACTCCCCAGAGTCCAACTGCATCACTGGGTTAAATGTCTGAAAGACAAAAAGGAACTTGTCAGCAGCTCCAACTATACAGGAGCGAGACCCATCACTGAGCAGGAGGGATCACCGTACAGACCCATGAGCAGCACAGGGAGGATGGCATGGAGAGTGCGGAAGGGTGAGAGTAAATCTAATAATTCTAATGCCCGCTCATGTCTGTAGCACTCATCTGATTGACTCATTACTAGGAGGGTCTGAACATTACCAGGTCTCCAGTGTTGGGGTCCATGGTGTAGGTGGTGTTCTGGAAGATAGGGTTGCTCTTGGGGTTTTCAGGCATTAGGATATTGTTCTTGTACCAGCTGATTTTGGGGCGAGGGAAGCCATCATTCTCCACACAAGCCAGTGTAACGGAGCTGCCAATGCTCGCAGATGTGGGTACTCGTGCCACGGGAACAGACGGCGGAACTAGAGAGACAAAAGAGGTAAGAAACAACGCATAAAACCCACCATGAGGAGACCTCCTAGAATCCTCCTTACCCTGGACCTGCAGCTGCGTCTTGACCTCCATGTAGCCCACACTCCCTGAGGAGGTGTCGCTCACCTCACACACGTACTCGCCCGCATCTTTCCGAGTCACGCCCCTCAACCGCAAGCCTTGTGGGTAATATTGAGCACGGTTCTTATAGGAGGCTAAGAGAAGTGATAAGATTACTCAGAGGTGCAAGGGATGCGACACCACACAGTACCATCAGCCTGCCACAGAGAGGCCCATGCAGTCAGAGCCCAAAGTACTCCAACCCCCCCCCCGTGCAGTCAGAGCCCAAAGTACTCCAACCCCCCCCCCCGTGCAGTCAGAGCCCAAAGTACTCCAACCCCCCCCCGTGCAGTCAGAGCCCAAAGTACTCCAACCCCCCCCCCCGTGCAGTCAGAGCCCAAAGTACTCCAACCCCCCCCCGTGCAGTCAGAGCCCAAAGTACTCCAACCCCCCCCCGTGCAGTCAGAGCCCAAAGTACTCCAACCGCCCCCCCCCCCCATGCAGTCAGAGCCCAAAGTACTCCAACCGCCCCCCCCCCCAATGCAGTCAGAGCCCAAAGTACTCCAACCCCCCCCCCCAATGCAGTCAGAGCCCAAAGTACTCCAACCCCCCCCCCCAATGCAGTCAGAGCCCAAAGTACTCCAACCCCCCCCCCCCAATGCAGTCAGAGCCCAAAGTACTCCAACCCCCCCCCCAATGCAGTCAGAGCCCAAAGTACTCCAACCCCCCCCCAATGCAGTCAGAGCCCAAAGTACTCCAACCCCCCCCCCCCCGTGCAGTCAGAGCCCAAAGTACTCCAACCCCCCCCCCCCGTGCAGTCAGAGCCCAAAGTACTCCAACTCCCCCCCGTGCAGTCAGAGCCCAAAGTACTCCAACCCCCCCCCGTGCAGTCAGAGCCCAAAGTACTCCAACCCCCCCCCCCGTGCAGTCAGAGCCCAAAGTACTCCAACCCCCCCCCCCCGTGCAGTCAGAGCCCAAAGTACTCCAACCCCCCCCCCCCCGTGCAGTCAGAGCCCAAAGTACTCCAACCCCCCCCGTGCAGTCAGAGCCCAAAGTACTCCAACCCCCCCCCCGTGCAGTCAGAGCCCAAAGTACTCCAACCCCCCCCCCGTGCAGTCAGAGCCCAAAGTACTCCAACCCCCCCCCCGTGCAGTCAGAGCCCAAAGTACTCCAACCCCCCCCCGTGCAGTCAGAGCCCAAAGTACTCCAACCCCCCCCCGTGCAGTCAGAGCCCAAAGTACTCCAACCCCCCCCCCCGTGCAGTCAGAGCCCAAAGTACTCCAACCCCCCCCCGTGCAGTCAGAGCCCAAAGTACTCCAACCCCCCCCGTGCAGTCAGAGCCCAAAGTACTCCAACCGCCCCCCCCCCCCAATGCAGTCAGAGCCCAAAATACTCCAACCGCCCCCCCCCCCAATGCAGTCAGAGCCCAAAGTACTCCAACCCCCCCCCCAATGCAGTCAGAGCCCAAAGTACTCCAACCCCCCCCCAATGCAGTCAGAGCCCAAAGTACTCCAACCCCCCCCCCAATGCAGTCAGAGCCCAAAGTACTCCAACCCCCCCCCCCCGTGCAGTCAGAGCCCAAAGTACTCCAACCCCCCCCCGTGCAGTCAGAGCCCAAAGTACTCCAACCGCCCCCCCCGTGCAGTCAGAGCCCAAAGTACTCCAACCGCCCCCCCCGTGCAGTCAGAGCCCAAAGTACTCCAACCGCCCCCCCCGTGCAGTCAGAGCCCAAAGTACTCCAACCGCCCCCCCGTGCAGTCAGAGCCCAAAGTACTCCAACCCCCCCCCGTGCAGTCAGAGCCCAAAGTACTCCAACCCCCCCCCCCCGTGCAGTCAGAGCCCAAAGTACTCCAACCCCCCCCCCCCCGTGCAGTCAGAGCCCAAAGTACTCCAACCCCCCCCCCCCGTGCAGTCAGAGCCCAAAGTACTCCAACCCCCCCCCCCCGTGCAGTCAGAGCCCAAAGTACTCCAACCCCCCCCCCGTGCAGTCAGAGCCCAAAGTACTCCAACCCCCCCCCCCCGTGCAGTCAGAGCCCAAAGTACTCCAACCCCCCCCCGTGCAGTCAGAGCCCAAAGTACTCCAACCCCCCCCCCCCGTGCAGTCAGAGCCCAAAGTACTCCAACCCCCCCCCCCGTGCAGTCAGAGCCCAAAGTACTCCAACCGCCCCCCCCCCCCAATGCAGTCAGAGCCCAAAGTACTCCAACCCCCCCCCCCCATGCAGTCAGAGCTCAAAGTACTCCAACCCCCCCCCCCCATGCAGTCAGAGCCCAAAGTACTCCAACCCCCCCCATGCAGTCAGAGCCCAAAGTACTCCAACCCCCCCCCCCATGCAGTCAGAGCCCAAAGTACTCCAACCCCCCCCCCCCCATGCAGTCAGAGCCCAAAGTACTCCAACCCCCCCCCCCATGCAGTCAGAGCCCAAAGTACTCCAACCCCCCCCCCATGCAGTCAGAGCCCAAAGTACTCCAACCCCCCCCCATGCAGTCAGAGCCCAAAGTACTCCAACCCCCCCCCCATGCAGTCAGAGCCCAAAGTACTCCAACCCCCCCCCATGCAGTCAGAGCCCAAAGTACTCCAACCCCCCCCCCATGCAGTCAGAGCCCAAAGTACTCCAACCCCCCCCCCCATGCAGTCAGAGCCCAAAGTACTCCAACCCCCCCCATGCAGTCAGAGCCCAAAGTACTCCAACCCCCCCATGCAGTCAGAGCCCAAAGTACTCCAACCCCCCCATGCAGTCAGAGCCCAAAGTACTCCAACCCTCCCATGTAGTGAGTCCAGAGAACTCTAATTCCCCCATGTAGTCACAGCACACACCAGTCAGTTCTCCATTGTAGTAGACCAACACTGTATCTTTTCCGGAGTCGAATTTCACTCGATGCGCGGATTCTGATAGGATGATGGGTAATTACAGGTAAGTTCCACATCTAGAGAAATCATCACATGATCAGTACAGGAGCGGAGTTACCAGGCCACAGGTGGTATACAGCACCACTACTTACCATCTCCCTCCTTGACACTCTTAATGTCGCCTAGCACAAGCGAACCTGCAGGACGACATGAGAACATAAGAAGAAGAGAGCGAGAGATTAGATTGTGAGCTCCTGGGGTCAGGAACGTTGATAATGACCAATTTAGACAGGACGGCAGTCGGGTAAACAACTGCAGGAGTGCCGAGGTCACCGCTAAGGTCATTTAAACAAGCAGAATTCACCCCTCTATGGCGGGCTTCTCGCTCAGCACTTCACCTTCTATCAGCGGGGAGCGTTCACCCGCAGCGGGGAGCCTGCGAGTCAGTCATGGTTTAAGATGCTTGAAATGAATGAATAGTAAACAATGTTTTGGCATTTACACGGGATGTTTCAAATTGGTTCATTTGAACGAATGCTGAATGTCAATCGTCCCATCTAAATGGCGCCTGAGGCGGGAGGACACTACAGGGGCACAGATGCTTGTCAGCCCGTGTGCCTCTATGAAGTGACGGAGCAGCTCAGAACAGCCTGGTCACGCTCCGCAGAGCGATCGGCACGGCTGGGGAGAGAACTGACGCTCAGCATTGCCCATGTACAAAGCGCAGACTAGTGAACCGGGGAAAAGTAAGTGACCCCCTACATAACATAACCAACACCACACAGCTGTATCGCCCATTCTCCACAGTTCAGGGTAAAAGTAAAACAAAAGAAAAACGGTTCGGTACGGTGTTAGCCAGAAGAGCAAAAATTGTTCCCAGCAAGAGAAACCAAGTAATCTTGTAGATATGATAGCTTTCAATGGCTAACAAAAATACATGATGTTATTGCGAGCTTTCAGACCTCACAGGGGTCATCCTCAGGCATGATGGAACAAATCTAAAAGACTATTTACCCTAAATACCAGAGACAGAGGGTAAGAGGGCACGGGCATGTTGGGATAAACAGCATTTAGATAATACCAGGGAGGGCCGACCATAACAGTAAATAATTAATCCATTGACAGGGAATGTGAAATCTCTTCTTTAGACCTGCAAACAAGGAAGATGGAACACCACCTATTGAATGGCAGCAAACCAAGTCTGTAAAACAATGATTGGGAACTGCCCCCCCCCTTCTGCGTGCTCTCATTGGGAAGAGACGATGCTGTTCCCCGATCCACTCATCCCCCAGGTGTCTCTTCACAACCCCCTCGGGTGCTCTCTTTAAGGACAACCCTCGACCTCTTTCAGACTTTCATATTCTCCACTGATGCAAGAACCCAGCTCCGAGGTTCATTCCCTTCTTGAGGGTAAGAAAAATGGCCATAAATTTATACTCCCAAATTCTTCTGTGACGCTGCGACTTGAAGTTGCCCTTCAGTATGATAACTCGTCTATGTTGTGTCCGTGACTACAATAATGCCCCGCCACAGGTAATGCCGTCTTTCCCTCTCTAATTGTGTGGCGATGAGATCTCATCTTCGCTCTCAGTTTTTTCCTGTTTCCCCAATATAAAGCCCCCCAACAGGACATTCACTGCCCAGGATCAGGTACACAACATGGGAAGTGGAACATGTGAATATCCCGGGGATCTTATAGTCCTGCTGTGTGTTGGGGATTTGTATCCTGTCCGCAGTTATTACATGTCAGCAGGTCTTACAGCTCCTTACATTACAGGGATAAGTTCCTTTATGTGTCAGAGGGCAAGGGTTATAAAGTTCCTCAGATTTGGAGGTTGTCTGTAACAGCTGTACCGCCCAGCATCCACAGTGCAGCAGGTAAGTGACCCCCTATGTAAAGTAACTTATGCACTGTATTGGGGGAGGGACAGGTTGTATATAGATTATACATGGGGTAGCAGGATATTAGGACAGATGTATGGGATAGGGACGGGGACATGTAATCTATACACATTTTGGGTATGAGGACAGACGTATGGAGGGGGACATGTGTGTCCCCCTCCATGGGGTAAGGAGAGCATGCTGTACATAGTTTAGATGAGGGGTATAAGGGCAGATGTATACAGGGGAGGGGGGGGGGGGGCACATATTGTATACATCTGCTCTCATACACAGGGGGGGGGCAGATGTATACAGGGGGGGACACGTTGCGTATAAGGGCAGATGTATACGGGGGGGGACGCGTTGCGTATAAGGGCAGATGTATACGGGGGGGGGACGCGTTGCGTATAAGGGCAGATGTATACGGGGGGGGGGACGCGTTGCGTATAAGGGCAGATGTATACGGGGGGGGGACACGTTGCGTATAAGGGCAGATGTATACGGGGGGGGGGACACGTTGCGTATAAGGGCAGATGTATACGGGGGGGGGACACGTTGCGTATAAGGGCAGATGTATACGGGGGGGGGGACACGTTGCGTATAAGGGCAGATGTATACGGGGGGGGGACACGTTGCGTATAAGGGCAGATGTACACGGGGGGGGGACACGTTGCGTATAAGGGCAGATGTACACGGGGGGGGGGGACACGTTGCGTATAAGGGCAGATGTACACGGGGGGGGGGGGGGACACGTTGCGTATAAGGGCAGATGTACACGGGGGGGGGGGACACGTTGCGTATAAGGGCAGATGTACACGGGGGGGGGGGGGACACGTTGCGTATAAGGGCAGATGTACATGGGGGGGGACACGTTGCGTATAAGGGCAGATGTACACGGGGGGGGGGACACGTTGCGTATAAGGGCAGATGTACACGGGGGGGGGACACGTTGCGTATAAGGGCAGATGTACACGGGGGGGACACACGTTGCGTATAAGGGCAGATGTACACGGGGGGGACACACGTTGCGTATAAGGGCAGATGTACACGGGGGGGACACACGTTGCGTATAAGGGCAGATGTACACGGGGGGGACACACGTTGCGTATAAGGGCAGATGTACACGGGGGGGACACGTTGCGTATAAGGGCAGATGTACACGGGGGGGACACGTTGCGTATAAGGGCAGATGTATACGGGGGGGACACGTTGCGTATAAGGGCAGATGTATACGGGGGGGACACGTTGCGTATAAGGGCAGATGTATACGGGGGGGGGACACGTTGCGTATAAGGGCAGATGTATACGGGGGGGACACGTTGCGTATAAGGGCAGATGTATACGGGGGGGACACGTTGCGTATAAGGGCAGATGTATACGGGGGGGACACGTTGCGTATAAGGGCAGATGTATACGGGGGGGACACGTTGCGTATAAGGGCAGATGTATATGGGGGGGGGGACACGTTGCGTATAAGGCAGATGTATACGGGGGGGGGGACACGTTGCGTATAAGGGCAGATGTATACGGGGGGGGGGGGACACGTTGCGTATAAGGGCAGATGTATACGGGGGGGGGGGGGACACGTTGCGTATAAGGGCAGATGTATACGGGGGGGGGGGACACGTTGCGTATAAGGGCAGATGTATACGGGGGGGGGGGGGACACGTTGCGTATAAGGGCAGATGTATACGGGGGGGGACACGTTGCGTATAAGGGCAGATGTATACGGGGGGGGACACGTTGCGTATAAGGGCAGATGTATACGGGGGGGGACACGTTGCGTATAAGGGCAGATGTATACGGGGGGGACACGTTGCGTATAAGGGCAGATGTATACGGGGGGGACACGTTGCGTATAAGGGCAGATGTATACGGGGGGGACACGTTGCGTATAAGGGCAGATGTATACAGGGGGGGGACACGTTGCGTATAAGGGCAGATGTATACAGGGGGGGGACACGTTGCGTATAAGGGCAGATGTATACAGGGGGGGGACACGTTGCGTATAAGGGCAGATGTATACAGGGGGGGGACACGTTGCGTATAAGGGCAGATGTATACAGGGGGGGGGACACGTTGCGTATAAGGGCAGATGTATACAGGGGGGGGACACGTTGCGTATAAGGGCAGATGTATACGGGGGGGGCACACGTTGCGTATAAGGGCAGATGTATACAGGGGGGGGCACACGTTGCGTATAAGGGCAGATGTATACAGGGGGGCACACGTTGCGTATAAGGGCAGATGTATACAGGGGGGCACACGTTGCGTATAAGGGCAGATGTATACAGGGGGTGCACACGTTACGTATAAGGGCAGATGTATACAGGGGTTGCACACGTTGCGTATAAGGGCAGATGTATACAGGGGGGGGACACGCTGCGTATAAGGGCAGATGTATACAGGGGGGGGGGGACACGCTGCGTATAAGGGCAGATGTATACAGGGGGGGGGACACGCTGCGTATAAGGGCAGATGTATACAGGGGGGGGGACACGCTGCGTATAAGGGCAGATTTATACGGGGGGGGGGACACGTTGCGTATAAGGGCAGATGTATACGGGGGGGGAGGGCGACACACGTTGCGTATAAAGGCAGATGTATGGGGGAGGGGGGCACATGAGGGGTTATGAGGACAGATGTATAGGGAGGGGGGACATGTGTATTGATTACATGTGGGGTATGAGGACAGATGTACAGGGAGGGGGGACATGTGGTGGATAGATTACATGTGGGGTATGAGGAAAGATGTACACGGGAGGGGGGACATGTGGTGGATAGATTACATGTGGGGTATGAGGACAGATGTACACGGGAGGGGGGACATGTGGTGGATAGATTACATGTGGGGTATGAGGACAGATGTACACGGGAGGGGGGGGGACATGTGGTGTCTAGATTACATGTGGGGTATGAGGACAGATGTACACGGGAGGGGGGGGGGGGACATGTGGTGTCTAGATTACATGTGGGGTATGAGGACAGATGTACACGGGAGGGGGGGGGACATGTGGTGTCTAGATTACATGTGGGGTATGAGGACAGATGTACACGGGAGGGGGGGGGACATGTGGTGTCTAGATTACATGTGGGGTATGAGGACAGATGTACACGGGAGGGGGGGGACATGTGGTGTATGAGGACAGATGTACACGGGAGGGGGGGGACATGTGGTGTATGAGGACAGATGTACACGGGAGGGGGGGACATGTGGTGTCTAGATTACATGTGGGGTATGAGGACAGATGTACACGGGAGGGGGGGACATGTGGTGTCTAGATTACATGTGGGGTATGAGGACAGATGTACACGGGAGGGGGGGACATGTGGTGTCTAGATTACATGTGGGGTATGAGGACAGATGTACACGGGAGGGGGGGACATGTGGTGTCTAGATTACATGTGGGGTATGAGGACAGATGTATACGGGGGGACATGTAGTGTATAGATTACATGTGTGTTATGAGGACAGATGTATACGGGGGGACATGTGGTGTATAGATTACATGTGAGGTATGAGGACAGATGTATACAGAGGGGGACATGTGGTGTATAGATTACATGTGAGGTATGAGGACAGATGTATACAGAGGGGGACATGTGGTGTATAGATTACATGTGAGGTATGAGGGCAGATGTATACGGGGGGGACATGTGGTGTATAGATTACATGTGAGGTATGAGGGCAGATGTATACGGGGGGGACATGTGGTGTATAGATTACATGTGAGGTATGAGGACAGATGTATACGGGGGGACATGTGGTGTAAAGATTACATGTGAGGTATGAGGACAGATGTATACGGGGGGACATGTGGTGTAAAGATTACATGTGAGGTATGAGGGCAGATGTATATGGGGGGAAATGTGTATAGATTACATGTGGGGTATGAGGACAGATGTATACGGGGGGGGACATGTGGTGTATAGATTACATGTGAGGTATGAGGACAGATGTATACGGGGGGACATGTGGTGTAAAGATTACATGTGAGGTATGAGGGCAGATGTATATGGGGGGACATGTGTACAGATTACATGTGGGGTATGCGGACAGAGTTGTATACAGGGGGGGCATGTTGTGTACAGATTACATGTGGGGTATGCGGACAGAGTTGTATACAGGGGGGGCATGTTGTGTACAGATTACATGTGGGGTATGCGGACAGAGTTGTATACAGGGGGGGCATGTTGTGTACAGATTACATGTGGGGTATGCGGACAGAGTTGTATACAGGGGGGACATGTTGTGTACAGATTACATGTGGGGTATGCGGACAGAGTTGTATACAGGGGGGACATGTTGTGTACAGATTACATGTGGGGTATGCGGACAGAGTTGTATACAGGGGGGACATGTGTACAGATTACATGTGGGGTATGCGGACAGAGTTGTATACAGGGGGGACATGTTGTGTACAGATTACATGTGGGGTATGCGGACAGAGTTGTATACAGGGGGGGACATGTTGTGTACAGATTACATGTGGGGTATGCGGACAGAGTTGTATACAGGGGGGGACATGTTGTGTACAGATTACATGTGGGGTATGCGGACAGAGTTGTATACGGGGGGGACATGTTGTGTACAGATTACATGTGGGGTATGCGGACAGAGTTGTATACAGGGGGGGACATGTTGTGTACAGATTACATGTGGGGTATGCGGACAGAGTTGTATACAGGGGGGACATGTTGTGTACAGATTACATGTGGGGTATGCGGACAGAGTTGTATACAGGGGGGGACATGTTGTGTACAGATTACATGTGGGGTATGCGGACAGAGTTGTATACAGGGGGGGACATGTTGTGTACAGCTTACATGTGGGGTATGCGGACAGAGTTGTATACAGGGGGGGCATGTTGTGTACAGATTACATGTGGGGTATGCGGACAGAGTTGTATACAGGGGGGACATGTTGTGTACAGATTACATGTGGGGTATGCGGACAGAGTTGTATACAGGGGGGACATGTTGTGTACAGATTACATGTGGGGTATGCGGACAGAGTTGTATACAGGGGGGACATGTTGTGTACAAATTACATGTGGGGTATGCGGACAGAGTTGTATACAGGGGGGACATGTTGTGTACAGCTTACATGTGGGGTATGCGGACAGAGTTGTATACAGGGGGGACATGTTGTGTACAAATTACATGTGGGGTATGCGGACAGAGTTGTATACAGGGGGGACATGTTGTGTACAGCTTACATGTGGGGTATGCGGACAGTTGTATACAGGGGGGGACATGTGTACAGCTTACATGTGGGGTATGCGGACAGTTGTATACAGGGGGGGACATGTTGTGTACAGCTTACATGTGGGGTATGCGGACAGAGTTGTATACAGGGGGGACATGTGTACAGCTTACATGTGGGGTATGCGGACAGAGTTGTATACAGGGGGGACATGTTGTGTACAGCTTACATGTGGGGTATGCGGACAGAGTTGTATACAGGGGGGACATGTTGTGTACAGCTTACATGTGGGGTATGCGGACAGAGTTGTATACAGGGGGGACATGTTGTGTACAGCTTACATGTGGGGTATGCGGACAGAGTTGTATACAGGGGGGACATGTTGTGTACAGCTTACATGTGGGGTATGCGGACAGAGTTGTATACAGGGGGGACATGTTGTGTACAGCTTACATGTGGGGTATGCGGACAGAGTTGTATACAGGGGGGACATGTTGTGTACAGCTTACATGTGGGGTATGCGGACAGAGTTGTATACAGGGGGGACATGTTGTGTACAGCTTACATGTGGGGTATGCGGACAGAGTTGTATACAGGGGGGACATGTTGTGTACAGCTTACATGTGGGGTATGCGGACAGAGTTGTATACAGGGGGGACATGTTGTGTACAGCTTACATGTGGGGTATGCGGACAGAGTTGTATACAGGGGGGACATGTTGTGTACAGCTTACATGTGGGGTATGCGGACAGAGTTGTATACAGGGGGGACATGTTGTGTACAGCTTACATGTGGGGTATGCGGACAGAGTTGTATACAGGGGGGACATGTTGTGTACAGCTTACATGTGGGGTATGCGGACAGAGTTGTATACAGGGGGGACATGTTGTGTACAGCTTACATGTGGGGTATGCGGACAGAGTTGTATACAGGGGGGACATGTGTACAGCTTACATGTGGGGTATGCGGACAGAGTTGTATACAGGGGGGACATGTTGTGTACAGCTTACATGTGGGGTATGCGGACAGAGTTGTATACAGGGGGGACATGTTGTGTACAGCTTACATGTGGGGTATGCGGACAGAGTTGTATACAGGGGGGACATGTTGTGTACAGATTACATGTGGGGTATGAAGACAGTTGTATACAGGGGGGACATGTTGTATACAGATTACAGAGCTGTATAAAGAGTACATGTGGGGTATGGGGGCAGAGTTGTATACAGGGGGGACATGTTGTGTACAGATTACATGTGGGGTATGGGGGCAGAGTTGTATACAGGGGGGACATGTTGTGTACAGATTACATGTGGGGTATGAAGACAGTTGTATACAGGGGGGACATGTTGTATACAGATTACAGAGCTGTATAAAGAGTACATGTGGGGTATGGGGGCAGAGTTGTATACAGGGGGGACATGTTGTGTACAGATTACATGTGGGGTATGGGGGCAGAGTTGTATACAGGGGGGACATGTTGTGTACAGATTACATGTGGGGTATGGGGGCAGAGTTGTATACAGGGGGGACATGTTGTGTACAGATTACATGTGGGGTATGGGGGCAGAGTTGTATACAGGGGGGACATGTTGTGTACAGATTACATGTGGGGTATGGGGGCAGAGTTGTATACAGGGGGGACATGTGTACAGATTACATGTGGGGTATGGGGGCAGAGTTGTATACAGGGGGGACATGTGTACAGATTACATGTGGGGTATGGGGGCAGAGTTGTATACAGGGGGGACATGTGTACAGATTACATGTGGGGTATGGGGGCAGAGTTGTATACAGGGGGGACATGTGTACAGATTACATGTGGGGTATGCGGACAGAGTTGTATACAGGGGGGGGGACATGTTGTGTACAGATTACATGTGGGGTATGGGGGCAGAGTTGTATACAGGGGGGACATGTTGTGTACAGATTACATGTGGGGTATGGGGGCAGAGTTGTATACAGGGGGGACATGTGTACAGATTACATGTGGGGTATGGGGGCAGAGTTGTATACAGGGGGGACATGTGTACAGATTACATGTGGGGTATGCGGACAGAGTTGTATACAGGGGGGGGGACATGTTGTGTACAGATTACATGTGGGGTATGGGGGCAGACATGTATAGAGGGGACATGATTTGTGTACATTACTTGTGGGGTATGTCAGAGTTGTATGGAGGATCCCCCTGATATGTATAGCACCCCTATAGTCATACAGTGTGAGGGTCCGTCCGAGTACATGGCGCCCCCTATACTTACACAGGGATAGGACGAGGACTCCAAGCGGCCTCCACTTCGCGCTCGGCATGTCTGTTCGGTTTCGGTTAACTCCGCGGACAAACAAGTCTACGGCCCCAGCCCCGTGACGTGCGGGTTCACCTGCCTCACCTTGCCTGGTTCCCGGTGCTGATTGGGCCGGACGATCGCCTCCTTGCCTTTGATTGGTTGGAGCAGACGTCACTCTGAGCGTCCCCCAGGTACAGAAACAGGCTCGTCTGGAAAGGACCGGAAGTAGATGCTGGGCGGAGCGTCACTTTAGGTATCGGCCGTGGGCGTGACCTCTGCTGGAGTGAGGCGGGACTAGCAGAAAGTATGTAAGAGGGCGGCTCCGCAAGTGATAAGGAATGGGCGCGTGTAGCGGGTGACGTCACGGTGTGGCTGTATGACGTCAGCTAGGTGACATCCGTGTGGCTGCCGCTGCAAGAGCCGCGGAGAATTGGCTTCTAAAATATTAAAAGCCTGACAAATGTGTGCCGGTGTGCAAACCATGAAGCCCAATGCACATGCCCCGATTTGAGGAGTGGCATCCGCCCGCCTCTGCCATGGCATGCAATCCCATTTACCTGCACACAAGTGGAAATTAATTGCGATTTTGCGCTCGTGGAGGAAAGATCGCGGCATGTTCTATTTTAGTGCGGTGTCCCCATGGACTGCTTCCATTGAAGTCAATGGCAGCCGTCCGATCCGCGGCTCATTCACAATTAACATTGTGAAAAGGCCGCGGGACCCACGTTTTCACCTTGCGACGGCGCAGGAAAATCTGCACTGCACATGTGCGTCGGCTCGCTGGCTGGACCATCCGCAGTACAGAAGAAGAGAAATGACTGGTACGCGGGGTCACTGATTGGGCACAGGGTCGGATTCAGATGCAGAATCCCACGTATGGACGACCCGGCCATGTACAGCCGGCCTGACCTGTAATAGTGACCCCCCCCCCCAACCTCGCCATAGTGACCCCAGTAGTAATAGTGCCGCTATAGTGTCTCCAGCAGTAATAGTGCTGCCATAGTGACCCCAGTAATAATGGTGCCGTCGTAGTATTCCTAGTAGTAATAGTGACCCCCCCCCCAACCTCGCCATAGTGACCCCAGTAATAATGGTGCCGTTGTAGTATTCCTAGTAGTAATAGTGACCCCCCTATAGTTTCCTCTGTTCTCTACATATACGGTAGGTGTATCCTCTCAGTGTAATCCTGTCTGTACAGGGAGGGGAGGAGGTGAGCTGTAACTATTCTGAATGGTGGTTGCTGTGTTATCTGTAAATAGATGTCTCTTCTCACTGTAATACTGCCTGTGGAGGGAGGGAAGGAGGTGAGCTGTGACTATTTTGAATAGTTAGGGTGCTGACAACTAGTCGCCACCAGTGGTCGGGGTGCTGACGGCTAGTCGCCACCGGTAGTCGGGGTGCTGACATCTAGTTGCCGTCGAGGGCGGGGGTGCTGACAACTAGTCCCCGCTAGGGGTCGGGGTGCTGACAACTAGTCGCCGCCGGGGGTCGGGGTGCTGACAACTAGTCGCCATCGGGGTGTTGACAACTAGTCGCTGCCGGGGGTTGTGGTGCTGACAACTAGTCGCCGCCGGGGGTTGTGGTGCTGACAACTAGTCGCCGCCGGGGGTTGGGGTGCTGACAACTAGTCGGGTCGGTGTTCTGACAACTAGTCGCCGCCGGGGTGTTGACAACTAGTCGCTGCCGAGTATCAGGGTGCTGACAACTAGTCGCCGCCAGGGGTCGGGGTGCTGACAACTAGTCACCATCGGGGTGCTGACGACTAGTCACCGCCGGGGGTCGTGGTGCTGACAACTATTCGCCGCCGGAGTCGACCCCTGGAGCGAGGAGTGCTGGGCCTGACCATTTGGGGTGGGGACCCGCTTAGTTTTAAGTCACACCTCCATCGGGCTTCTTTTTATATACAAAGATTTTCTGGCTGGTAACCCAATATACCATTTTGTCCATATTTCCCCAGGAGGTCCTCCAGTAGGGAAGCTATGGCCGCCACGCGTCATATCATGAATTTACCTACTCGTTGGTACCAAACATGAGATGCGACAGATGATTAGCTTCACGGATATGCGATTCTGTCGGTCCCGGGGGTTGCACGGCAGTGGCACTGAATGCATCGGGTCCGTGGTACATTCGCTGTTCCAAAAATATAACCGCTGTTGGGTTGGGGCCTTCAGATGACCCATAATCCCTGTTACTAATTCCTCCGGTCATTAACCCCTTAATGACGCGGCCATTTTTCTTTTTCCATTTTCGTTTTTTCCTCCCCCCTTAAAAAAATCGTAACTCCTTTATTTATCCATCGCCGTCGCTGTAGGAGGGCTTGTTTTTTGCGGGACGAGTTGTAGTTTTCATTGGTGCTATTTAATGTACCATATAATGTACTGAAAAACTTTTAAAAAATTCTAAGTGCAGTAAAATGAAAAAAAAAACGACATTCCACCATCTTTCAGTGCATCTTGCTTCTACGGCGCACAAACGGCAACACAAACGACATGATAACTTTATTCTATGGGTCGGTACGATTACTACGATGCCAAACTTGTATAGGTTTTTCTTTTACTATACTCCTCTTTTTTTTTTCAAAGACATTAAATGTTTTTCAATTATTTTCTGCCGTCATTTTGTGCGCACAATAACTTTTTTATTTTTCCGTCGACGTAGTTGAGCGAGGGCTCATATTTTGCGGGATGTTCTGTAGTTTCTGATAGTACCAATTTGGAATACATACAACTTTTTGATCGCTTTTTATTGCGTTTTTTCTGGGAGACAGGGTAACTAAAAAAGTGCATTTCTGGCGTTCTTCATTTTTTTTTTTGGACAATGTTCACCGTGTGGGAAAAATAATGCGCTACTTTAATAGTTCGGACTTTTACGGACGCGGCGATACCAAATACATATTTTAAATTTATTATTTAGTTTTTTTAATAATAGATATGGCAAAAGGGGGGTGATTTAAACTTTTACAACTTATTTTTTTTTTTCAATTAAAAAAACCTTTATTGATCTCTTTTTTTTACAGTACTTTGAAGTCCCCCTGGGGGACTTTAAGATGCGATGCTTTGATCGCTCCTGCAGTATGACGTAATGCTACAGCATTACGTCATACTGCGTTTTGACAGGCAGTCTATCAAGCCACCCTGTGTGGATGGCTTGATAGGCAGTCTGTTAAGGCAGCCCTGGGGCCTTTCATTAGGCCCCCGGCTGCCATAACACCTGCACGGCTCCCCCGATCTCACCGCGGGGGGGCCGTGCAGGACCCCCGAACATCGTTCGGGGGATTCAAATGCCGCTGTCAGAATTGACAGCGGCATTTAAATGGTTAATAGCCGCAATCGGCCGCTCACAGCTATTGCCCGCGGGTGTCAGCTGTTATAAACAGCTGACGCCCGCACTGTATGAAGAGAGGTTGCATCGCAACCTCTTTTCATACATACCCCGCGGCCACAGGACGTACCGGTACGTCCTTGGTCGTGAAGGGGTTAATAGTAGTATTCATTCTCAATGCCACAAGGTCTGGGTTGTCTACTGGACTCAGGATGGGAGATGCATGGTTGGGGGATATAACAATTGACATTTGTAACGGGCAAGTTACAAATAAATATATCCTGTGGGGGAACGCCAGAAATTGTACACGGGGCCGAGGGATAAACTATATACAAATTTTCTTGTTACCTGTAATGGCAGGAAATGATGGGGGTAATACCCTGTTTCCCTGAAAATAAGACATACCCTGAAAATAAGACAAAGCATAATTTTCCAGAATTTTTGAGGATGCAAAAGGATTTTTCAGGCTTTTTTGAGGATGCTTGAAATATAAGACCTACTCCAAAATTAAGCCCTGCTAACAGTTAATTACAAAAGTCAATTTAAATAGTGTCCAGGCAGCTATACATGTAAATAAAAATTAATATAAGACACTGTCTTATTTTCTGGGAAATACAGTAGTTGTCAGTTGATGACACCACCGTTCCATACACCGGCATTCACACACTGCGCATTAATGACACTGGACAAGTGCATAGTACCTCGGGTCCTCTGGAACGGTAAAGGCGCGTTAAAACTTTACTAGAGACTTTTCCATACAATACAGCAGACTTCAGAATGCAGAGTTGACAGTGCAGGAAAACTTAGTACATATACGTGAAAGTCGGTGGCCACAGAATGGCAATAATGATCACCCCGCTCTCATAGACTTCAGCATGCGTGGGTGTCAGTTACTGGTGTACCTCTATACGGTGATCCAGACTTCAGACGGCCGCAATATTACCTTCAGAGGTTCAGTAGACTTCTGTACTGCTATTAGCTGTATAAACGCATAGCCACTTGAAGCGGTAGTTACTCACTATGGCTCTCTTTTGTGGTGGGACTTTTTGGGGTAAACATTTAGGCTCACCCACTCCCATGCGCTTCACATACAGTCCGGCGGTCTCTCCGTCTCCTCCACCTTCAGCGACAGAAGGGCTAATGGTGCCCTCATGCGCCTCAGCCGGGAAGATGGATCTCTGAACTTCCCTCTGGAACCCAATCACTTCTACTTATAGATTCATGCACACCACGTGACATGACACTGCAAGAAAGATACATTCAGCATGCAGCCAACTCACCAGCAATGATTTTAATGTAGTTAAAGGAGATGTCTCGAGGAAGCAGTTAAATTTTTTTTTTGCCCAGTCCCCCCCATTAAACATACATTACTAATTACCCCTGTAAATGACATTTCTAGCTGGTTCGTACTTACCGTTCCAGCGTTTCAGCAACTTATAAAAGTTTCCTCAAGATGGCCGCCGGCTCTTTCCCCGTCGCTCGCTGCAGCCCGACGTGCGCGCT